>VZRH01004498.1:271901-327060 GCA_013397555.1 Urocynchramus pylzowi | reverse complement strand
AAAAAAAAACCCCAAAAAAAAAAAAAAAAAACAAAAAAAAACAAAAAAAAAAAAAAAGAAAAAAGAAAAAAGCAAAACAAAACAAAAAAAAGCAACCAAACTCATGATTCTGCAAAAAACTGTGTATTCACTTAACTTCATGGTTTCTGATAGTTCATCTAAATTTACCAGGACTTCTCACAAAGCATAAAGTTAAGGTCTGGTACAAATTTTCACAGTATCAAGGTAAACATGTGCAACCATGGACAGTCACATTCTCTTAAGCTGATATTTTGTCCTTTGCTTCCCCTCCATCCCATCAGTGGATGTTTAGTACAGTCAAACCGGCCTTTGCTGTGGACAGAAAAAGATACTTGAGGACAAAATTTTCTTCTTTGGTATTTCCCAGGGAGCAAAGACACTAAATTACACATTCATGAAACAAAATCCATACCATTGACTTTGGCATAGGATCCTGTTTGCACCTTAATTTGGGCAGAGGCTTTTTTAATATTTTTAAGACCCTGATCATAACATCCTCATAAAAAATTTCTTCTTTCTTTCAAGACGGATTGTAATTTGTTTTAGCTTAAAACCTTTACCCCATTTCCCATCACTACAAAAATGTCTTTTACAAAGTGTACCCAACATTTTAATGAAAATTTGGAGCTGTTTCAGCTGAAAAAAATCTCATACAAACCTTTGAAATAATCAAATCACAGTATTTGGCCAGTAATAATCTCCATACTGTGCAACAGATCTGTTCACAACAACAAATATATATTAAAAAAAAGCTTCAAAAATATTTTCATTCTGGAATTCCAGTGATATTTTTAATTAGTTTACTTCTGCCGGCCTTCTTTCAAGATATGACTGAAAGCTACTAATATATTTTTCCAGGAATTTGGCAGAATAAAATATTCAGGTAACATTTTTTCTCCATTTTCCTTGTGTAAATTGGATCCTGGGTAAGCATTTGTGATGTTTTTTTCCATTGACTCATAGTGTTCAATATACTTGGAGTGTACAGATTGACATTTCAAAGTTAGGGCAATTAATTAAACTACCATCACCATTTAATTTTTACCATCTCCTCCAAATTCCACTTTCCTCCACTTTTCTTCTTGTGAAATGACTGATAAACAAGATCAAGGATTAAAGATGAAATGATAAAATGCTGACACACTTTTCCTTGTTTATTTGTTTGTTTGCTTTTCTTTCTTTTTACTTTGCAGGATTTTGTTCCAGTCTTTTGTCACCACTCTGCACTCCACCTGGAATCACAGCCAATCTGCTCTTTCTGAGGCAGAACTCCCTTTCTCTCTCCAAACTCTTATCACAGGAGAATAGCCTCCCTTCAGGAGTAGAAACTTTAACAGTCCCCCCTGAATTCTAGTTCTGAGCAACCTCTTTTTTTTTCTTATTCTTTTTTTTTTTTTCCACAACTCAGACTGTTCTTTGCTCTGAACTTGCAACATCCTGTGCAGATCTATTTTTATTCACTCAGATTAGGAGACAGTGTAAATCCACATAATCAGCCAGTTCTCTCTAAATTCAAGCACATTGAGAATGACAACCATCTCAACAGTTGCTCCTTTCTATAGTCCCTTTAAAAGGTAAGGAAAAGCTTGAGGAACTGGGACTCCACGAGTGTGTTTGTGTGGTATAATGAGGCCATCTTTTCAAGTAAGTTTTTTTTTTTTTCCCCAGGAAATGAGCACAAGGAGTCACAGTATATCAAAGTCTGTTTAGTTCATCACAGATTATCTGCAAATAGTTTCTTCTATAAATGAATGAAACATCACCACTGAACAATATAATAAGGTGAACAAATCACCTTATTATATTACCATTATTGAGGAAAATTTGCAAAAAACATTGCAGAAGTTGTTTCAGAATGCTTCTTTGGACAATACCTAGGCTGAAACTAAAGATTAATTTATTCTCATACATCTGTTTTCTTCCTGTGATTCAAATAGTCTATAGACTAATACAGTGCTTCACTTTCAAAAACTGAATCAATCAGTGTAAAATCAATCTATCACAGCTTTTCTCACTGCAAGGAATAGTTCAGCTATTCAATTCAGTTTTCACAGGTTTTAACATGGATTGTTAGGGCCAAACTCAAGAAATCGTATAACTTTATTTAATTTGTGGAGCAGATGTGCATCAATAAACTATGTCTAAGTGTTGAGCATTGACATGAGATTTTTTACTGAGACTCTGAGAAACAAATATTTGAAGGGGATCTGCCAGCACCTTTCAATAATTGTGCACTCTGAAATGTCAAATATTTTTAAATCTCAAAAATCAGGTATTATTAAAACACAATCAAGAATGAGCGTTTTAGATGGGAAAAAAAAAAAAAAGGAAAAACAAATATTTTAAAAAAGACAAAAAAACCCCCAAAAAACAGCAAACAAAAACAACCCCCACAATCAATCAAACAAACAAGCAAATCAACCTTAACCACCAGGATCTAAAAGAGATAGAGTAGGCTTAGAAAACAAAGCCAGTACCTAGCATTAGAGTACAAGAATATCACCTCTTTTCTTATGTCTTTGCTGTGTTCTCTTTTCCAAGTTCCCTCCCATCTACCACTTATGAGATTTTTTGGTTTGAAACAAATTCTATTAACTCCTTATTGAGCCTTGGGAAAACTTAATTTCTATAGAAATTTTTTTATCTGTACATAATTGGCTGAAAAAGTTGAGAATTAATGGTTTAAAACTGCAAAACGTTTCCCTACTACCACACTTTCGTACTGTGTAAATAAATCAGCCTAGGTACAAGGACCAGGCTAGGTTAATTAACATCCAGTTTTATTAAGACTTGCTTAGAATTGTCTTTACAGCACATGAATGTATGGAACATTGATATATATTCCAAATCATATTTGGTATTGTTGACTGCTCCCTGATGCTTGTTAATACTGACAGAGTAGAAAGAAATGTGTGTTAAAATTGAAATTAAAATATTTCTTTTTTAAAGTAGACATAAAGCTTGCATAAAATTAGATGAATTTGCTTCTCTTGCTCTACTTGTAATTATAATTTCATGCTGTTTGTGTGCAGAAGAAATGCCTGTTGGCTCATATTAACTTGCATGTAGAAGTGTGAGCAACCAAATCCTATTAATTTTAAAGAGGATTCTTAAAGGGGACTCTTTAGTTGATGTAAATTAATAAAACCATTTATGAACACACTAGCAAAAATAGATGGTATTAAGACCAAAATTTGAAAGCATAAGGAAAGAGAAAGGAGCAGAGCTGGTAGTAATTGTCTGTTACAGTGTCAGGGCCTTTGCCTTCATTAGATGTTGTCACCTGCAAATTTAATTGAAGAAGAACTAGTCCTCTATCCCAAATTGTAGAAAAAACAAAGTATACTTCCACTGCAGAGCAGGAGGAAACCATCTAGTACCCAAGCCAGTTCACCAGAGGATCTTATACATCTATATTGCAAAACCAAGGGTTCCTGCAAAATCTGTTTTGTCATTCATTTAATTTCTACTAGAGATATAAGTCTGCAAACATCAGCAAAAAGAAAAAAAACCCTTGAATTATATTGACAGAGCGGAAGCAAATTGTGTTCTAATGATTCTGACTCACTAAATATAATAATTTTGGTGGGGATAGAGTTTTGGTGGGTTTTTTTTAGCAGCTTGTATGGTGTTATTTTGTGGTTTTGTGACCAAAGCAGCATTGATAACACATTAATTTTTTAGCTACTGCTGAACAGTGCTAGCACAGCATCAAAGTCTTTTCTGCTTCTCACACTGCCCTGACAGTGAGTTGGTTGAAGGCACACAAGAATTTGAGGAATATACAACTAGGACAGCTGGCCTAAACTGAACGAAGGGATACTCCACAACATATATAATACTCAACAACAAAACTACAGGGAAGATGGGGGAAGAGGGGATATTCAGAATTGCTGTGGGATCATGCTGAGAAATCGATTTAACTTTTTAGTGTCAAAAGTTCCATGACAAGTTTGTGTTTACACAGTTGTACTCTTACAATCAGTTACATACTATAAAAATACCTTGTATTTGGTGAGCATGAGCATTAAAATATGCATCAAATTCTAATACTAAAGTTACTGGAATGGCAACAAATTCAGTTTTTAAAACACTGCAAATAATATTAAAAAAAAAAAATTTAAAAAGAGAGGCAAGTAATACCCAGAGATTATTTCACCAGTGGCAGAGGTCACTATCAAATCATATTATAATGGCCTTCAAATGCAAAAGAACTTTGTTCTTTTTTTTGCAAGCAGTATATCTAATAATTATTTTCCCTACTGAAATGTTGTATGAGAGGATAATACATGGGTCATTTGATTGTTTATTATAGGGAGTAATAATGAGGAATGCAGACCATTACTTATCAGTAACTAGTAGCTCAAATGTTCAAAATTGCTGTCACAATATTTTTGTGAGAATACTCTTACTTGACAAGACAGGTGAGCCAAATTTTCACTTAAAAGTTCAAATTTCAATTATCTAGTCTTTCTATCAGCATTTGCACAAATTGGACAAGGCAGCTTGAGTGATTTGGCTCCTAATGGACTGCAGTATCAGCACAGACAAAGCAGAGGAGTAGCATAGATTCATGGCCATAATTTTTCTTGCAATTTGCTTCACTCCACTGGCCAGAGTGTTAAAAAGCTTAACTTCTAGATATACACAACTGCCTGATTAAAATTTAGTCATCAAGAATATCCTGTGGCAACTGGGAATTGTTTCAAAGATTATTTATCACCCCTGCTTGCACATATTATCAGTAGCTCTATATGGTTAAGTTTAATTTCCAGCCTTTGAAACAATTATATTTCTTTATTTTTTGCTCAAGCAAGACTTCTTTTTCTTCACAGACAGGAACAAAATCATTCCCTAATCTTTGTACTACCTGCCTGCTTGAGAATTAGTTTTCAAACACAAGGTGCTGTGATTGAATTTTCACACTTACTTACTAAGCTATTGTGGTGACAGATTTGTGTCCAACAGCCATCTCTATCTCCACTGGCACAGCATCTCACCAGGAACATTCCCTGAGAATTATCTCTGTGACCAGGGAGTCACTGCTGAACTCCCCAGTTGCATCAGGGTCACTTTTTTCAGATCTTCTGTTCAAAATTAGAATGCATCACGCAAGAGAAGTTGTGTTGCAAAAGCAAAGCTAAGCTTCACCTTGGATGAATTTCTAGAAATTAAATTATTCGTCCATAACTCAGCAACAGAGATAACACTTTGAGATAATTCTCTTCCTCATTTCCTCATTTTTCCTGTTACATCAATCTCAATTTTTGTGAAGTAATGCAAAATCTTTTCAGGCGCTTTCCTGTGTTCTTTCGGTTTGTGTATTGTTCTGGTATGGGTTTTAGTTGGGTTTTTTTGTTTAGTTTGTTTATCTCAGAGGAATCTCTGAGATAATCTCTGATCTCTAATTTTGGGTTTCAACTTTATAAATAATCACTTTAGTTTTTAAATGCTGAATAGATATCACAGCTGAGAATCCAAGTCTCAGGAAAATTTTTGGGAAAATTCTTCAGCACTGGCATAATCATACCCTTCTTCACTTTCAAAATAGCTATTCAGTAATTTATGGTTTTTTTTAATGACTACCTTATCCAGGGAAAGACAGTTCATTATTCTTCTTTTGTTAAGTAAGTAACATTCAAGACAAAGATACAGTAGAAACAGTACTGTTTAGAGTTATGGTCAACTTCACTTTACTCAGATTCTGACACCCATATGGTACTCAATTACTGTCGTCATATCCTTCTGGTTATGACCTATTCAGTAGCATAGGTCATAACCAAAAACTGGGTTTTGACACAGTATCTCTTAAGGCACATTTTCCTATGTTTGATCACTTTCACTGCTCATCTCTGAAACCTTTTTAACTGTTTCAACATCCTTTCTTCAGTGTCATCAACTGAATTATAGGATTCAAATAAATTATATAATACACTAGCATTATAACTTTTCTTGCTCCTATTAAATTTTCCTACTTATTTGTAAAACAAGAAAACAAATAGAACAAATAAATTCTCTTTCCCACAGCACTGCATTAGATATTCATGTTATGCAGATTATCTGTCACCATTTTTTCAAAATTTGCTTCTGAAGATAGACTGCCTTCTTATGCCCATACAGATCCTCTGCTCTATTCATACTTCTGTGACATTACTTCCTGTTTTACAAATGAAAACATACTGTTAGCTCACACATTGTCAGATCACAGCTAGTAGCTTTTGAGGTGATATAATCAATAAAATATATTTGGGAGGCTGGGGAGCAGTAGCATATATGGTGATTGCAATTTGAATGCTTTTAACTTCTTAGCAAAATCTCTAGAACTGAGCCATCAGAAATTTACAACACAAACTGCAGAAAATCTTTTATTTTACACATCTCATGACTCTTTGATTAATCTCAGTCCTTGGAAATTTTATGTTAAATGAATATTTACTTTTTCTGTCTCTTTTTCCACTCTTGAACAGTTTACTAGTCCAGCACCTTGAACATGAGTCTTTGTTTCGACAGAAATTTAAGATATCTAAACTGATAATTTTTTTTTTCCCTTGGGAAAAAGAAAACATGCAACTTGTTAATGATCCATAAAATAATAAAAATAAAAATGAAATGAAAAAAAAAAAACAACAAAACAATGTCCTCCTCCTTAGTCTATAATTTTTTGCCAGATTCACACTTTCTTGATTTTGGGATTATGTTGCTTTCTGAATCTACTTGAGCTTTCCTCTGCAGAGCTATCTTCCCTTTCAAGACTTTATTCAAATAGAACAGACATAAAGCTGTAAAATTTCTCTGTCCTTACCATAGCAGAAGATGTCAAAGACTCCCTTTATCTCAAGTGATTTTCAGTATTTGCTGCATATACCAAATCAGTATTTGTTCCTATCAAAAGAGCATTCCTATCCTATCACTCAAAACTAATTTCACATTGAAATAAACTAAAAATTAGTCTTCATTGTTGGAACACTGGTGTAGTACACAGATTTGTTTAGGATGATTTCACAACCATAAATTGATTTTAAAATTTTTGTGCACAATTATGTATTAATGGGATTTTTCTGTATATCTATCATGTATTTTAAAAAAAGGCTTCTCTCAGTCCCTAAGGATCAGTACTAAAAACTCAACTTATGAGTAACATATTCAGCAGTCATGCAGTGCACTAAGGATTTATCCAGAAATTCCTAAGACAGAAAATAATGATGTTGTGGTTTATAAGTTCTTTCTGTCTATTTGAGTATTGAAATATTACATTGTAGACTAGACAAGTGAGTTGGAAAAAATTAGTAATGAGAAGGCTCTACCATTTCCATAAAATTAGTAAGTTATTTCCAGTATATTAGGTAGTGAAAGCTGGTCTTGATTTGAAAATTCTAAGTCAAATTTACTTGCCCAAATATGAATTTCCACATGTCTACCACTAAGCAGGAAAACCTATGTTTTTATCACCACAGCGGAGAATGTGACTGTTTCAGGCTGTAATTAATGCTATCCTAGAGTAAATATCTAAACACCTACAGATAATAACCTCACAAATGCCTTCTTTTTCTCCAATGGCATGGGAGACAAATACTTTTAAACTAATATGAAGTAAAGCCCCCTACACTCTACTAGAATAATTTTTATTATTATTTATTTACTTTTTAAATAATTTTAAAGACATCCTATAAATGGTTTTGCAGATTCACCTTACACAATGAATTCAGAATCTCAATAGGAAGAAAAATGAAGCTAAATCTTCTGACTAAGTCAAATATTAATTTCTGGAAGATGATGCCATTTAGCAAAGGAAAATGCCTTTAAGGATGTGTTTTGCACTTAAGTGTTTCTGATGATCACATACCTAAATTTTCAAAGTACCACATGAAGCTGAGCAACTAGAGATCTGTTAGACCTTTCATTTTTTCCTGGATAAGGAAAGGAATCCAGTTTCTTCTGTTCCTGGGACTCTAAATCAAAGACATTCTGTAGATGACATTTTTATTGCAATCATTCTTAGTTTGTCTTAAGGCAAACAATCGTGAAACTTTTTTACAAAAAGAAAAAAATTCATCAGAAAAGGCTAAGAAAAACTTCCTAAAATATCTGCTTGCTCTTGCAAAAGTTTTAAATACCACATGAAATGTTGGAAAGACAAATACAAAAGTCTTTACTCCATGCCAGCCTTCTGATTTTGGCTGTACTCATATTTTAGATGACCAGATACCTCTGGGGGTAAGATATGGAAATCAGGAGATGAACACCAATAATGTATCCTTTGCTTTTTGCAACGGACACCAAAGTCTACAGAAAGCTACTGCTTAGTTTGATATTTCTTATTCCATTTTGCAAAAGAAAACCTCACAAAATACTCTACATATTCGCAGAATCACTGTATTGCTGAGATGGAAGTGTTGGAAATCACTTAAGTCCAATGGCCTGCTCAAGGAAAGCCAAGTACAAAGTTTACTTAGGACACTGTCAAGTTTTGGATCTGTCCAAGGATGAAGACTCCACAACCTCTTTAGACGAAAAAATTCAGTATTTGGCCATTCTAACAGTGGAAAAGAATTCTCTTACATTTAAGCAGAATTTCTTGTATTTCAGCTTGTGCCAAATTCTTGGGACAGATGAAAGTTTGACAAGAAAGTCTCACAGATATGCGTGCTTGGCAGAAAGATTTTTGAATGTAGAATCTGAAGAAGGAATAGAAATGAAGGCAAGTTTTGATATAGAAGAAAAGAATTGCTGAGCCAGTCTTACTGGATAACTAAGAAGACAAAGGGTATGTTAGTTAGAAAGGGTTTTTATGGCTTAGAGCAAAGGATAAACCCACGTCAAACTGAAGATGTTTTTACCAAGCGAAAAGATTCCACAGACAAACAAGACTGCAGATGTTACAAGTAGAAAAAAGTTCTCCAAATTTTCCACTACAAGAAATCTGAAAAACAACTTCTAGCTTAAACTGTAACATATTAACTTTTAGTGATTGGAGAATAGCAACATGAATATGGTAGTTATAGTAGTTATGATAGGCTATAGGTAAAAGTAGAGGTATATATTCGTTCTTACGTATTAAGATGCTCAGCAAAGAAAAGTATATAATGCATTGTAACCAAAACTAAAGGGTTTTCAGGCTTGTCTACAGCTGGAGCTGGCAGCTGTAGGCACAGGCTCTGTCACCCACAACCCTGGACTGTTGTAACATCTTGGATGCAATAATCTGCATTTTGAAGAGCCTCCTGAAGTTCCATGTCTCTCGTTACGGCTCTTGCACCCAATGACTCTTGTTCATGTGCTGAACATCACTTAAAAAATCCTGGTTCCATCCTCTTTACTTTTTATGATGAGGTACTTATAAAACTTGTTTATTTGGGCCTTAACCTTCTCTTCTTCAGGCTGAACAAGCCCAGCTCTCTCAAATTTACACAGTGTGACAGATACTCAAAGCCTTTATCTGGCCTTTTGGTAGGCTTTCTGCAGTATGTCCTTGTCTCACTTGTATTCAGGAGCCCAGAAACACCACAGTGATCTAGATGTGGTCTTAGATAAAACATTTCAGACTAAATGAAATGCTTAGTTAAATTTATATATCAGTTTTCAATACTGTCATGAGCCAAGAGGCAATAACTGACATCATGCTTTAAAGGAAACACTGTAACCACTAAGTAATTAGGAGAAGTTAATATCGTATGATGAATAACTGAGACTCAAAAGCAGTGATCCGTCATACCCCAGCAATCCTGCCTTGTAAAGTCTTATAAAAGCCAATAAAACCAACACTCAAGATTCACCTTTGGCCTTTTATATCAATATGCAAGCAATCCTATGATTTTGAGCTTGACAGCTGACAAAATACATTCCATCCTAAGGACTCTCTTCACCATGGTGCATAAATGGGTCTGCCTTCAAGAGCAGCCATTAGCACATCACATGACAGACTTTCATGGTCTTGGGTAACATACACTTGTGAGGTATAAAGATGCCCTTTATTTCAAGAAGGCCAGTGATAACCTTTAGATGTCTGAAAAACTGCTAAATTTGAAGATGTATCGGGGACTTAGCATTAAATGCTTATTAAGGGAAAGAAAATGTGTCATTTACAAAAAATAACAGTGCTAATGTTTAGTTGATATGCTTTCAATCTACAACTATTGGAAAAAAAGGAGGCTTATCATTGCAACTCTAAGCTACAGATTTTATACAAAGGACAATTTTTAAGGCTATCATTATTTATTAATTTGGTCTTAAATGTTGCAGTTTTCTGCACTTCCAGTTTAACACACTGATATTCGTTTACCACTGTAGGGCATCACTGACAACTGCAAAGTAAAGATCCAGCTAGATGTTGGCAGACATGCACAGAAATGTTAATGTTGCCCTGGGTTACAGCTACAGTCTAATTTTGATTGATGAGTAAGCACATGTGAGTTTGGTTGTTTGTTCTTTGATCATTATTGGCTGCTCTTATTTAAAATAATATTAATATGAATCCTTTCATTATTATTTACCTTCTACATTCATGTTTTACTTTTCATCCTACAGTAATTATTTTTGTCTTGCTATGAAACCATTATGTATACCTTGCCTTTTGCATTTATCCAGGGCGACTTTCAATTTTTTTTCCCAGAAAGACAGTCAGTAGATCTCAGTGTCTATCATGTTGCTCTGATCTTTTCTTCAAGCAGAAGCCAGAGACTTTCAAATGACCTTTTTTTTTTTTTGCTTTGCTACACTAGTAGTTTATGAACTGTGTCTCTAGTATTTTACTTGTGTATGAGATCTACAGATCATGATCAGCAGCAGGACTAGAAAAAGAGATTCAGTGGAGAATCTCTTGGCACAGCAACAAAAATCCTAAAAATATGAATGATTTTGCAACTTCAAGTTTTATATCTTATTGACCTAAAAGAAAAATTATTTTTTTATTATATAAATGATACTCAGTGATTTTATGTGTCTAAAAAAGATAAATAATATGCTGATTCTGTTTAATACTGATGAATTTTGTCATCTTGCTCATGGGAAGAGCTTAATTACATGAGGAGACATTATGATACACATCATGCACTACACAATTTACAAAAATTATTCAAAACTTCCTCTAAAGCCTGAGTTCAACAGGTAAAACACTAATTCTGTAGCTGTTAAGGGACCAAATTTCTAATTTGAACTAACTACCTTAATTAAGGAAATCAAAATAGCTCTACATTAGTTTTGGGGGAAAAAAAGTTTATGAAAAGGATACTTATAATCATAAAAGATAAAAATAACCCATAACAAAACCAAAAAAACACCAGAGTTTTTGGGTAAACAAAATGATCCCAATTTCTCTATGCATCTTCACGCATCTTTTGTCTGGAGATAATTTGATGAATTTTAAAGTTGTTTCATTAGCAGTTATGCTTTTCCTCACTATTGATCAAAAATTAGTTGAAACACATCATCTTATTGCCTTTGTTAAAACAATTATATAATCTTTGAAAAAAATAATATTTTCTTTCAATTTTTTGCTCATTCCAGACAAAAAGAATGTTATGAAGAAAGTGATGTGTCATTTTTTAAAAGACAGAAAGAATATACCTATTTTTCTGAGTACTGGAGAGTTTGAAGAAAACCTAGAATGCATACATATTCACAGGCATTTTTCTCTGAGTTTTTGCAGCAATATTCTGTTCAGTAATAAAATGGACGGCAGTCTCTGTTGTAAGCTGCAGCATAAATGCTTTCCAGGGAAATTTCAATTTATTCATGAAAGCATATGACATTTTTTTGATGTCTTAGAGCAAATTATAGTCTAAGAGACACCAGTACAGTGAAAAACATATGGTCCATCCTACCTAATAGAATATTTTAGGCAAACGCCTGTCCTAGACGTCTCTGATTTTCATAGGCATCATCAGAGAAGTGTCTGGACTTTTATGTTTCCAATCTAAATTAAATTTCTGCCACCCTTCCCTNCCACCAAAAGGGAAACCATTTGCTAAATTGCCACTGAAATGTCTTTAGTTCTAATACATTGATGTCCTCACCTGATCAAGTGATGATCTCGCAGGCTGCCCCAGAACAAAAGGTTCCCGAAATGGCGCCAGGATGAGGCGGCCCCTCTGTGTGGGAGGGACCAAGGGAAGATGGCATGCCACCCTTCCCTTCCCTTCCCTTCCCTTCCCTCATACAGAACAGAAACTATTCAGCTACAATGGTTTGTCAATAATTTAGCTTTTACAATATATCAAATCTTGTCCTGTTCAAATATAATCTGCCAGACTGAAGAACAAGTGAAAGAAGTTACAGGAAAGGAAGGAAGATAGGTTTGGGGAAATTACAGAAAAAAATAAAACAAAGTTAAAACTGTTCAAAATCATCTAGGCCAGTAAGTTTAAATTGTTCATAGAAATATTTTGGAAATCTGTGTAGAGAAACTGCCTGTTCAAAAGTATAAATTACTTTCTAATTCATCCATCTGCATGTCATGCTGCACTGATTTTCAGCTGATTTATCATTACACCTTAATTTTGAATCATCTGAGGAATAGATTTAGACTATAATCCATTAGGTGATTTATGCTTTGACACTAGATGAGATTAAAAGGTCAAGGCAAACCTGCAGTACATAGGACTGATCCATAATTTTGACCCTCTGTCCTTAGATTTATACTAATAAATTCAATATAACAAGATCTGCTTTTTAATGTTAAGGACAACTGGAATGGAATGCTGTGGACTTATCAGTATATTAAGCTTGCTAACTTCTTACATAGGATATCTGCATTGTTATGGGTCAATAAACAGTTTCAATCAAAAAAAGGTAATTTGACAGTATAGAAAATTAGAGTCTGATGCTTGAAAAATTGGTGAGGAAAGACTTATTATTACTTTCAATTAATCTTGCTTGGTAGATATCTGATATGTGCATCTAATTCAACACCTTGGAACACAGACTCTTCCTCTGCTATGTGTTTCATTCACCACCACAGGAGCTCCCTGTCTAATTACATGCACCCCTTCTGGAGAAGTCTTATTAGCAAAATTTAAACAAACAAAAGAAATTTGTACTCCACTGAGATGTGCCTATGTACTTAACCCTAGAGGGAGTGGAAACATTATTTTTAAATTTGTCCTTTGAAACATTCTCTGTAAAATCCAAGTTATGAAGTTGTTCATCCCCATGGACATCATATGAACAAATTCACTACTTGACACTTTACAACTAATTTTATTTTCCTTGAACTAAACATAAACAATCTGACAACTGGCTTATGCAAATTTGTTCTGAACTTCTTTGAAGTAGCTATTTTTAAAGGCAGATATCATCTCTGCTTGGGGCTGAGCGCTGGAATGATTTATATTTGTTTCAATAATGAAAAAATGCTACAAGTTATTTTCTAAATGGTTTGTTCCATTAGATACATTTATTCTGACAGGAAGTGCTGAAATACTAGCAATAAAGTGCTGGAATTACAGATTTAAGTTTAGGATCAAAATTCAGCAGAAATTTCTAAGTGAGATAAGGCTTGTACCTTTGAACTAAACTGGGAGACATGTATTATTTAAACAGCCATGCATTCAAACACAGCTTGTCCGAGTCAAAAGCTGTTCTTTAAATAGTCACATGGAGAGGAAAATTGCAAGGAAAATGTAGCAGGGACCACATGAACAACAGCTGTAACCTTGGTTCAGGGAAGAAAAATAAATGAAATTGGAAAAGGTCATAAAAAAGTTTTAACAGGGAGACCTCAGAGTGGATTTAGCATGGAACTAATTTCCAAGGCCTCTGTGGAAACACATGGGTTTAGATATTATTACTCTATTTGTGAAATAGTTGGAAACAAATAACAAGCTTCAGAACATGCAAGTCCCTCTTCTGATTTCATAACTTGTCTTGATGTTTGTACTTGATTTAATACTGTCATTTGGATGGCAGAAAAGTCCTGTAATTGAGCAATGGGAAGTGCAAACTCCTGCACCAGGAGAGAAGCCATCCAATGCACCGGTATATTCTGAGGTCTGGTATTCTGGTAAGATTTATGAAAAAGGATCTGGGGCACCCAATCAAATAATCAGCAATTTACCTTCCCAATGGAAAAGAAGGATGGTATCCTAGGCTGCACAATTTGGGAGTGTTGACAGCAGGTTGAAGAAGATGAACCTTTCCTTCTGCTCAGCACTGGAGAGGCCACATCTAGACCTCTGGGTCCAGTTCTTGGTTCTCAAGTGCAAGATAGAGATGGGCTTAGTACAGAGACTTCAGCAAGCAGTCATGAAGATGATTAAGAGACTGGAAATTCTCTTCTATAAGGAAAGACTGAGGGAGCTGGGACTGTTCAACCTGGAGAAAGGAAGCCTCAGGGGGATCTTATCAATATATGCAAATACCTGAAGGAATGGTGCAAAGGGATCAGGTTCATTCCAGCAGAAAATACGCCCAAATGCCATTATTTTCTTCCCAATTAAGATTGGGAAGAAAAGAAATCTTCTTTCCAGGTGAACTGGGCCACACAAAATTAAGCATCAGTCAGTACTTTCTTAAAATAAAAGCTGGGGAAATACCTGTGAG
Source organism: Urocynchramus pylzowi (assembly GCA_013397555.1). NCBI lineage: Eukaryota > Metazoa > Chordata > Aves > Passeriformes > Fringillidae > Urocynchramus > Urocynchramus pylzowi. The sequence goes on along the minus strand of VZRH01004498.1, from coordinate 312,504 downwards.
TAGATTTAGTCTGAGTGTTCTCCACAGTGTAGATCTCACCATCATTTCCTTACACTCCAAAATTTAAATAGCTATCAAAATAAACTTGATTAGTTTCCTGCCACACTGTCAACACAGTTCCTCAACAACCAGACTGATCAGAACACTAAGAATATTTGGAATCTGTATTTACTTTGAAAAATCTTTCTTTATAGAATTTTGACAGTCTATCACACTAAAGCCATTTCTTGGTTTCTGGATTATAATCTTTCTGAAATATTCCACCTGTTTACTACCTCTTTCTTCAGTCTGCTCAGGGATGTAGATCTGTTTTCTCTCATTTTTACCTCATATATTTAGTTTTCACTGCCAGCTATTTCTGCATGTAATGGTGCTACTGAGCAATGCAGCAAGCTGCCTTTAAAATGACAAGAGGTAAAGAATGCAGGAAATCTTACACGAAAGAACTTTTTTTTTTCCTAATGCTAGTCTAAAAGACACATCTATATACCTCAGTCTGAAACTACTGTTTTCTCAGGCTTTATATGAATGAACAAAATGAAATGTTATGTTTTCCAAACAGGAATGGCATGCATATTTATATAAATCTACTTGTTTTACATCAGACAATAAAGAAATTGCAAATTCTTTTTGCCCATGAGAAAGGCATAGCAAATACCAGAATTAATTTTAGCACTGGGGAACATCTACAGTACTAAATTACTATTTTCAGTGCTAAAGAAGCAAATAAGCAAAAAAAAACCAAAAACAGAGAGCATACCTTAAAAACACAGAACTAAAGAGTAATAGAAATTTGTCATGGTCTGAAATTCAAAAGTTTCAAATAAGACTTTGATACTGTCTGTATCTTCAGATGTCCTGTAATTTTTCTTTTTTCTGTGAATTTTTCTTTGTCCTGAACTGTTATACCATGACATAATTGGTCCTTGAAGGAATAGCCAAACTCACATTCAGCTAATTTATCATGATTATCACTCTGGCTGTACTAGTTCTGAAACTTGCTCCTTTGGAGTGATCTCAGCATGTCTGTGTGGTTCTCCCATTCAGCAATTCAGCTGTACTGTAAGAATTTTTGTTCAGCTTACTGTGCACCATCTGGAAAAATTATCTAAAATCATAAATCTAATGACAGCCGCCATCCTTCCCTCTTGCTGAGACATGGTGGAGTCAGTTGCAGAGATGGATTGAAGATGAACCAAGAATAACAGATTGAAGAATACAGAGAGTTTCACTATACATGATGTCTTCTTGCTTGTATTTGACATATATCTTGTCTATCTCTATGCAGTTACAACATATGTTTGAGCTAGCTGTGGTCACGATGATACCATTTTCCCTAATTCTCAAAGTAGCCTCCACTGGTAGAGTCAGCAAGCTTGAATGAAGACAAATGCCTTTTTTTTTTTTTCACAATTATTCTTTTATTTATGAATTAAACAGTTCTGGGGCAATAATTGATGGTTACATTAAACAGATCAGAAAAGTAATCACAATGGTCCTGTCTGCTTTTTACATCCAGGAAAACAATGTGTGATGTATGTTCAAGTTCACATTTTGGATTATTTAAAGTAAATACAATTCTTAATAATTCATATTATATATAGCAAATTCCAAGAAGCTAGTGAAGCTATAAGATACTTGCAGTAGCAAATTCATGTCCTCCTTATATATGTCATAGCTTTGAAATTACTGGGTTTTTAATACTAATAGGAGTCGGTTAAACATATTTTACATTGAAAAACAAAGCCAGATCTCTGTAATGGTACACAGAGACTATTAAATTCAAATCTATCTTATCCAGACCCACATGCTCAGGAACATAGGTCCATTAAGGAGTGACAAGATGAATATTCATTTCCTTTCCTAACCCTACAAGCCTGCATTTTTATCAGATGTTCAAGATGACAGAGTTCAATATCTCAGTTGAGTTGTTTCATTTTCTTAGTCTCTTTTTCAGATCGTAGCCAATCTTAAAAAGATTTGTCCAAAATCTTCTGGGTCTGCAACAGAATAAGAAATAGATCTAAAAGTCTTTGTTTCTTTTTATTTTTTTAATTTTTTTTTTTATTTCTAATAATTTATACATCATTTGTACTCTTTCTAGAAGTCTTAGAGTATACTTCAGAATTATCTAGTATTATTAATGATGATGATATCAGTCACAATAACATGTGTTATAGTCGGTTCTCATTTTGTTTTCTTTTTGTGTGGGCAATCACGATTCCTAATAGCCAAGGCTATATGTCTGCACTATAAAGAGACCTAAAAACAAATTGAATGAGATGGAAATGTCACAGGGCAGACAAAAAAAATCACTCTATGTTGCACAATGTCTGTTACATGGCATAGACTGTAATGATATGAGAATTACTTACAGCATGTCAGAAATGTGACTAGGTCTTGTCTCTTCACTGTGAAAGTTTCCAGGAAAAAGAAAGAGGTTTATCTTTCACTGTTATGGAAAAGCATTCAAAGAAACAAGTAAAAAATACAAGTTTTCACAAGTCTTTTTTGCTTAAATAAACAATCAAGTCATAAAACAGACAGAGCTTTTGTACTACACATTTCCTTCCAGACTTCTGAACTCTCTCACACACCTCTGGTGATGTGGCAGAGTGTATGAATATCGCTTAGATTCACATGTGAATGTCATACGTCATCTTGTCACTTGAGGAGACAATGACACCTCCAACCTCTTTGTCAACTAATTTCATGTTAGGGCTACTTGTCCTCTTTGGCATGTGGTGTCATGGAGCAGAGTATAAACCAAGGTGTGTACTGAATAAAAATGAAATTATGAACCAGCTTGGGATCAGAATGAGGCTTGGCTTCTCCAACTAATAGATGATGAAGTTAGTAAGAAACCAGAGACATCAAATAATATGCTATGTTTTACAGACCATTCTCAGTGCAAGACCACAAAAAATGTAATGTCTTAGATAGAGAAATTCTTACCCAAGACATGCAATTTTAAAATGCCTGGTCAGACTTAAAATGATAGGAAGTTGGCCTGTCAGCAAGCATTGTATTTTGATATGTGCTTCTTAATAGGTTTTTTGGACAGTGGGCAGATACAATAAACCTTATTAATCATGTATGCTCATGTATGTGCTTCTTAAAGTAATACCTTGAACTACCTCTTTAAACACTGTTTTCCAGAAAAGGTCCCAAGCATCTAACCTCTAGGGAAAAAAAATTAAAATTATATAAAATGGAGGTTCTGGCATAAGCATGACTGCACCCCAAGAAGCTTAATACAGGAGCTAGAATTGATGATTTTTGAAAGCAAAAAAATTATTTTTCTTAGCATTTATAGAAACAATAGCTTCATCACACTGAAATGTTTTACTCTTTTTATCATTAATGAGTCTCCAAGCCATGTGTCAGTCATGTATTGATGGACCATTTATTCTACTTCTATATATCAGGTGAACAACCAAACAGAGAACAGTCCCAGGCTGTTCTAAAACAGGAGCAGTTTTAGACCTAAATTCTTTTAAGTGTATAGTACATTTACTCATCATACATCATATACCCTCTTTAATAGCTACTAAACTTTCTGAAAAGATCTTTCCTGATGGAATATTGACAGTTGTCTCAGAAACCACTCGTACCTTCGTGTCTTCAAAATGCAGTAATAGAATGACCATACTCTTCAGAATGGAAACTGGCAGCTTTTGATAATTTTCATGGAAAAAAGAGTGGAAAAAGTTGTTCTCACAAAACTTGCAACTGCTTGGAAAATTCCTTCTCCCCTGTCCCTGAGAAATAACATGGGTGTTTTTTTTAGGTATGAAATATATATTCTTTTCTACCTGTGTTATTCATGAGTAGCAGTAAACCAAGCAAATCCTTGACCAGTCAGTCTGTTAGCCTATAAAAATATTATATCTCCTCTATGGTTTATACTGTCCATTATTGCATTTTGATTGGATGACACTTAAAAAACCCCTCTTTATCTAAAAATATAAAGAGGAAATGAGACGTCACAGAAATGAGGTAAAACAATATGTTAGCAACTGTGTTATGAAAGATTCTTCACAGAAATAGATGACCCCACGAGGCCTCTTTGTGTCATTTGTTGTCAGCAACATGGGAAACATTTATTCCTTCACAGTTCTCTTTTAAGATATAATTAATAATCTGCTAATAGTTCTGTTGTTTTCACAAGGGCACCAAAAACCCCAAAGTGCTGTATAGCAATGACTTTAGGCTTTGAAGAAGTATAAAACTGTAATTCTTTGGAAAAATATTTTCCTTTTCCACATTTTTCATAAAATAATTTGTCTTCACCACCAACAATGGTAGAAGAAAGTAAAATTTCAAACTGAATATTCAGGAGTGAAAATGCTAAAACAGGCAGAAAAAGAACCCTTGGTAAACTTTAATTAGGAAGATTGGAACACTATGGTCTCAAAATTCAAGCTTTTTGAATTGTCCAAAGATTGAAATAATAATGTCTAGTTTTCTTTACAAATTTGGTAAGATTCAAAAGTCATTCTCTGTTCAAAACTAAATCTGAAAAATAGTTATTGCTCCGGGTTTTCACTCAGAAGTGCCCAGTATTTAAAATCATATATGCTACTTAGTTATTACTTGGATGGATAGACAGAGGAAAACTTATGAATTAGTTTATTCTTTAGACAGTAGACAAAGTCTACTAGTGTGCTGTATTGAAAAGCAAGATTCATGGAAACTGGTGGGCTTTGGTTCCTTCTTTGGTCTCTCACAAGTACTCCCCTCTAGATGTTGAACAAAATGGCTGTGGAACAAGACAATTAAAATGAGAAGCAGAATGTAGTAGAATTATCATTGTTGCTGATTCTAGTAGTCAGTTTAATAGTGCAATGTTTTATTGTTTTCCTATTATGAATTTAATGACCTCTTAGAGAACAAAGAAAACACAGCAAAGCAAACAGCTTTTAAAAATATTTGTAAAGAAATTAATTAAAAAACAAAGTAATTTAATGTAAAACTAATTTTTGTGTCTTCTTTTAGTTTGGTTTTTATTCTAAATACTGAGCTTAAAACACAAAAGATGAATTGTCATGAAATATTTAAAAGAATAAATCTCTCAAACAGTTTTCCCTAGAAAGAGAATTTATAAGGGTGAAAATTGCTGTGAATTGCTTAATGGGACATATTATTGGATGCTAACTTTATGTGAACTAATGAACTGTTTTATCTCAATATTATTATATGAACAACTTCTCAATACTATAATTACCAATAATGACAAAACCCCATAATTTAACTGCTTATTAAAAAAAAAATATTCCTATTATTAGGAGAAAATTATTTAATGGAATAAATGGCCTTAATCAACTTTGGCTTTAGAAGTCTATATATCATTTATTAATATGTTTCAACTCAGTGAGTTGATAAGGTTGTTCACATCTTATCTATAATAGTTTGCTTGACCAGAATATTTTAAGGGGTTTTATTCTGCTTGAAGAAAATTGATTTTCTTTTAATTTTTTACACAGTTCTATTTATCTTTGCTATGCTACTTAGAGTGTTAATGCTACTGAAAGAAGCGGGGCTTGCAGACTTGATAAGTGCTTTTCTTCCAGCTCTCTCTCTGGCTTATAGTTTTTGCTATTTTTAGTATAGAAAAGTTTATTGGTCTGTTTACTTTTGTACAGATCAGTTCACTGGGAAAAGAAAAACATCAAAGAGTAAACCTTTTATATATACATATATGTGTGTGTGTGTGTGTGTGTGTGTGTGGTGAAATCAGGTAACTAAGAATAGGAAAAGTGGATTAACCTCTGTCTTTGAAAACATTAAACCATTCTACTGCTCCATGAAAAACCAAAGATTGAACTCTGACATTCTTTTAGTTTTCTCTCTGATCACAATTTACTTCAGGGCTGGTAAAGATTCTTACTGTGGAAAAAATTCTCATACACACTTGAAGTAACTGGCATATTGTAGGGAGGAGACAAAACTGCCTTCTCCCTATGTGCTCATTCCTCTGAGTCTTCACAAGTGTAATACTTCTGGTTCTCTGCATTATGCAGCTTCCTGGAATAGGGAGATACAGAGGATCTTCATCCCTGCACTGAGCTGCACTCTACTCCATGGAAAAGGCAAGCTACAGTTGTGGTTTTTATTGTGAACAAAGCCTACACTTGGGAGAGACTCTAGAACATGGACTATTCCTATTTGTCAAGATCACTGAATGAAAATCTTGGTAAAATTATATCGACTTTAATTTACAGAGCAAGTTCTTTCATAGTGCAATATTTTCCTACTTGTATATACAGACTTGCTCTTATGGAAAAGAATAATGTCCCTCACTGATAACAGTTAGTACACTGGCAAAGGAACAATAAATACAAGTCTATTGTTATTTTATTTTTGGAGTATCTCATTTATTAAATAATAAGTAGGAAACAAATTATTCTAGATATCATCTTACTGTACAGAAAAGAGATCTACATGGGGAGCCAAAGTAATGAATGCAGCAGAAGTGATGAAGACTGTTTCTTGCGGTTTAAGTCATTATAGAAGGATATGCCATTTGAAAATGGAATAGTTGGTGTTCATTGTAAAATTTTACTGTAGTATAAGGAGACTATAATTAGTAAACTCAAATAAAATGTAAGGAAGAATTTTAATTCTCCTGACAAAAGTATTACAATGCTGTTCCAAGGAGTAAGAGAAAAAAAAAAAAAAGAAAAAACTTTGAAATCTAGTAAATGAAAATTTGTCTCAATAAATAGATAATGTCATTATGATTCAAGAGTTTAGGAATAATAGCATAAATGAGAGAATACAGAAGAGTGCACAGGCAACACTGAGGGGAAAGAATATTAATCTCTCCCCACACCACTGTGTTTCTCTATCTATCTAGCTTTGTTACTGGGCAGCTTGATGCAAGCCCTAGCAGCTCATAGTAAGTCATTTCACATCCCTTTTTATCAATTTTCCATCTGTAAAGTTAATATGTATTCTGCCAACACTAAAACTGACTTTTGGAAAAAGTTCCAGGAGACAAGATCCTAATTTTTGAGTATGCTTTAATCCAAATTCCTTTGAAGGTTTGAAATAATGAATTAAAGACTTAAAGAATTAAAGAAAACAAGTAAAAAGGGAAATTCTTAATACAGATATTGCTTTATTCCTACTCTTCTTTTTAATAAAGTCATCAGTGCCAAGAACTCTTCTTATTAATGAAGTCCAGAGGTTTGGACTACCTGCTGCTATCAAAAAGAGTTCATCAGCAAAGGAAAGTAATTATTTCCTATATTATAAAAGTAATTTTTTTTTTTAAAAAAAGAAGATAACACAAACTTAATTGTTTTTCAGAGTAGAATTTTCCAATATTTTCAACAATTGTCAACCTTTAATAAATATTGTTGCTCAACCATCAGAGGTGCTTTCTATTCTAATCTCTTAAAATATTGAGAAAATACAAGGCTTTGGGTAAATTGCTTTTTCATAGCTATACCTGCACAATCCCAGAGCCCAAAATATTTCTATAATATCTCTCTTTATTAACCTTAGCAATGTAGCGACTCAGAAAAATTTCTAAATATGACCTCTGCACTAAGTTTGACCTTAGTTTTTTTCTTAGTATATATTTGTAATATATGAGGTCTCAGCACATCTGTTGGTGGTGCTTTGTTAGTTAATCTGCAGGTTTTCCATCTTGACAACATTTTCATTGCTCTCAGCTCCTGAAGGGCCATGTCATGAGATTATTGAGGACCTGTTGCAGAAAATTGCCTTAAAGCTCTTTAATAAAAGCTGGAGAACTGGAATTTACTGTTATCATGGTATAGAGAGAAAGTGTTAACTGACAGTACAAAGTGAAATTGTGATGTGACTCTCACAATTAGAGCTCTATCTCTTGAATGTAAGCTTAGGATAACAACTTTGGTATTAAAGTTAGTCGATCAGTCACTTGTAGGAGTTAGTAATATTTTTACTAAAATGCTCAAAGACCTCTTTTGATAGAATTGAAAGTCATTCAGCTGTGAAAACAGCTTATTGTGCCTACTAGCTCTTTGCTTTAAGGATCAGGGGAGAAAAAATTAAACTGAAAATATTATATTTTGCAATAACCAAAATTTTTTTTTTGTGCACTATCTCCATGATGTAGACTAAGCCTAAGGCAAAGAACAGAGTATCTTGTTTTTCAGCACTAAATTTACTAGAACATGTTAGGTATATTTTCTGGAGTTGTGACTTGTATTATATTTTTAGCTTTCCAGCATTATAATTGAAAACAGACAGAATCAGTAGAGTGGTTATGCAGTAACTCAAATGTCTAACCTATGAGGATGCTGAAGAACTTACCTTGCATATATTTTGCATTGAAAAATCTCTACCTGTGTTTATGCTTATTCATCCCTGTGTGAAATGCTCTGGTCAAACTAATTTGATTTAGATCTCTGTTTTGTTTGCTTGTTTTATTTCCCATTTGTATGGCAAAGATAACTTTAAGAAGGAGAAAAAGTTATGAAAAAGTTAGGCTTTTTTTAAAAAATGTTCCTCCAAAATATTTGCTCTTGAATCCTCTTGAATCCTGAAGACTCTTTCACTGTATAAGAATGTCTGTCTATTTTCCAGTACTATCCCAGTAGGAAAAAAGTAATTCCCACAGGGATCATGCATGCAAAAACTTCAGACACTCTAAAGTGGACTCCTTCTGATATTTTTTAATTCATTATATCAAAAGCAAAATATTGTCTCTACAGATATCATTATTTTCTACGAAACGTTCAAGCATTTTTAAAAACAATTTAAAAATTCAACAGAATCCCTCATATATTTATATTGTTGTTCTCACTGATTTAAATTTCATTTCACACTTTTATGCCATTTTAAGATTGCAATTTATTTTAAAAGACACAATATTTACACTGATCTCTAAACAGGACAGCACTCAGTGAGATCAAAGATGTTGAAATCTGTGATCTTAATCCATAAAAATTTCCCTACTGCATAGTTACTGTCCAGCCATTATAGATGACTTATTGTAATATGATAATAATGGTCAGACCTTAAACTGAGGGGGTTCATTTTGGTTTTGAGTTTTTTTAAAGTTGGATCAGATGATCTTTGGAGGTTCCTTTCAACTGGTGTTGACATTCTATGATTTTTCACAAAGATGTAGAGAAGAAACCAAACAAAATTAATGCGCAGACATAATTCAGATACCATTCACCACAAAACAAAAATAATTTTTTGGGGGGAGGGAGGAAACTGCATTTGGAGAACACTTAAGTGAAGCATGCGAGCTGTCAGAAAGACTGAGGGTTATGGAGAAAATGCACTCAACTGAAAAGGTGACTGAGTCAGCCATGTTGGATAAAAGCCTCTCCAGCCTAGAAGAAACAAAAACATCAGTTTCAGAAACAGCTGTTTGCCTGCCTTCCCAAGTGGAAAAAAGCCTTGCTATTAAGTGTTCTGATAAAATATTAGTGTGCCTATAAGAGGCTCAAGAATGGAAGTGCAAACTCAACAGCAACTGCTTTTTGAGTGCAGCTTTTACTTGGTTTTACCTGAATTGAAATCAAAAATTATTCACAGTTTTCACCTATTTTTCCTGAAAATGGGAAGAAAGAAACAAGGACAAGACATTCCTTTTTCAGCAGGCTTAAGGCTTTTTCCTCTATTTGACAGATTCCACCATTTCCAAAGGTGTTCTTTGGTTTTTATATGAAGAGAATTTCCCATAATAATACAAAATGTCAAAGACCAAAAAAAGGATAAATTTATCTTCAGTACCACTCCAGTTTTAAAACAATCACATCTTTCATTTTACCTCTAGACTACTTCAGAGGAGTAACTGAAATCCCTCAAAAATAGTATCTGTACTTACAGTTTAACACAATTAATTCCTGACTCCAGTTGGAGGCATTCCTATGTTAAATAACAGTATGAGCTGTAACTAAGACCTGATAGAAATCTTTGGCTAATTAAAGCACACTTAAATTATGCTTTCCTTGCTGACAGACTGCAAGGTACTCATAGCAGCTATCTCCAGAAAAAAAAAAAATAAAAGAATTTTTATTTTACCTTATCACAGACTTTTCCCAAATATTCTCAAAGATAGCTTAATTAATATAACAGTTTCAGAAAGGCTGAGTAATAAAAATAGACCAAGCAGTTTGCTGAAGCTCTATCAAATTATGAAATATTCAATGGACAATAGAAAACTAACTGTTTGCTAATTGATAGTCAAATAATTGATTAGTTCACATAGAAGTTCTCTGAGTGTTGCAGATGTACCTATGGTTTATCATATACAACTTTCTCACCTATGAACATTTGGCTTTTTCCATGTAAAATATATCTATAAAATTAACTGGGAACAAAGAAGAAGATTTGTGCTAAAATATCTACTCCTAATTGCTATCATCAAAGTGAACTGAGAGTAAGAATCATTTAGAGATAAAAACCAACACACTGAAACCAATCATAAAATCTCTTCATACTCAGTTCCCCAAATCCATCTTCACTGTTAGCTACTCACATCAACCTATGCATATACAAGAAATTGTCACTGAAAGATCCCAAAAAAATATAATGAGTCCTGGAAAGGGATTTATAAAAGCATTCATTGAATATTGTCTTAATATAGGAAATATATTTCCTATATTTCATCAGGGAAACTATGACGAAAATTAGTGAAGCTTTCCTATATGGAAAGACTTCAGCTCAGTAGGTCATCAGACTTCTTCTGAAATTCAAGTAAATAATATAGATGACCCAGAGATAAATTTTTAACCCAATATGTAATTATTTGGATAAGGAATTAAAAGCCTCCTTTGGAGGACATCAGGTGGAAGCTAGAAATGTAATTTGATCTGAAAGCAACATAGGTCACTGTTGACTGATACTAAACAAGGAGGTTAAATGAGATGAAAATAATTAATTTTCAAGCAAAATAGACAGAGGTTATTATAAATAAATAACTTGCAGAAACTTTATGTTTTCAAACAAAGCATTTATTACAAGAGTGAAACCAAAGCTTATTAGAGAGAACCTTAAATTATGATTTTTGAGTAAAACAAATTTGAAAGCCCACTACAGAGATGTCACACAGTATTGAGTCATTAATCAAGTGCATCAAGATAAAAAAAGGAAAAGAACAGAGACAAAAATATCCAGAAATTTAAAATATATACTGATATTCAAAAATGAAACAGATTTTGGATCTGTGGAGCTTACTGTTGTTTACTGGGTTTGAAACTCTTTTTGAGGTAGATGGTGCTTGCAGGTAAGAAGATAAAATTGTTTTGCAAGACTAGCACATGAAATCCTAGTAATGTTGCTTAGGTACTTCAAACCTCTTAACTTTCTATCAAAAAGAAATTAAATCAAAGCCACTTTTTTTCCAAATATATTGGCCGGGTGAATAGGGCAGGGATAATACAAGTAAAAAAAACTTTAACATATCCTGTCTGCTCCTTTCCCGTAAAATTCAGGTTACAAATGAAAAAAAAAGTTTGTATTCTCTCTGCCCCCATCCAGTTCTTCTTGGCTATTAAACCATAAATATTAGATATTCTTGCCCAGGTTCTCTTTTTATGAAAAGCTCTACAGCTTCCTCTTGCTGTTGCCTATGGCTTTTTCTAGCATCAGAGCTCAGTTTACTAATTCTTTCAATACTGTGAAAATCATATTCCAATTTATGAGCATAGCCCTGGAAGATGCAAGCCTAACTTAAAACAATTTGATTTTTTTTTTTTTTAAATAAATAGATTTGTAAATGTTGCTTCTTTTTCATATGTGGGAAAGGATGGTCACAACAAGCATGTTAAGGTTAAAGTACTACATCCTGTGAGAATTTTGACATTTTATGTCAATGTTTTTTTCATGAGCACCATCAGTTAAAAGAAACGAGCCATTTTTAAATTTGTTGTTTCCAATCACTATGACAAACTAAAAAAGCTGGATAAATCTGACCAGCATTTAGCCAGCTGCAAATTAGGAAAGCCATGAACAGTAGCAAAGACAATGGATAGATTTTTCAGCACAGTGAGGAAGACAGTACCCCAGGCATCATCCATATTTCTTTGCAGCTTTAATGAAAAGGTCAAGGTCTATGAAGGCCAAGGGAAATATCTTAGGACCACTCCCTTATGAATAAAAAGAATTTTTTTTCAATAATATTGTTATTTTGCAGGAAGTCTGCGTGGAGTAGCACACACATATTAAAATGACAGTAACATTCCACCAAAACGTAAGAATATGGGTCTTTCAAAAAACCTTTTAAATGATGGGTTGTTTTTTTTCTGTAGGCTGGATTGATCAGAATTTTTTGAGGTTTCTTGCTGCTACAGCTGTCCTTGAAGCACAGACCCTGGAATATTTCCATTTCTAGAGACATATCCATTCAGACTTGAAAGCATATTGTCTACAGAGTTCACATCTCTTTATCTGAAGTCTTAATTTTCAAAACTTCCCTTCTTTTCCAAAATACATACTTCCACGTGCATTTTACTACCCAAAAAAGAGCTATGAGAAAGTCACACTAAAATGTTGTTGGTATTATAAAGTCGCGAATTAATATTTTCAATTTGAATAGCCATCCTGGGTTTGACACTAGAATTTATTTTGGCTTCTAAAAGTACTTTGTACTTTGTTTTAACAATCACAGAGTGACAGATCTTATTTTATTGTAGTTTCAAAAAGAATCATTTTGTTCTGTAACAAGACAGGGATGTTGAAGGACAAATTACGTTACTACCTCAACTGAATATATAAAAATGGAGATGTTAGTATGTCTAGTCTTATTATTAATAGGAAAGAATGGCAATGGACAGTAAAGAAAGGGAGGAAAAAACCACAAAAAACCACCATCATTTGATGCAGAAAAATGTTCAAGGAATTCTATTTTCTTGCTGTCAGTTTCTTCAAAAACTTCCTGCTTCAGAACATGCAATGAATTCCAAATATGTTCTCCATTTCCAAGAAGAGGAGAGGTTTATCTTCAATTAAATACTTCATTTCAATTTTGATCACATATTTAAATCCATTCATCTATAAATTTGTGTATTTAATGAAGAAGTCAGATTAACTTATTTTGTACTTGCACAAGATTTAAAAAGAACCAAAAAGCTTTAACAATTTAGTATGTTGCTGAATAAGGATTACTATATGGATCTTCACAAAATAGGAAATTAAATAGGAAATCAAATAAAAGAGGGCACTTGGCTTGACTACTTGGCTACACAAGCCTAAACCAATAACATATAGTCCAAATTTATTCATCATAAAAAATGCCTAATCATAAACATTTCAGACACTTCAGACCATTGACACTTATTATTAAGTATTATTGAAAATTATATTCTTCTGCATTGGCTTATTTTTCATGTACTAGACTGAATGAAATACTTCTAAGTGCTGTTTTAGTTAAAACACTTTTTTTTTTCCTTTGAAATAAACCATTTAATAAATTCCTGACATTAAACAATCAATCAGTCAATCTAGGGTCAATAAATCACAGAAAAGTTTTAATTAAAGAAATAATCTGTGATCATGTAGCTTTTCAAATGAGCAGTTCGATTGCAAGGAAAAAAATATTTCAGACATAGAAATTTCAAACTCATCCAAAAAAACCTTTCATGTCCATCAAAACCTTGACAGGTGTGAGGCACCAGAGAGTGACTGGAAAATACACTCTGAAAAAAAAGAAAAATACATAACAGTTGAGAAACAGAGTTTAGGAGTATATTTTAATAAAGTGGTATTCTTCCACTTGGCATATTGTATTTGCTTGCAGTTGCTAGAGATTTCGCTGCTATTGGATTATTAATCAATGAGTAAGAGTCTGGACACCTACAAAGACACGTATAGAAATTTCTAATTTCTAATTTTAATAAGTCTCACTGTTTGCTTCTGATATAAAACTAGGATATATTTTACATATTCATTAATATCATTCAGAATTATATGCATAATTTTAGTCATTTTCTCTGTTCATTCAGTTATATGGGTAAGTGGACTGAAACCAAAATATTCCCTTTAAAGACACTGCACTTGTCTCCTCCATTAGTCATCTATCATTTTAAGTACACAGTTTGTGTACTGCAGTGCAGTTTCACAGTGATCCAGTATCTGATACTTTATTATTTTCAAAACATTTAATTCAGTGTGACTTCAGAGCATACACGTACATTTAAACAACTTGGACCCAGGACTGGAAAGGATACTGAGCAAGTTCGCAGACAACACAAAACTGGGAGGAGTTATGAGGCCCTCACAGAGGAGGAGGCCCAGCAGAGAGACCTCGACAATAGCGGACTGGGCAATCACCAACCCTACAAAGTTCAGCAAGGGAAAGTGCTGGATTCTGCACCTGGAATGGGACAAGCCTGGATGTACAGACAGACTGGGGAATGAGAGGCTGGAAAGCAGCACAGTGGAAAGGGACCTACCTACCTGGGGGTCCTGCTCAGTGCCAAGATGAACACGAGCCAGCAGTGCCCTGGCAGCCATGAGGGCTAACCCTGTCCTGGGGGGTTCAGGCACAACATGGCCAGCCAGGCAAGGGAGGGGATTGTCCTGCTCTGCTCTGAGCTGGGGCAGCCTCACCTCCAGTGCTGTTCTCAGTTCTGTGTGCAACAATGTAAAAAAGAAATTAAGTCATTAGAGAGCGTCCAAAGGAGAGCCCACCAGGATGGTGAAGGGCCTTGAAGGGAGGCCCCGTGAGAAGCAGCTGGGTCACTTGGTCTGTTCAGCCTGGAGAAGAGGAGACTGAGGTGAGACCTCACTGCAGTCACTCAACTTCCTCATGAGAGGAATAGCAGAGGCAGACACTGATTTCTTCTTTGTGTTAACCAGTGACAGGACCTGAGAAAATGGCCTGAAGCTGTGTTATGGGAAGGTTAGATTGGACATTAGAAAAGATTCCTCACTCAGAGAGTGGTCAGGCACTGGAACAGGCTCCCTGGTGAAGTGGTCACAGCACCAAGCTGGACTGAGTTCAAGAAGCATTAGGGCAATACTCTTAGGCACTTTCCAGGTGTGACTCTTGGGGTGGTTCTGTGCAGGTCCAGGAGATGGACTCAATGATCCTCATGGGTCCCTTCCAATTCAGCATATTCTGTGATTTGATTGAGAAAAACATAGCTATTAAGTGAAATTTTCAAATTGAGGAAAATTATATTCAGGGATTATTTGGCCTTCAAAAACAAAATGCCAGCTTATAATTTGCTTTATAAATCTTCTTTCTTTAAAATTTTCTTCTCAGTACATGAAATGGCAAGAACACTAATGTTTTACAACTTAGCTTCTTTCCCAAAAGATGAAGATTTCTTATTTTATTTTTGTCTGGGTACATGGAATTCTGGACTAATTCCAGAATAACTGCACTGAATACACTGACCCAATTAATGTAACAATTCCATCAAGTTCTCTCTTAAACTGAGAGCTACTCTCATTAAAATTCATGTTGAATACAGTAAATCTTAAGTCTTGTAGAATTTGACTCATTCTTTTAATGTCAATAATTTATATCTTTGATTTTTTATGTCATACCTTAACTCAAATGATTAACACTGCCCTGCACTATTAAAATTGACCACAAAAATACTCTTCAAATTATTACTTTTTTCAACATGGCATATTGCTGAAAATCAATTGCTAATAGAAGCTGACATCTTCTGTTGGATAATATGATCTCTTACACAGGTATATTTGGAATAAATTTTATATATCTACATTACTCTTTAAGATGAATACAAACAAATCAGCTATCACTACTTTACTACCTGAATACTTTAATCACCAGTTATGGGACTCCATGTATAAAGTGTGAGAAGTCCTAAACTGAACATGTTCAGAGCTATTTCTGCTTTTTCAATGTGCAATATTCCTGCTTTTTATGGCCAGAATAACAACAGGAGACAGAGATTTTCTTATCTGGGCAATATATCATTTAATTATGCTTATAGGGGGGATGTGTATATATGTGCATATGTATTGATTGTTAAACATAAAGTAAAAAAAAAAGCAACAAAAGCCTGGGGCAAAAGGTTAGCTAAAAACCCATGTACTTCTGAGGGTCTACCTATCTAAAGGCAATATGTTCTAGATATTAAGTCCAAAATCCTCTTATAATTTCAGTGACAATCAGTTCCACAAATGCATCTAAGAATGTGACTACACTTTTAAATGCTTTATAATATGAGAGCTCTGGTGGGTATGGCATTTAGTGAAAGGGCAGGTTTGTACTTCTGAAGTTACTTGGATGAGAAACCTTCTTAAGAGTGCAAAAACATCCTACACAATCCACAGTCTTCTAACTCATAATCTAAATTTTTCATACTCAGTAGTTCCAAAAAACTTTTAATATGTTTGTTTGAAAAACCTTATATTTGAATTTGTTACATTTGTACCATGAATTTCCACTCTTTGAACACAATTCTTGGTTTGTGTGTTGGTTTTTTTGGTTGGTTGGTTGGTTGGTTGGTTGGTTGGTTGGTTGGTTGGTTGGTTGGTTGGCTGATTGGGTTATTTTGGGAGTTTTTTTGTAGATAGGTGGGTTCTTTTAATTTTTTCTTTCCATTAAAATTAAAATATTTGGGATTGAAGAGAAAAGTTGAACCTTTTCTAATGTCTTGCCCAATTTATTTCTCTTGAGAAATAATATTTAGTGCTGGTAAAAAGTATTTGCAGAATATTTTGTCCTAAAAGAGGAAGAAAGTGGCTTTTTACTGTCTGCCATGTTTGAGCTTGTCATGATTGTTTCATTTATATTTAGATAAACTTTATAGAAATTGTGGCTAAATATTTTTTTCATGTTTAATATTCTTTTAGACATTTTTTTTTTGCTTCTGCCATATTAAAAGTCAGAAAATAAATTTGTTGTAGGTGGAACTAAAATGCATTAAGTGCCATACAGATCAGTATTACAAAAATAAGTGAATAGTAGGATTGACTGACACTAGGTGGGAGTTTTTGAGGCAAATGGTGTATCAAAACCAGGGAGGGTGTTTTTCTTTGACCTCAATTAGATTTAGTCATTCTGACTATGCAGAACAGTGAACATTTGTAAATTAACAATCTCAGTACTTTTTGAACTGAAATACAATGTCGTGTATAAAAGCTATGAAACAAGCTTTTGTGTGTGTATATAAATTCTGGAATTAAAATCTCTGGGTCTACTTGATTCATGTCTGGATTAGGAGGTGAACTAAATGAGCTAAGAGGCCCTTATACGTCTTTTACTCGCAGAGATTTTATGAAAATCTCTCATAAGAAATTGAATTTCAGGACACCTCAGTATTTATTTAAAGAAAAAATCCTTTATATTTGCATTTTTTAGCGAGTGGCTCTCATGTTTCCTCTTTGTTGTTTTTTTTTAATTTGTTTTGGGCTTTTTTCTGACTCAAGAAACTGAGTTGTTTTTTGGTTTTGTTTGTTTGGGGTTTTTTTGCCAGACTATGTCTATTTTAAAATAAACAAAAATGACATTCAAGAATCTCCTAAAGATAGAACAGGGTGAAGACAATAACTTTATATTTGTAGAGACAAAAATGTATACTGCTTGAAAATGGGACCCTCATGACCAGTAAACATCAGTTACTAAAACTAGTAACATTTTCCTAAAAGTGTTTAGGGAAAATGATTATGTTACATGCCAGCTGCCTGGAAAATTCTATGTAGGACTTTACACATCTTTATTTCTATACCAAGCTGGAATATAGCTGAAGAAAATAGACCACTTTTCAAAAATTGAAACATTTCTTCAACATCTAATAAAAGATAATCTGTCATCTAACTTCCCTGACTTTCTTATAACCTTAGGATGTCATGTTATTGTAATATTTTCGCAGTATTAATTATTTGTTCTCAAAAGAATTTGTTGTAGGTAGTCATAGGTAACAAAAAACCTGCTAGATTCACAGGCATTTAATATACTTCCATGATCAAAGTCTATAAGAAAACCCAATGAGTAGATATTGTACATAAATTTATTCCTTGATTATTAAGACATTTACATCTACGAAAAATACACAGTAGTCTTAGGCAGGAATTGTAAAATTTTACAAGTGTGCACAAGATAGCCAGATTTTACAAGAACTGCAAATAAATATCATTGTGACTATAGATTTTACAAGAACTGCAAATAAATATCATTGTGACTATAAATATCATTGTTACTGTATAGTAAGAATGCTTAGCTCAATATGAGTTTTAACATAAAATCTAGAGAAACTATATAGGATAAAAAGCACAGTAAAGATTCTCAGAAAGGACCCTTTAAAAGTTAAATGGTACTAATTAGAATATCAGCATCAATAGCTCTAATACTAATAACAACACTATAATCCTAATGCTAATGTTACTACTTTGAAATTTGTCTGATTTAAAGTCTGTATTACAGAAATCAAATTGCACTTGTAGTAGCAATGTAAATGTTAAACAGTTAAAGTGTCTTTTCTATTCAAGCTATGTGACTTCTTTAAAATAGTCATTATAGAAAAATAAATACAGAGGATGAATTGATTCACAATATGAATTCTTACAGCTTCACCTTTAGCCTTTGGGACTTTATTATGGCATCTAACTAGAAATAACAATAGTAGAAGGATACCATATCATCTCTTGAAAGCATTGTTTGTTCAAACATGTAATAATAAAATATATCTCCAACAGAACTACAAAACAGCATAAGCATTTGAAATAGCAACTTATGCCTGCCTACATTCCTTCTGATGTCTGAATTTCGTTGTTACAATTTTTTGAACCTAAATCCAGTAAAAAAGGTTTGCCTAGCATCCAGTGTTCCACTGATTTTTAGTGAAGCTTCAGCTACTGAGAGTTACATTAAAATTAGTGCATAGTCAGCTAGACAGACTAATCCAGCAGGCATTGTTAAGTTTTACCTTTACCCTTTTTAAATTTACAACATGACATACATATATATATACTACCTCTACCCCATACCTGGCAGAACAGCAAAACTATGAATCTTGGAGTTATTAATTTTTTTTTGGTTATAGGACTAGATATTTGACAAGCATTTTCAAAAATATTTGTACAAACCCACTTAATCTTTTTCTGAATTTATCCACTGAAAGTACCACTTTGTTAGGGCCTTAACATGGGATGTGGAGGATTTGGTTTTGAAGCAGTGCTATACAGGACTAAAGCAGAAATTTTCCCTTTCTCTCTCCTAATTCTGTCATTCATCCTGCCTCAACAGATAATTAACATTGTGAAGTGGGAGTCAGTAGGCAGGGCATTCAATGTGGTTCTAGTTATTACTGTTATGGTGACTTCAACTGAAAAATTTCAACACAATACTCTCAGAGAACCCTAAGTTACCTATAATCTTATGGCTATACTTGTCTAGGAAAACAAATCCTCAGAGGGAAGGAGTTTGTGAACACTTCCATCTCCTGCATTTCTTCTTAGACTAGGGAAAGGCATGGAAGGGAGCTCCCTATGCAGTCTGTTCTCTTTCTTTCTGTGTAATAATATCCATATAATAATATCCTCGACTGAAAGAACAGGATGCAATGAATGTGCTAGGAATATCAACAGTTTTACAGATTTTGTTCTAAACCTGTCAGTGTTTCAACATTTGGATGGCTGTAATACAACTCTAACTTGCATTCCACATCACTGTGAATAATATCATATAATGTAAAACTGCACACCACTGTAATTAATCCAATTAGTGCCCAAGTCCCAGTATACTGGTAAATTAAATGTGATGAGACAGGTTATGACACTAAAGCCATTCATCACAGAAAGCTCTTTCCCATTAAATAAAGATTGCCCAGCCAAACCACCTCTAGCCAGAACATGTCTTTAGTCCTAAACCAAGACAAGGATTTTTTTTTTTTTTTTAAGGGGGAGAGGCAGTGGTTAGAAGATCATGCAATTCACTATGAGGATCCCGGGAACTTTTATTCTATTGTGTCCAAAAATCACATTGGCTATATTCATACCAGTTTAACTTACTGGTATGAATATAGCCAAAGGATTCAATTTTAACACAATTATCTTGAAATATCTGGAAACAAAATCTCTATAAAACCTACCATACATTCTAATAAAATGAAAAAGTAATAAAATTCCTTAGGGACATTAAATGTTAGTTGCCTAATTAGGATGGCTATAAATAAATTCATTACAATGTGCAAAATACAATTTGAACATTTTTTTTCTTTTTTTTTAATATTTTGAGCAGTGAAATAACTCCTAGCTCTGGAGATGTCAGTGAACCAAGCAACTGCTAGAATTCTTTGAAAAAGTATCAGTCCCCTATTTGGTATAAAAGCTATTAAAACACCTCAAGGTAGGTTTTGAAATGTGCTCAACTCTTATCCAGTACTAGAATTTCCAATGTTCTTGAACAATAACTGTATCAAGTATGAAGATATCATACTTGGTTAGAATATAGTGAATAACATGAATCTCCTTAAAATCTGGAACTGTCCTTTATGTTTCAGACATTGAGTTGAATTACAAAGATACAACAAACTCAGTGTTGTAGAAAGTCTTAGAAAGATATTCAGATATGGAATTTACTCCGACACATTTTGACAACTCATGGCAGAGTACATGTCTTCTATGTAAATTGATATTTAATGCATTAATGTGAGATGAGTTGTTTAGTATCTTGAAGTTGCTTGTATGAGTTATTAGTATCTTGAAGTGGTCTCATTCAGAAGGAAAATACATATTAGTCAAGATATCCATACAGGTCTGACGAATGTTTCTATACACTATAATTTTTGAGTGGTTGTGTTTTGTTTCTTTATTTATTTTAATTTTCTGTTGGTGTCTTTCAAGGGTCCATAGAAAAGAGGCATAGAATAGCTTCAAAATAGTACAATTCATCATGTCAGTACATTTCTTCAACAATACTAAACTTTTTTTTTTTAACTTTTTGCACAGAAAGCTGGAGAAAGTAACTTTTTAATTGAACTATATTTAGTATTTGGAGTTTTGTAAGAGTTAAGTTTAATCTTGCTTAAGTGTTAAGCATCATCTTTGTCTGCATTTCTCATTTCCCTACTTTGTCATTTACCCTATCTGCTGAATTAGCTTGAGAATAGATTTCTTTTTCCTTTGCTTTTTATTTCTTACTCTTTGTTCCCAGCATGACTTGTGGGTGCTATGAGGTATCATATGCTCTCATCTTGCATCATCAAGAAACGTGAGGGGTCACTATGAAAGGCACCTGGTGATCAGCTGTTGTTATTGGCAGTGTGCAGAGAGCTTTTGTGGACTAGTAAGCCTACTCTCCTTTCAAACCCTATTACTTCTATGGAAATTTTTTTTTCAGAAGAGGGTTGGATGACTAGTTCAGGAATAGTTATCAATAGCACTGTCATGTAGTGTTAGTTGAAAATAAATCCTTCCTAAGGAAATATATTGCATCAGTAGCACTGCTGAACTTGTGAGATAATACTTCATCAGCAAAGTAACATTGTTGAATCAGGATAAAGTCCTTTGCAAGTAAATTAAATCATGTTCCAATGAATAAGCCAAAACTATCCATATATCAGAATAAGAATAAATAGGGAAAAATGGAAATATAAGTCATCTAAATGCACTAAGAAGAAGAAAATCCTTTGGTCCCAGAGAAAGAACCAAAGAGGTGAGCCCATCATACCTTAAGGGATAAATATAAACCAGGTTATTATTATAGGCATTTAATATGAATGTCCTACAGGAAAACTGAATTTAGCTCACTCTTAAACTTACTGAATTGTTTCTAAATTTCTGATTCAAAAATGTAAGACAAAGACACACTTAATCCCTGATATAGTATAGTCTAGATGAAAAAATAGAGCAATATGAAGGTAGGCCCCTTCAGCTTCTTTAGCCCCATCCCTTTTTTACTCTGAAGCTCTAAAGAAAAAAAAAAAAGTTTAAAAAATCAAGATTAACCATTCAAATTAAGCAGGAAGAATGAAAGAAAGAATGATTATGTAGTCTTGTGTCTGTGCACTGAGAAATTCAGCACTTGTGTTATCTCTTGGGAGCGTAAAATAGTACTGCTTTGCCAAGTATTGAAAGCACTGAAGTCAGCTCTTTACCAGGTAGGTGAAATCTTTCTGCTTGGAATGCCTAGAAGCACTCAGAATGATAGCACAGGCTATTGCAATGGGCTTTGCAACATAGCAGCAATTATTCACTAGCATGTTCATATTCTGGTTAAACCATGTGAATTCTATATACCTAAGACAATTCAAATACATAAAACTCTCAATTGGGGTTCAATTTCTGTCCTAACCACTGTTTTTTTCTAAAGCAATTTAAGTGTTTGAACAATTTTCTACATTTTCTTTACCATATTGTATGCATTTTTCTTACCACCTGTCCTTTTTTCTCATTTCCCTGTTCATCTATACTGGTTATAAAGAAAAAAAAAAGGAACAGAATAATACTCACCTCTTATTATATTTATTACTAGGTGGCTATCTCTGTGCCTAAGAAATTTATCTCTAAACACTTAAGTTTTCTCTCCATTACTCAAAATCATTCAATTTCACCCATCATTTCCTGCATACTTCCAAAATTTGTTCTGCTGAAATTCAGTCTCCTTAGGGCTCACTTCAGTACTAGATATAAACTAAAAGAGATTGCATTACAACCTTCATGGTTACCTTTTCTCCCTATTCTGTGGAGCAGTAGTGTACTCATATTTACAGAAACCCTGACATTTATTTCTTCACATAGCATGTCACAGCTTATATTTAGGAGTATTTCAATATTTCATCTTCTGCCTTATCATTAGAGTTTTTTACATTTTTTTTTTCTCATCGGTAATAGAAAATTACTTTTATTTTATTTAATATATAATTGGAAAGATGGTAGTCAATGTTTCTGACATCTGTAGACCTTCAATCCTTTTTACATATGCAGTGGAAAACTCTCACATAGATGACAGATAATTGTAATTGTGTCAAAATTATATATTAGGTTTATAAATTACCAATTCTTTCTTCCAGCATTAACACCAATTAGCATCTTACAATGGCTTGAATGTGAAAAATGTGTAGACATTCTTAAAATTCTCTACCAGTCTAAATTTCAATATTAAAATTTCAACTTTGCTTCATTTATCCTTCAAGGATTTTTCAGAATGTTTCAAATTATGAGTGCAAATAGATGAAATAGAAAAGATAATTTATTTTCATTTGCAAGATTAAGTTTATTTTAGTTATTTTAAGGAGTTCTGTAAAACTCCTATAATGTAACTTTATAAGTAATCGGAGATCTACATAAATAGACTTCCCTTTCCCATGATCTCCTGCTAGATCTCAATCTATTTCTCCTCTAACCAGAGAGCAGACACAGATGAGAAGTGAGGTCACAGACTGTCCACAGATGGGGATCCTCCCACCTGTACCACCAGAAGGCTCACAGAGCTCCTACAGCCCTAGGAAATATTTCTACATAACAGGATTGCCTTAGCTATCCTTGTGCCAGAAGAAATAGCTAGAATTATTGCAGAAACAGAGCCCCTCTCTAGCTAGCTGATACCTCAGGAAAACAGTGGCTTTGGGAGGGATATGCTCCGTAGGGGGGTTGGGTTGTGAGATCACCAACTGAAACAAAGTAAGAAAATCTGCAGCACTTGGCAGTGATTTTTAGTATGGAGAGCATGGTCAGCCACAAAGGTAAAGTAATTAATAGGAAAGCCATTAATAGACCACCTTTCACTCTGTTTGATGCATTTCATACTAAAAAAAAAAAAAAAAAACAAAACAAAAAAAAAAACAGAGNCCCCCTTTCACTCTTTTTTATGCATTTAAAAAAAAAAAAAAAAAAAAAAACCAAACCAAAAAAACAACCAAAACAAAAAAAAACCCAACAACAAACCAAAACGACAACAAAAAAAGCCCACACCAATCCATGAAAATATTTCTGTTGAATAGTATGCCCTTACTGGGAGCAGCTGTATTTCACTGCATAGCTGAAACTGTCTCTCTAGAGTCTTTCTACAGCTATCTAACCAATAGACAGAGTTATTCTGTGTCTTTTTCCTCTTAAAGCAAGAGTTAAAATATATTCTTTATGTTTATCTTCCTCTGATGCTTCATTGAGGGTTGCAGAAGGAAAAATGCAATGGTTCCAAGTGGATCATTGGACCAATGCTTGACCCTCAGACAAAATGTGCAGCTCTAAAGAACCAAATGTTCTTATTCACTCTTTGCAGCAGATAACAACAGTTTGCACTGTTTGTTGCAACACATCAAATGCTCAAATATTAATAATATTAATATTATTACATGTTTTTGTTACCTTGCTGCATTTATACTATGAACAAGTGAATGGAAAGTCATAACAGTTAGTAGGTTAGTGCTGCAGACAAAGAAGGCAAATCAGGAAAAGTGTGTGTGTGCATGTGTGTGTGTGCGCGTGTGTGTCATGGTTCAGTTGCTGCCTACAGTCTGCAAACATCAGAACATGTCATTCATCCTCACAAAGGACATCTTAGAACAGTCCAAATTACCACACACGTGCTAAATGCCATTCAGACAGTCTGCTTTTGTTTTTTCACCTTTTCTTTATTTCAAAGTGAGGGAAAGTTGGAGCAAAGATGATAACACATTGTGTGTCACATTTCTCATTTAAGACATTGCAGCTTTAAACCTGTAATTAATAAGGCTGAAGTTTTGCAGTTTCGTGAGTTCAGTGGGCTGTGTATGTCATGTAAAGTCACTGACTGGCTCATTGTATCAAGCAAAAAAACTTTCCAAGATGCCAACTGTCTTGTGGCACCCTCCAGTTTATTTTGTGTATATGTCTGTCTGTTTTCTTCAGAATATCCAAGAGTAACAATTAGCTGTGTCTTTTTGTCTCTTATTTTCCAGATGATCTGGAGCTTTGTTAGCAAATATCCTTCACAGGAGGGAGCCTTTAAACAGTACCTCCACAAAGTCACAAGAGCAGGTTGTGCTATTTTGTGGTAGTTTTCTCAGCTTGCCTCTGTTAACAGTGAAAGATAATAACATGTTTTTGTGTAGCTACCTAAAAGGCTGTTCCCTAGGTTATGGTAATTGTTCCACTGAAGTCCACAAAAGGCATAATTGAATGTAAATGGAATAATTAGAAAATGCAAATACCTGTGGTCTAAGCACGTGCATTTATATGCCTCGCACAAAGGTAAACAAAACTTTTCAGCAAACAGGTGTCTTGCTCTGACTGTTTAATTATTCTTCCAACAATTCTTTTATATACACTGAAATACACACTGGAAAACTGAGATAGAAAAAATTTAGCAAGTTTTGTCACATCTTCCTTGTCTAAAGCTCTCATGACAATGATAGGCAAGGAAAATGGAGGGGGAGGATGCAGTAAGGGAAAATGTCATGTCTTTTAAATAGTCTTTAAAATACCTAGCAGAGG
This sequence comes from Urocynchramus pylzowi, assembly GCA_013397555.1. Classification (NCBI taxonomy): domain Eukaryota; kingdom Metazoa; phylum Chordata; class Aves; order Passeriformes; family Fringillidae; genus Urocynchramus; species Urocynchramus pylzowi. The sequence continues at coordinate 287,157 of VZRH01004498.1, read as the reverse complement.
GTTGGGTTCCGTAAACAACATAAATGTTTAATCCAAAAACTCTTTATATCATTGTTGCCAATTTCATTTTCAATTTACAGCTTCACTAGCATAGTTTATATTTAGGTTTGCTGCAGTGTTGACAGTGTTTTGATAGTCTATAGGATATCTTTAAAGCTCTAATAATCTCAGACACTCACAAAGCTTGTATTCCCTCTTATTTCCCCGTTAAACTGCTTGTAGGTTGATTCAGTGCTGTAACTGATTTTTATATCAGACTCTGTAAACTCAGCTCCTCAGGCTCTTCTATTCTAAGAGGTTTCCCTTTGTCAGGGACCCTCCCCCCACTCCCCAGACTTTTATGAACATCAGCTAGGAAATTTCAAGTAGAGTAAAAGATTGGCAAAGTTGAGCCATATTTTCTCTTGCATGTACATAAAGGAATATTTAGGACTAGTAAAATGGTTGTTGGGCTCCATCTTTAAATACTAACACAACGCATTTGTTCCATATTTATTCAGCTTCTGTTAGGATACATTTGTCAGGGAGATGATTATGATGATACTGTCACTTTGTTATCTTGGACAAATAAGAGGCCAAATCACTTAGGAAAAGAGCACAACTTATTCTACTCTTACCTTCCTCAAAAAGCAAAGAGAACAGGTGAATGGAGGAACACAAGACTTCTGTGTGCTGGTTACAGTAAAAAAAAACCTCTCTATATAAAAAGTGAGATAATTGTCACCATTCTGGAAGAAAGGCAAGATTATGGCCAGTCATCCATGTGTTCATAGAATGCATCCACTTCTATGCAGTGCTATTCTGGAAGGTTAAATAACAACATAAGATGAATTTATGTTTCCTTTCTCTTTTTTTTTTTTTCCTATATTCTTATAGATTTGGATGTTAAATTTCCTGATGTTAAAACAATAATGTTCTTCACTGAAATTTTGCCACAGTAATCTTCTCAGTGCATTATGATGCAGCATCATTCCCATACAAGGTGTCTGTTCTGCAACTTCAGTGGCACAATTTCATTAACCTGTTCCTGTCTTGTTGGAATCTTCACAGAAGAAAACGGTCTTCTCAGAACAAGCATTATAAACAAAATTATCAACCCCTTCTTTTTAAAAGGAATATGCTAGAAATATTTCAGAGACCTAAAAATGTCAATGACAACATAAACCTTGAATGATTTATACTCATGAAATGTCAAGAGTATAATGCAAAATATCGTCTTCATAACACTATTATGTTGTTAAATGCTAAAAACAAAATCAAAAGCAGTGTTTAGTCTTAAGGCTCATCTTTAGGATTTTCCACAGTTCAAACAACATATGGTCAAAAATGGGTTTGAGAATATTTTAATAAATAACACATTGAAAAGAACCTTCCTAATCTTTACAGTTTTGCATTTGGGAAATGAATGTTTAGAATAAGTTTTCAAGTACTGTTCATATCATATAAGTCAGGACTTAAATGCTTTCAGCATGTTTTGCTGTGGCAATTCTCTCACAAAGAGCAGTGTTATCCACTGCAATACAGGTTAAGCCAGAACTCCCTATGTTGCAATCCTGTGTCTGACATCAGCTTCCTCTGCTGTTTGAGATCGTCGCTTCAGTATACATCTAAAAGGTTCTTCAGGACCACTGACTAGGAGGACCAAATATTCAGCATCTGAAGGTCTTATAAGACAACCTGTAATACCTGTTCCTACCTTGCTGAGCAAAATTAAAATGTAAAGCTACACCTAATGTGTAAGTTAGGCTTCTCTAAAAATACCAGATGCAGTTCAGTGCTTTGACTTCTCCACGATAAAATGGGCAGAGTTTTAGAGAGTAAGTACGAAAATAGCACAAAACCAGCCTTATTCACTAACGAGCCTTTGATCATGTAATAACTCCTCCTGCAGAAAATCCCTTGATGGCATGTTTTCTCACTTATTACCTTCCCCAGACAATACTTACACAGAATTGAGCTAACAGAAGACAAAGACAGATTATTAGACACTGATTCTAGTTTTCATTTTCTGCCTCCCTCTCTGCACATCAGCTACACAAATCTCTCTTCGCAGTCCAAAATAAATGTTCCGTGAATGTAATGTTCTTCACAGTAGAGGAAGCACAAGAAGCCCAGGCTAAAGAGGAAAAGCTAAAAATGACACAATACAGCTTGCAAACAGACATCCATACAGACAGACTGATACACCGTAGAGAATTATACAGTTCTTCCATGCTAAATAACTTTTTTAAAGAAAACCAAACAAAAACAAATGAACAAATAAACAACAAAAATAACAACAAAAAATAGATAGAAAGCAATGGAAAAGAAAAATGTTATAAAATAAAACCATAATAAAATAAGAAAGATGAAAAGAAGACTCATGGGGAAGGACTCAAGTTTGGTTTCCATTCTATGGTGAAAATTGGTGTACGTTGAATCAACATCAGAAATTTTGAAGTGGAAAAGTACATGGTTGATCATACCATCAGACAGATTTGGGTGAAGTGAGTGCAATTTTGGTCAGCAGCTGACATATTTGCAACATAAGCAGAATCAGTTTATCTAATTATGTGTTTTGCTAAGATTTATCCTTATTATTATTGGCTTCATTATTTCTGTACACAGAAACTGAACTACATTAACAGAGTAACACTCCTACTTTCTCATAAAGACAGCTGCAAAATGATTTTTGCTTTATGTTTCTGTTGCAGAAGTTGTCACTATTTTGTCTCCTTTTTTCACAAAAATGAGACAATATTATTTCTGTCTGGAAACTGAAATAATATTATGTGTTTTAGTATTGTTATGCATTAGCTCAGATACAGTTTCTGAAAAGCTAAGGCTATCCATGTTAGCATCCAGAGCTAATCTACAAGCTGGGAGAATAAAGGTAGACAAAACTATTTAAACCCAAGAGAGGCACCTGGTCTGAAAAGAAAAAAAAAAGAAAAAGAAATAATGCTACATTTCTGTCCCAGAGAGTGTCTGAATATCATAATCTGAAGATACCAAAAAAGAAAGGCTATGGAATAAAAAGTAAGCTTTCCACATCTCATAGTTCTCTCCTAAAGTGATCAAGTAAGAAAAGTAAATACCGGGGTAAAAGAGAGATAAAATCACAACAACAAAAAGTAAAACAAGATCTAAAAAAAATACACCCCCAAGTCATTTAGCAACACACTTTTCTGGGACCTTACATTCTTTTCTATTCTCTCAATGACTGCTCCTTATGTGTACTTGTAGATAACCACGTTTCACTATCCAAAATATGAATTAAGTTACTGATAAATAAACACTGCTTTGGAAAATAGCATCACGTTGGAGATGTTTCAGACAAGGAAAATTCTGATTCAAAACATTACAAAGTTGTGATGTTTTTTCTGTCTCAAAATCAAGTATGGTGGTTTTCTCTATATCTGCAGTCTTCTCAGTTCACTTGCAATGCTCCAGCTGCAGATAAGTCGGAGGGAAAGCTGAGTCCTCACACTGAATGGAGCTGGAAAGTAGAACTTGGTTGGCAGGGAAAGTGTGCAGAGCAACTCTGGGTCCTTGCTAGCAGAGATGCTGGGTATTACACCTGCTGCAGAACCCTCCTTCCCAAAAAACAGCTAAAATCCACGAGAGGGTTGGCAGCATCCAAGCTGACACCTCAGCCTGTAATGACAAGGCCAGGCCTCCTATTACTGAAGTTGTCCTCGAACAGACACAGCCCATCATTGTTTTCCAATTCCTTTCAAGTATTGAAACATGGTCCTGAACTATTTCTCTCTCAGCTTGGGGGAAAATGTAATTCTTATGTAAGGGAACACTAGATGGCTATAATTGTCTGCAGTTAGTTTAGTAAAGGTCCTTCTTATCATATGGTCAAAAGGCATAAATAAATAATGATGGCTAAAAGAAGTTAAAAAAATAGAAAACAGGGAGATAAAAGAAAGAAAAGAATCTATCCTCTTGGCAGCAGCCTGGATTTATGCTGCATTTAAATGGTCATGAGACTGAAGACAGGGGCCTTCATCTAATTTTAGGCAACTCTCTTTTCATTCTGTCATATATGCCACTCTGTAAATTGGAAAGCAATACTCTTTGAGTTCATTATGAGATGTAAATATTTATGTCTATTAGGAAATCAAACACTGTAATAAAGATCCCTACTGGAAATATATACTAAATATATTTATTACAAGTGAAGTTAAACTAAAAATTTTGTTTACAGTCATTGAGGAACACAAAGAAAATATCTGCATCTCCAACAGATGGGGATATAAATATATAAGTAAATTTAACCACAAGCTGTTTTAACAGTCTACAGGATGAAAAAAAAAAAAAAAAAAGGACATTGGATAAATCTTTGAGAAATTTTTAAAACACCCTTAATTTTAAGCAATTATTTCAGAATTATAACAAAAATTATCTATAATTTAGTTATCTGAAAATCTTTACAGAAACTGACACACTGCTAAGATTTCATAATTAAGCTAGCAGACAAAAATGGAGTCAATTGTAACTATGAATCATCTAGATTATTGAAAAGAAATTTAGAGCATTAAATGATAAAATCTCTTATCAGTCATTTGCTGGATGTCTGTCAGATTTAAAGAGAGTCTGATACAAGTTTAGAAATAGGATTCAAGATTACTAATGAGAAGCAAAAAAAAAAGTTTCACTCAAGTATAAGCAATCTTATCCACTTTTTTATACGCAGAATTTTAAAGGATGTCTTAATGCTAATTCTTCAATGGATTAATTAATGTTTTCCTTTTCATGCCATGTTTAAAATTTTAAGATTCATTGCCTAATGTGTTTCAAAATAAATTCTTAGGCTGCATTTGCTTATTCTATTTATCTTGACAAAACCATTACTCACCTTAAGATGAGGCATCAAAATTGTAACATTGATGCAAATAAGAGGCCAAGAAATTAAGCTTCATGTATCATTCAGTGCATCACTACATGGAGTTCATGAAAAAAACACCATATCTCATATAGGTAAGCCTTGAAGAGCACTGGCAAATGTGGGCTAATACATATCAATTCCCATATTTTACCAGTCCAAAATATTCTGCAAAAATTCCCATTAATTTCATTTGTGCTGGGCAGGGTGTTAGGTAAGTGGCATGATTATAGTATACTCATCTTCATAATGAGTTGCTGTGAAAATGACTAATAATGGACAGCATGCATATTAAAAACTAATCTGTACCATCAATGGGGTAAAAAATCACTGGGCTCAGGATCAATTATCTAGTTCTCATAGCCTCTTCCTGAAAAGTGGGATGAATAAACTTGGAAAAATTCAAAGTTCTGCCAAATTTAGGACATTCAAGCAAAGCTCACACTGTTTGCTTTTTAGTGTCAAAGATGTCAATATTAATTATAATGCATTAAGAGCTTGACAGCCTAACAAACAGATGAAAAATTGGATCATTTAATTCTACTCTAGAACAAGACTCCTTGTAGCTCGTGTGGTATGTATAAATCCATGGGTAACTTGTTGCAAAGGCCATACTTCATTGTATCTTCCATTTAAAATATAATGGCTCCTTGCAGTATTTTTGTCAAAGTCGCAGTTTAAGAAAAGCTATTTGATTATTAAAGCGGGTTTTTAGCAGCTTCCAAAGAAATCCTGGTAGGCCCATATGGGCCTGTGGGCCCATAGGCCCACAAGCTGATGTTCTAGAATTTCCATAGTCTTATCTCACTAAATTTGTTCCATAATTAGAAAAATTCATGAGACATACTGTTGATGAACAGCATGGTAGAACTTGGTCTTGTTAAGATGATGCTAGTAGTACAGATTTTTTTCATTATAGACGCTCCAAACACATTAAGACTTGAAGGACTTGTTTCCTTGAAGTGGATCCTTAGCTCAAGTCAATGTGATTTCATCACACAGGCATCTTGAACCACAATATCTTGGAGACAAGATGGATACCAGTCTGAGAAACAACATTTTTTGTTCTTTTGCTATGTGCATTTGCGACAATTCTCTTTTTTTGCAGTCACTTTACATAAACGCATAGGTTAAAACCAAAGCAAATCAACCAAACAAATCCAGTTACCAGGACTAAAGCTAAAATGTAGATAAAACTCAATGAAATTACAAGAAAAATGTAGTTGTTCTCATGAAGCATAATCTGCTAATACAACCTCTCAGAGGTTCACAAGTAGAATCTGAGTTGGTTCACAGTTTTGTAGAAATGAAAAAGATCTCTAGCTTCATAGGCAATTTCTGGAATATAATGTTAGACTAGTTATTACTATAATGTTAACTCAAGTAAAAATGGAATAAAGAAAAGGGAAAAGAAAGTAAGTCTGGCAATTGGAATACCTATCTCCTGGAAAGACAGCTTTGAGATGAAATGTGGAGAACTGACAGTATCAATAGCCTAGTTATTATTGTGTTCCTCTGATTTTAAGGGTCATATTTTGTCTCCCTCAGGCTACATTCTGGCCAAAGAACATCAGGCTGGTAGAACTCTGCACTGACCATAAAATATATAAAGAGAAGCAAGAGTCCAGAGCAACTAGTTAGTAGTTAGATTTAAGGATAAAAGCTAAATTGAAAAAGCCTGAAAAAATTTACCAAATAGAGATAAATATTTGGCTGTACTGCAACCATGCTTCTTGGACACTTTTTTCCTGAACCTGAAAGACTGATTCAGACAGTGGTAGTTATATCATCATCTGGAAATTTGAGAAGTTACCAAGTTGAGATGAGTCTGTGATTTAAAATCCTTCTGTCTGAAAACCTATTAAGTCATATTATAGTATTCTGGTCTAGAAATAACTCCTGAGTTTTTCATAAACCTTGAACACAAATAGGTTTTGCTTTTTTGTTTTTGTTTGTTTCTTTCTTTTTTGTTTGTTTCTTTTTTTCCTCATTAGGCAACTTCGCTTCAAAACTTTCAGAGAGAAAGATGGAAAGCATGTCAATTAATAAGGACTCCTGAAAATATTTCTTCATTTTGAAGCAACTGAACTGTCTGATATGTTTCAAAACAGAACAACAAACACTGCTTTCAGTCACCTTTCTGCTCACTCTGAGTGAGCAGTGAATGCTGTTCATCACATATGCAGAGATTATACTTTTTATAGCTAATCTGACAGCTCACTAAAAATTGAAGTCCAGATGGAGAGATATATAGTAATGGTTCTTTTGGCAATGCTCAGAAATATTCAGAAAAAATTATAATAATATTCAGAAAATAGCAATAAATCTGTAAAAAAATCTTATTTTTTATTATTTTCTAAACAGAGACCATTTTTTAAATTATTATTAAGAGTCCCAAGAGAATGAAGATGAAATGAAGATTAAAGGATATTTATAGCCTGATGTATAGTACAAAATTTGTCTTGCATACCGCAAATTTTGGGTAGATTATGTCTTCAGACAACTGGAAGAAGCTACATGTTCCTAAAATCTTCAAGTCCTCATGGGGACTCAAAGAAGCATGGTACCTGCTGAAGAGACAACAAACCAAGGTACAATCAGCCCAGGAGATTTATAGAGTGGTTTGATGAAAATTTCCTGACAGGAATGTTGGAGAAACCAAGAGGGGCTTTTGGTTTTTTTTTCGATCACGTGCTTACAAACATGGAAGAATCAGTGTGAGGGACAGTATTGGCTGCAGCTGATCAATTTCATGATTCTGAGGAAAGAGGATCAAGACAAAAAGTTGGATCATAATCCTGGATTTTTTGAAAACAGAATTTGGTCTTTGGCATTCCAAGATCTGCTTGTAAGAATCCCAAGAAAAGCAGTCTTGGAATGCAGTCATGGAATGTAGTCATAGAATGCAGTCACAGTTTTACAAATGCCAAAACCCACCTGGACTGTGTCCAGCAAGCAATCCAGTCCTTCCTTGTGAAAGGACATAAGAAGGGTTTCTACAGATATATATCAGCAGAAAAAAAGAAGACTAGGGAAATCAAGGGATGTATTTAGGAGGCAGGGGTGGAGAACTGCTGACAAAGGACATGGAGAGGGCCAAGTACTCAATATCTTCTTCAATTTGGGTCTTTATGGGTAAGCCCTCAGAAAAGTGAGGTTTCTGAGACCTGTGGGAAAGTCTAAAGAAAAGAAGACTTAAACTTAGTGGAAAAGTATCATGTTAGGGGACATTTAAACAAACTGGACATATATATGTTGATGAGACTTGATGTGATACTCTTGCAAAGTATGGGGGAGCTGACTGATGTCATTGTGAGGTCATTCTTGATAATCTTTGAAAGCTTATGTTGGCTGGCAGAGATGCCTGAGGTTTGGAAGAAAGCAAATTCACTCTTCCCTTCATAAAGGGCAATAAGGAGGATATGGAAAACTACAGGTTTGTCAGCCTCATCTCCATCTCTGTGAAGATGATGGAAATTTTTTCCAGGTATTGAGGTCAGAAAGTGCTTGATATTAATCAGCATGTATCTGCAAAGGGGAAATCCTCTTTGGCCAACATAACAGCCTTCTATAATGAGAAGACTAGCTTCGTGGAAGAAGAAAGAACAGTGGATTTTATTTGTTTTTACTTTAGCAAAGTTCTCTGCATTATCCCCCATAACAGCCTCGCAGACAGACTTATGATATATGAACTAGATCTGCGAAAAATGAGGTAAATTGAAAACTGGCTTACCTATCAGTCAAAAGGATTTTAATCAGTGCCAGCAAGTCCAGCCACAGGTCAGTAACTAGAGATGTAACTAGAGATGTATCCAAAGGGTCTCGTATTGTTTAATAATTTCATTAAGTATGTGTATGATGGAACAGTGTGCAAGTCTGAACATTGCATAAAGGAGGAGTTTCAATAAAGTATAAATTTGTGCTGACGTTCCAAAGGACTTCAACAGGCTGGAGAGATGGCCAACAGGAAGGACATGAAGCTGAAGAAAGGGAAATGACAAGTTCTGCACCTGTGGAAGAATAAGTCCATGTCCCAGTCCGGGCTGGGAGAAAACCAAGTAGAAAGCAGGTTTGCAGAGAAGGGCATGGGGGTTCTGGTGAACAGCAAACAACTTGAGCCAGCAGTGTGTCCTTTCAGTTAAGAAAAGCAACTCAGCCTTGATTACATTAGGAAAAGCACTGCCAACAGGTCAGGGAGTGGAATCTTTCCCCTTCTGGTGAAACACATCAAGAGTGCTGGGTCCAGTCTGGTCTCCCCAGTATGAGAGAGACAAAGACTTAATAGAATATGGTCCCTAGTTAATGGCCACAAAGATGTTTAAGGGATTGAACATCTGTGATATGGAGAGAGGCTGATACACCTGGAACTACTCAGATGGAGAAGAGAAAGCTTATCAGAATCTGACAGGGGAAAATGGAACTAGACTCTCAGTGGCAGCCAGTGAGGGGATAAACTTGAATAGCTTGTGAATACAAGCTAAAATGCAATAAATTACTTTTAAATGTGAGAAAAAAAAATATACCTCACTGTATGCATAATTGTACACTGGAAACAGGAGGCCTACAAAGTCTCCATCCCTGAACAAACTTCTCTAGTTGACCCTTCTTTGTACAGGGACATTGTACTCAAGGGTCTCCAGAAGGCTCTTTCACCTGAAGAAGGCCTTAGACTCAGCAATTCAAAACCTCAATGGTTCTGTGATACGATTCTTCTGTGATAAGCCCACAGGCCAGTTATACTTATGCCAAATTAGCATTTTAAAGATAGATATTAATGCATAAAATTGCTTAGCAGGTGTCCATATCAGAAATTTCTGTTGATCTACCTGAGACCAAATGGCCCAGACAGTTAGTGTGGTTGCAGTGTAAAGAGAATGATAATGGTTACCACTGTTTTAGGCTGCTTTTCATTCCCTGGACTTAACAGCCAGCAGTCTACTTATGGGTAAATTTCATAAGACAATCTTTGGCATAAACCCATCATAAATAGAACTTGTACCTTCAAAATCAAATCACTACAGATTTGGTCTGTGGTGGTCAGTGTTGCCCAAGGAACATTAACTACAGATCCTTTACCAATTTCCAATGTTTTCATGCAACTGTTTTCAGGTAAGTTTAATGTAATGTATCCTATTTCCACCAAGCAAAACTACTGCAGTCATGGCAAAGAGGAAACTCTAAGATTTTGTATTTTTTTTAACTTAGGACTCGATTTCCTAAGTATCTCAAAAAATAACACATTGTGTGATCAGGAAAGAAAGGCAGTCTTTTGGCTCTGAGAATTCTTGAAAGACAGATCCATGTATAATTTCCAGTATACACTTCAACATTCAGAAGAGATAAGTTCACTGACACAGAATGTCACTCCTTGAAGAAGAAAAAGGTAAAATGGAAAGCTGATATGTTTGTCCTCAAGACCCTATGTGTTGTTTCCTTTCATTTATATAGCTAGCATTTTTTGTGAATTCCCAGTTTTTATTCCAGCAGTCATAGAAAGATTGTGTTCTTAAGTACAAGCAAGAGGAAGTATTTCTTTAATTTTGTTTAGAACTATATTTTGTATAAAATTTCTAATTACATCTGTAAAATTATTCGCAAAATAGAATTGCTGTAGATTGCAGCAATGAGAGGCTTGTTGACCTAAGTGGGTTGATAAGACAAAGGAAGGAAAAGTTGCTGGCGTGCAGCTTAACCAATCTCTTGATCATAGCTTTTCCAAACTTTGACCAATCAAAATTCTCATTCCAAAGCTCATCCTGTAGATCTGTATATCTACTTTTTTTTTTTTTTTTTTAAATTTCTAAACTGTGAGCACTTCNCTTCCAAAGCTCCTCCTTTTGATTTTTTTTTTTTTTTTTTTTTTTTTTTTTTTTTTAAATTTCTAATGTAGCTGATGAAATATTTAAATCATTATAGAAGGTATGTGAATATGACATTCTATTCCTATATCCCGACCACGTAGGGAAAATTCCAGTAAGATGAGTCAGTGGGATTGCTCCTTTGGGTTGGTTTTATTATTTTTATTTTTTGATTATTCTATTGCTGCAGTGATTAGGATTTCAGGCAATGAGCTAAAACAATATATTACTAGGCTGGCAGTCAATCAGATCACTATCACTTCAAACATCATTTAAGAAGATCTACATTTTTTATTATTTATATAGCTCCATAGTTCATGGTGCTACATAGAACAAATCAAAGACAGATTCCCTGCCCCCTAAGAGCTTACAGTCTAGGCAAGTACAAGAACAACAGGAGAAGATAACACAGGCAGGGGACAGAGAGGGGTAGTAAAGGAAAATAAAGACAATTAGATTACAGTCACATGAAAAGCTAATGTTTTTATCTTGGTGGATACAAACTGGGGAGATGAGGTGTTTGAGTAACTTTATTTTTAATTGGAACTAGATTTAAAGGAAGGTCAGAAGAAAAGGTCTTTGAAAATAAATTTCATAGTGTCGGCGATGCTTGTAGGAAGGCAGAGAGGTAAGACTGGAAGAGAAGGGGACACTAGCATGTTTGAGGTTGGAATGCAATGATCTTTTAAGTAAGAGAAGCCAACCTCAGTGACCCTTTGTTTTCCTCTACATCCTTGAAATTCTGACAGAAACAAAATTGCTTCAGTACACCTAGTTCTGCCTTAAATATTATATCTGTAAATATTTGGGGCTCTATTGGATAAAATCTTGATTCCTCTTAAGTAGGAGTTTTGACACTTCTTTCAAATGAGTATTTCAGTTATCATATTTTGTGTTTGTTGATGTATTTGGAGACTGAGTGAAGTTGTGTCTGAAGTACTTCACATTTTTCTAATATCCTTAATGTAAAAACAATAAAACATTATTTTATAGCATAATTTTTACCTCTTAGTATTATATTACCTCTGCTCATGATCCCTTTTCCCTGAAAATATTTTTATTTTTTAAAATATTAGGACATTTCTCCTATTTGTGGCCTTGGATTTTGGCACAATATGTTTTTTTCCCTGATAAACTATGTTTTTTTCAATTCTGAAATATTAACAAGTTAATGTAGTGGGACTCAACTGCGTTATTTTGGGGGTTGTGAACACTCTGTGGGTGAAACCAGGCAAGATTAATGAACAGAGCCTCAAGTAATAATAAAATGACAGAAAAATGTTATTTCAAATCTATACTGAATTTTTCAACTGAAAATTGAGACAGAAATTTCAGAAAGAAATATTACAAATAAAATCTGCCAGATACTCCCTGTGTATGTCTGTACTTCTGTTTATATAAAAGGAGAATACCATTAAAAAGGCCTGCTGATGTCTATATTTGGACAAATCCTCATTTACTGTAAAGCACCAGAGATCTCTTGATTTCTTCCAACCATTTGGCTCATTATTCTCACTACTAGAATCCTTCCTTCATAAATGACATTTGTCATCAACATAAAACTTTTTTTTTTTTCTAGTTATCTATTGCTATATACCCATGCTGAGGAAAACTGAAAATCTAAATAGTGTGTCTTTTGTGTCTTAAAGATGTCTATTTTCATTGAAACAGACACAGTGGAAAAAAAGTCCTGTTCCATTTTTACCTCCAATTGTCATCCACCAGGCAGCGCTATTTCACTGAGCTATAACTGCTTTAAAATTCTTCTCTAGAGTGACATTTAAGGTCAGTCAGAGAAGCACTCATCATCCTGTTCTGAGAAATCAGCAGACTAATTAAGCTGTTATATGAAACCACATAAAACAGTTATATATGGATTCCGAATCTTCGTGGTCCAGATCCTCTCTTGATTTTTTTCTGGGAAGTTCCATCAATTTTAATGACAGTATAGGAATTTGTACAGCATGAGAACTTTTGAATTTTGGGATAAGCCATTCAGAGGCCTTTCAAAACAAGGAATTTTTCTTCAGAATTGAGGAATTTTTTTGCAGCAGTAAAAAGAAAATTAAACTTTTGAATAAATTGAAAGAAATGGAGATTTTTCAAGTATAAAACTATCAGTAGTATTTTCTATTCTTTTGGGGGTCAGGTCTTTATTAGTCAATTTTCTGTAAATGTCTTAATACAGAAAAAATTACTAATGCACAACAAAATAACAACATGAGTTAGTGTATGATTGTTGAAAAAAACCCCATTATACTACTGTGAATCTGTGGAGTCATGCATTTCTAGACTTGATCTTTAATACAAATCTCCAGTTACTTTGCATATTTCCCTCAATAATGGAAAGCTGAAATTCCAACCAAAATCTTAATTAAGCCACACTACCTCTGTGATAGATGTTTTGTTCCTTGGGGAAATTTGACCCAATAAAATATTTGGGATGTAATCTGTATTCACTCTTACTTTGGCTCACAAAAAGCTTAATGAGAGTTAGTCTTGTGCATCAAGGTGAGAATGAATTCCTGCTTATTTCAACATCCTCATTGGAGAAAAGAACGGTGTGTTTGAATATAATACAGCATTTTATTACATGATTTTACAAATTTTATTGTAAATCATCAATCAAATGCAATAGCCAATTTTTTCCATTCCAAGCCATCATAATTAGGAGTTTTTATTGTGTTATGACATTTACTCTTTTCCCCTTTGTGTTTCAAAGAATTAACTTAAATATAAATTATGTACGTTTACTCATTTCCAGAAAAATTGCTTAAAGTGTTTTTATCTTCTTTATACTTCAGACAAAGATAACTTGTTCTTTGTTATCACATTAATGGGGATGAAACTCACAAATATAAGAGAATTTGCTTTCTCAGTCCCTGCTCACAATGGAAATGGCCAGCTCAATCTCTATGAAGATTTATGATAACTGGGTAGTAGACACAAACCTCCCATTTACCCCCAAATTTCATGATATAATGTCATAATATAATACAGTTTGGATTACATATCTTATATCTCTGTGCCATAAAGATGATTATAAGATTAAATTACGCCTGAGTAAACAACCAATCTCTTTACTCACCAATGACTCATTATCTATGATTATTTCAATGTTTTTGGGGGCGTATTTTAATAGTTTTGGGGGTTAAAGTCAAATTAATTTTTTTCATGTAAAGATCATCTTAATAAGCTTTTTTTTGTTAACATAACGTTCCTACATAGTCCATACTATACATTTCTTGTTGAGATACAAATAAATTTACAGTAGACAGAGGTGCAAAATTCAGCATCTGTAGGGCAGTATTTCAAAACGGTATGTCCAGGAACTCACCACAGTCAGGACATATAAGTTAGCTTTGAAGCAGCTAAGAGCCAAATCCTGCAAATAATGTCACAATGTGCTGTAATGGCTTCTGTCAGAAATCTCAGCAAACTCTCTTGTCACAAATTTAGTGGCAAGAATCATCAGGATAGGGCACTAAGCTGAAGCTAAGTACCAGTACTGACACAAAGTACTGCACATATTTTGCTCAAATCACGCAGCAAAACCGAACCAACTAAAACTGACATAAATTTAATGCTTTCTTTTTTTCTTTTTCTTTTTTTTTTTTTTTTTTAATTTTGTGCATTGGCTTCAAACAGCAAACTGAGTGCATATTAACTTCTATCACAATGTGGTCAAGAGGTCTGTGTCTTTTACCATTTACACACAATTGTTCATGACAGCATGTTATCAGCTTAGAGGAAACCAGGGGTGTAGCATGGTAAGCAGTGGTGGTAGTGCACCTATTTGTTTTTATATATATAACTTGAAAATATGTCTCTTCTAAGATTCCTTTTTCATGATAAAAATAGTTTTCACCAAACGTTGGTGGTGCGCACGCACTACCACTCATGCTTGGCATCACACCCCTGACGGAAACACATGTTCTTATTTTGTTGATAAAAAGTATTACAAAAATTTCCATACAAAAACTATTTTCATAGAAATCTTGCATTTCCACAAATAAACCTGAACATTTTTTTTTTTTTGGGAAAAAAAAAAAACTGCTCAAGAATATTGTTCATTTAGTACTGTGACTGTATTGAAAAATGCAGTCCTCCTTTAAGTTCTTGACATTCACTTCTTTTAGGTGACCCATCCCTCTTCCAACATTAGCGAGAATCGCACAGGCTCCATTGAGTTCAATTAGTAGCAGGAACAAGTGTTTCAAAACCCATTCAGGCTAAAATGCAAGCCCTCTACGCGTGAAATACCCTGCTTCCCACCCCCCTCCCTCTTTTCACAATTATAGAAAAGAAAATTAATTGCTTATATCTAAAGTTTGTAAGATACATTCCTTTGTACTAAGGAAACTTCCATTCATCTAAAAATTGGCTCAAAATTCTGGAAAGATTTTTGTTGGATTTTTCAGATCAAAGTTCCAACCCAGATAAATTTTTTTTTTTTTGTAATTATTATTTATTTACTTAGTTCAGTGTCACAAACAGTAAAAAAAAAAAAAAAAAAAAAAAAAAA
>VZRH01004498.1:159208-271872 GCA_013397555.1 Urocynchramus pylzowi | reverse complement strand
CACTTTTAACATTTTTTTTCTTCCATCCAGGAAGATCAAATCGCCTTGTCGAGATGGTAGTTTCAGTCTACCAGCAGTTACCAACTTTTCTGTGCTGGGAAAATCAGAAGAACATATAGTTTCTTGTTCCACTACAGTTCTGAGACATTACTTTTACTAGTCTCCTTCTGTGGTTTGTATCATCTTGGGCATTTATTCTCCCTTTTCTGGCAACCGTTGAACTTCAAAAGGAACCTGTAACTTCTCACGGAGACTGCATTTGAAACCAGCCACAAAACTCACATGGAACATTCATTCATTCAGAATGGTGGAAACCCATGACAAACAGTGTAACCCTGCATAACTTGGTTGATCCATGATGCTTGTGATTCGAGTCTGGCCATTGCAACTGCTGAGATCACAGAGTCTCTAGTTCATAGACACAGCGGCATGAGGTAACTCATTTTATTTTGCACTTGTTGCATATTTCCACAGGAAACATTCTCGCAAGGTTGTTTGGAAAAAAGACGACAGTTTGTGCTCGGGGTATTTGGCTTCCCAGCTCTATGCCATGGTTTCTTTGCCTGGCAACCTTCTGTCGTTAAATGTGTGCATGTTGATAACTTCTTCTGTTTTCACAATAACAGGGGCCTGTGGCTTGTGTTTTAATCGACGCTGACACTTCAGAGACATCCTTAGCTCCTCTACCATGGCACTACAGAAGGACCTCTACAGAAGGAAATAAAGGAACAAGAAAAAGAAATAGCTGTAAGAAGTTACTAACTGCAATGTCTAGAAGGAGATTCACTGTACTGGCACACACTTGTCGTTCTTTGCTTTGTCCCAGTCTGAAGCTCAAAACAAATTGCTGGCCTTATCATATGCATTACAATATATGCATATTATAATTTAATAATAATTAAAATTTCTTATCAAACTGTGATGACTCCATGTAAAAATTGCCTCGCCAGTACAATTGTTTTTCTGGCAGGTACTAAGTCTGGATGCATATGTTATATAAAACTACTTCAAGCAGATTTTCTGTCTACATGTTAGCTTTACAGTACAGTATCTGAATGTTATATATCTGTTAGGTATTCAGTAGAATCTCCTTATCCATATTTCAAAATCATAATTGCATTTCTATAGGACTAAAGTAAAAGTTCTTCTACAAAACATGAAGTTTTAGTATAGGAAATTTACCTGAATTCATTTTTAAAAAACTGTTAAAATCCAGCTCTATTACTGAAAACTGATATTTACTCCATAATTTATAATATCTTTTTGTATGTAAACACTTTTACCAATACTGATTATCATTTATGGAGTATGTGTTTGCGANNNAAAAAAAAAAAAAAGTTTCATTGATCCTCATGAAAAGTGTATTTTTAAAAAAAAGTTTATTGACATGTTTACATCAAATCCTCAAAGCCCTTTTTCCAGTTTGCAGTGCAAGCAACTTGAAATGTAAAATAAAATCTCCCTATTCCCTCAGTCTAATTGAATTTTCAACTGCTAATGTTGTGCTGAGCAATTAACCTTCTCTCAGTGTGAGAATTGGAGTACGGAATGACATATGGCAGTAAGGAAAAAATGCCTCACTTTTGGGCTCTGCATCATAGTTTAACTTAAACATTTTCCAGCTAATGGAGAAATATACTAACTAAATAACCCATCTCAGAAGCTGAGATGTTAAGCCAAGCCTCTGACAATTGCTCTCAGCCAAAGCAGATTTGAGATGTGGTCTAACCCTTTGCATTTTTCTCTCTTAATAACTATTCTCCAGGCCAGGGACATGATCAGGAAAAAAAGGCAAATGAACAAATGAAAAACAAATAAACAACCTATCGAACCATTGAACAAGAACCAAAAAAGTCAAAGCACCTAGAATTACTCTATCTCATGACCATTTTTTGTTTGATTTGTGATAGTCAATATATAATTGTTTCATTTGGCTTTCAAATAAAAACCCTACTTTATTTCTGAACTGTTCTATCTTCATTATTCATACAAACCTGAAGCTTGGAGATTAGATCCAGAAAATATTTAAGCATCTCACCCTACCTAGTTCACTGAGAACCTAGATCGAAGCTGTATTAACAAAAGTCTGCATTCAACTTCCAACCTCCAGGGCTGAAAGCAGTAAGGCACTCAGCTTTCCCCATTAAATTTTACAGCTTTGTCGCTTGGCAATAGTAGAAATTCTGTGAAACACACTGGTGCTTGGCTTAAGCATGGATCCTATTAGAATTCACACTCCAGTTCTCCATGAATGGTTATCAATCCAATAGGTATGCTCTGACAGGACCTAACAAACCAAGTTCCTTAAAAAGTGGCAACTGCTAAGGAAGAATATGTGTCAGATACCCTTTTCGTTGGTGCAGCCAGCCATCAGCTGGAGAATTAGGGCTGAACATGAGTCACATTTAAGAGTGTCAATAAAATAGCATCTTCTGCCAGAGAGATTTAAGCTTGTGTCTCAGTAAACAGCTATAACCTACAGGCATTAGACCGTTCCAAGGTAAAGTCACTTGCAGTTGCTGCCTACTGATCCTATTCCACTTGGCATGGTAGCAGTTAACAGAGGCATAGAGAGAGAAAGGGAGACAAGGAAAACATGAGCTGTTCTGTAGATTAGAGACAAGAGCACACAGCAGCAGAGGAAGGGCTTCAGCAGGAGTTCCTGTTTCACTGAGAACTTCAATAGTTTTACATAAAATTCTGGTTTGTGCAAAAGAGTGCAAATATGAGTTGTCTTAATTAGGAATTAGAACTGAACATGAATCCAACAAAGCCTGAACAAATGCCCTCTTCCCTAATCCTCTGCATGAATAAGGAAGTGGGCAGGTAGGAAGTGAAGGAAATTATAATCTTGCTCTGGGTGTGATACACTTCTTTTGAAGCTTTTCTTTCTCCTGCTGAGTTTGAAATAAAGGAATAATGCCTACTCAACTTACAGCAGAAATTATTTTACCACCTACAACAAACAACAAAGAAAAGTTTAAACTGTGAATCCAAAGGAGAAGAAGGTATATTTCTCTGGTTCAGAGTCAAGTACATATCCTTCAGAGGCAAAAGTTTGGCATTTCTGGCTGAAGTGAGCTCTGCAATGTGCACTGGGTTGACATCCAAGACAGCTTTCTTTGTGTGAATGAGGTGGCTAAAATTCCTGATTGAATGGTTTGAATGTAATATGTCAGATCTTAATGCATAAGGTATCTTTGCTGACCATTGTGTAGAATGTCTTCCTCATCCTGCTATAATTTGAAAGAAAATATTCAATTCTCTTAGACTTTCCCTTTTTTCTAATAAAGTGCTGTTGCTTAACATCAAAACTGCCATCATGATTCTGAAATTAAAATTAACCCTGATATATTTTAAAAGGGAAATATTTAATTTAGTACTCCCTAATGGCTTACACGCTAAATTGCTGAGGCTTGAAGATCTTGGAATTTCCACTTTGTGAAGAACCTAGTACATAACTCAGAAATTTCATAAGGAATACATTAAGAAATAAATGGTGCAACTCAGCACTACATCACTTGTAGCCATGATATGGCTCTCACCTCTGGTATTAAAGACCTAGCTAAAACATTCTGACAAACAAAATCCTTCTAAATTTTAAAATGATGCATTAGCTCTTAAAACTTTCAAGATTGTGTTCCTTGGTTTTTTTGCCAAGGCATCTAAGAAGAGTGCCAAATTAGAACAAATCTTTTCATGAGGAATCAATCCACCAAAACCTTTGCAAACATCTGCAAAGGGTATAAATTTTTAGGTAATATCAGTAGGAAATTGATTACAACCAACATCCAAGAAGTGAGAAGATACATGTCAACATTCTGAAATACCCTGAAAATGATATCTCTAGAAACTTGACAACACATTTTATCTGAGAATTTTACCTGGATATGAAAATTCATTAAAAGGGAAATGTTTGAATGACTGACAGTCTTAATAAAGTAGATAACACAACTTTGAGAGAGTTTTTTTATATAAAATATTCTTCCATTCTATGTTTTCAAATTTGTTTTATAAATTTTTATGGGCTCTTGTATGGTCATATAAAAATATAAAAATATGGTTTCTGATTAAGAGTATTGTTACATATCTTCTGTTTGCTTGCTTTTTTGTTTCAAATTTCACAGACTGAAATAGTATTGTATTTTAAAAATATTATTTCATGGCAATGTCAGAGTTTATGATCCAAATATTTTTTCTTCTTTGGGTTCTATCTGAGAAATGTAAGGAAGAGTTTTCACACATATTAAAAAAGTCATATTCAATAAATTTTAGAAAGAATTTATGGTTTACTTTTTCTAATTGAAATTAATATTTTTTTTGTCTAATTTCAATTCCAATCTCTGTAGTCCCCATTTTCTATACCATTAAACTTTGTGTTCTTTCAGTGTTAGGATACAATTTTTGGAATAATAAGACATGAAAACAAGAAGCATCTCCAGACTATTTTTTTATGACAGATAGAAGACGTTTTCAGATATGATTTTAGAAATAATCATAAATTATTGTGAATTGAATTCAATTGCTAAGGGAGAGCAGCATGTTTACAGAATTGAAAGGCTACATTTCAAAAGTGTTGTCCATCATGGAATTGAGCACTTTAGTATATGTTACAAGACTTTTCACTTAATTCAAAGAAAATAACCTCTTGCTCCCAACTTACCTTCCACACTGCAGGCATGTTACAAGAACATCAGTTATTATCGATTTTTCACTAACCCTTACAAAATCTTAAGTTGTCTTCTTAAATGCCACCAGAAAAAACCTGCCTCCAAGTCATCTTAGATATAATCAAATAGAAGAATTTAAGGACAGTGTTCAGCTCTCTAAACCATAGTGCACATAAATGCATTTGTTTTGTTGCAGCATATAATGATAAAACATTACAAAAACGTGTACAAAAGATAATTTTAATCAGAACTGTAGTTCTTAGCCTTTGAACACAAAACATTCTGAAAAAAAGTTCACCTCCTTAAGATGAATAAAGAAGTAACTGACACCTCTGACATTCTTTGCCACAGCTGACATCTCACAAGTCATGAAGAATTAAGATGGAACTTTTGCAAAATGTTACCACTGCTTACAAGCTGATTAGACAGCTTATGCATGGCTTTACTGCATGAGAAAAAAAAAGTATTTTTGCACATGTGTATTAATATGAAAGGTAGATAATACTTACACTGCTTTCATTATTTTGTTTTATGGGAATTTAGGAAGGTAATTAGAAATCATAATAGCATTTGTTAGACACATAATTATGAAACTATCACCATAGATTTTTCTTTTAACAGCTTAAAAGGAGCAACAGGAAGAGAGAACAGCATGTCTGCACCACTCTAAACATTCTGATTTAAGTGATTAATAGTCCATGTGTTTTAAATTTAAAAAAAATCTCCAATTGCTGGTTTACATTTTTCCCTTCTTTGTTGGAGATAATATAAAGATGACTGACAACATTCAAGAGAAGGATTTAAGATTTACTGAGAAGTTCATTACTTCCAGTCTTGTCTGCCAGACATTATTTGAAGATTTGTATAATTGTCTTAAAGCAGTAACAGCAATAATCCTGTATTGTCTTGTTGTGTTATGGGTCATTGTTCTAGCATCTAGGAGAATATATCAATCAAGCTGCTTTTTGTCTTGAAATTAGCTGAGAATGAATGCACAGTCCTACCCTGACTCTCCCTCCTAATCACTTTCTGATTCCTATGCCACTCCTTCAGGGATTTTAAATATGTGTGTGGAAAACCTGTCAGTCTTAAACCCTCTAAACAGAAAAACAAATTCTATGAAAGCGTTGGCTTAGGATTACAAAGAGATGAACAATTAAAGCAGAAAAAGTGAAATCAATATATCACAGAAATTGGAGTACAAGTATTTTGAAGTTGAAGTGTACTTGTAATAATCAGATTTTTAGGTTGTTTAGTTATATATCTATTCTTCATCTATTCACATGTGCATACTATACACATATATATATGCATAATATAGTTACATTAAAAATATTTTGCCACTGACTTTTCTGATGCAGTACAGTTTAAATCCATAGCAAGTATAATGCACAAGTACACTCCAGACTAAATTCACACCAATTACCTGAACATATCACCAGTATATTCTCGATTTTAGATTAAGCAATTATTTGTCATTTTGGTAGAAATAGAACAAGCAACCATTTTAGGAAATTATTTTCGGATCAAAATATATGTCACTTATATGAAACAGAAATTCCACTGCCCACTCAAATAAAGACAATAATATCAAGCAAAGTGAAAATTTTAATTCCACAGATAAAACTTTGTGTTCACCATAGTATCTACAAAATTATCACCAGTAGAGTAGTTCCAGACAGCTTGATGAAGCATGAAATGCTTTCCCCTGTAACTGGATGCTGGTTGTTTCAAGGAATTTAGTAGCTATTTGACAGAGAGGATCAACAAGTCTGATGGGACTGACCCTTCCTATAACAAAACAACACTGAAACAATTTTCGGCAGGCTGAGTTTCTTTCTCGCTCAGTTTTAGAGTTATGAGATGAACTTAGATGACATAGAGGACCTCAGTGCAGGCCACTTTTTGAGTTTATTGTAAGTGTCTCCCAGTGGGACAATAAAATTCCAGCTTGCCTTAAATAAATTATCAACTGGTGTCAAAAAAAAAAAAAAATAAAACAAACAAACAGACAAAAAAGCACCACAGAACAATTCCGCCACTCTCAAATTCTAAAATTTATTTCCTAACAGAACAAAATGCACTCTGGTGGATGACAGAGACTTCCAGGAAAGCAACACTTGAGTTCATTTAAAGTCTTCTGAAACTATTTTCTTTGTTTCCAGCCTGACAGCTACCTTTCTTCCTGTGGTTGATGGGGAACTTCTATTAGTGCAGAAAGCTTTTTTTGAAAGTGGTTTTGTTTGGCTCTGCCAGCAGCCTTTCTGGCCATCACACTGACCATTATGTTTTTCTGACTCACCTGTGGACCTAGGCTGGGGCAGAAGGGATTGCACTTGTGTGGTTCCACTCTTTCCTCTCAGAGAAATCCCAGAGGATGTCATAGGGCAATTGCTCATCAGCCCCGAGGGCTCTCTCTCATGCAGGATTCCACAAGGTTTCATCCTGTCATTTCTCCTTTCAACATGTATATGAGGCCACTGAGGAGATAATGAAATAATTTGGGCTGTGGTGTCATCGACACACAGATGATACACAGTCCTACTCTATTGTCAGACCAGGACCGTGCAGTCATTTTGAGCTTCCAGTGCCTGGCTGAAAAAAGGGGGTGGTGGCAATTTAATCCCAGGGAGACAGGTGCTGTGTTGAACAGGCAAAGGCAAGCACTCAGAAGATATATTCTATCCTCATTTTTCAGTTCAACCTCTTCTGGAAAAGGCTGACAGTCTCACATTTCTCTAGGTTTGGGTCTGTGTTTTCAAACTCAGAGTGGCAATAAGTGCTAATTGTCATTAGCATTTCAGTAAGAGGCAACAATTGCCACTGATGTAAACCTTGTCACACCAGTCCAGATCTTCTTCCAGAACATGGTACTGCAGTCTCATGTCCCTGGACAATGGCTACACAAGACTGACAGGTGTTTAACAAGGACTGAGATCAATTAATAGTACTTCAGCCATGTAGCTGTCACTGAGAAAATAAATAACAGAATATATGGCACTGCCTAAATGGTTTAGAACAATAACCATTGCAATGTTGATGGGTGTGTATTTTGCAATCACATCTGTACAGATATTTCTCTCCCTTTCAGCAGAGGTGATCCTGGTTGCACTGAGTCCATCCCCAGAGATCTGACATTCTCAGCCACACGATGTGAAGGATCATTCACCTGTTGAATCATCTTTGATCCTACATCTAAATTCATTCTTATTGTCAAAGGAATGTCAAGCAGGGTGAAAGGAAGTGATGATGATATGTAATTAATTCTGTGTAGTACCAATCTGGATTAAAATGCTTTGTATAACATGATTTGAAAATAAATAGTTAATTTTATAGAGATGTTTTAGAAAATAAATACAACCTTTCTTACCTGAATTCTAAACAGCTTTTTTTTTTCAAAGTTTGCTCAGATCAAATCATCTGTACTTTATTCACTGTAAAAATTTATACTAGATTTATAGTTCAGTGTGAGAGTATAAACTCAATGAGAAATTTGGCATGGCCTCAAATCATATTGAACAGAGAGAGACTATTAGTATTATCTTAATGCCAAGGTTTTCTACTGTTTTGGAAACACTGTTATAGCCATGTTGTAGTACATAATATCAAAAGTTTTAGCAACCATTTCTCTGCAATTTTATGGTTTCACCTGACCGTCAAGGATATGTTCTCAATCTAAAAGGTAGTAGGAAATGCTTGTTGTTATTTTGCTGACCTATACAAAACTCAAAGTAAATAAATCAGCTGAACTAAACTGCATTTGCTATTAGATTTAATTATAGCATAGCTGATCAATTAAAAATCAAAAGTTTAATGTTTTATACTAAAATATTATATGCTAAAGTAATATTTAGAGGAAGACAATGAAAACTTATTAGAAAAACATGAATGCTTTATGATCTGACATGTTTTCCACTGAAATAAAAAAAAAATATCAGAGGAATATATCTATATTATAATCATATAGTGTGCTACTTCTTTCTAGTGATGAGTGAAAGTGAAGCATATTTGCTATAAAGGAAGCAGCATTTAGGGGTTTCCAAATTTTTTTTATCCAACTTCAAATTCTTGTCAAACTTACAATATTCCATAATTCAGACCTATAATTTAAGTTCTGATCTTTGACTGAATGAATATGGAACTACGGTGAACTTCCTGTACTCACATACTTATGTACTTATGTAATGGTCAACTTTACATACACTCCTATATTTTCAGTTGTTTTTTGAAAGACGTAAATTAAGACATTAAAAATACCTTGAAAAAAAGGTCCATTACCAAACAGATACTGGTTCAGCTGCAATCAAAAATCAAAATAGAGTTCTTGGTTTTAGTATTTTATTGTTTGAAAATTACTTTAAAATGCCACAGTTGGTAACTTGGTTTTTTCCATTTTTTTTTTCTATTTTTTCTTCTTGTTAAGATGTTTGGGGGTGTGGATTGGATTTTGGTTTTGGAGTGGTTTGTTTTGATTTGTTGGCTTTTGTAACAATCTCTCCCCTTTGAAAATATTCTCTAATATATACTTACATGGTTTCCAAGAGGGCATTTAATTAAAATTAACACCTGAAATTCACGTAATCTCTACACTTACACACACACAAATTAACCATACAAGTTTATAAATACTCATGCAGTGCTCAGGGGACTACAGGATGATAGAAGTTCCTAATTTTCCAACGGCATATCTGCAGAATGCAGTATGCTAATGTTGGAAAAACATTTTCTTCCATGACCTGTCCCAACTGCTGCTTTTCGCAGCCAGAATTATAATTTCTGAGGTTACTCCATCAAAAAATGTGACACAAAAATACAGACTACATCACTGACTGTAGTTCATATAAAAGCTACTTAGGATATAAATCCCAAAGCTTTTACTTCAGTTTACCAAGAATGTCCACATTCTTTTGTTTCTTGTAGCCTGAGGAACAGGCTTTTCAACTTTAAAATCTTTTGAACTTGTCTCCCCCTGGAAAAAAAACACTAGGCTGAGATTTACTTTGGTATTGTTCCAAAGCTATTATAGATTGCTGTCCCAAATTCAAAGGCTTTTGATATTAAACTATTAGGAATATTTTTGAACTCCAGCAAAACTGACAAAATTGCAATTTTTTGAGAAAGTAAAGTACTTTAGTGAGAACTAATTTAGTAAAATTTGGAAAAATAACCAAAACCACGACACCATAAAATATTATGGTAAAATAAGAAGGATCCTAAAACCTTTTCAGTTTTTTATATAAAACGATTGAAATTTGATTTTGCACTGTTGGTGAGATAACAATTTAAACAAAGATTAAAATACTGACTTTCTACACATCCTGCTGACAAAGAAGCATCAAAATATGTCAGTAATTATTAAATTCTTCCTGTAAGTCCTTTTCACATAGGAAAAGCTATATATTTGCACTTGGCTGACATAAATTCTAAAAAGAAGCATTGTAAGACATAATGAATGAAACTTATCCTAGTACAAATAGATCGTAAAGGGACCTTGGAAAATAAACTCTTGTTAACATTTACACTGACTCCACGTAAACAAACTGAGAACAGTTAAATCATATTGAGAGAAGCAAAATCAGGATGATGTGTAACTGCATATAGTCACAGCGCAGCAGCTGTTTCAGCCTATCAGCTCTTGGCCCTTGCATCTTGAGAAGGGTGTGGGACCACTACATCAATAAAACCAGGTTTGCAGAAAGCTTCTCCAGCCAATATCACCCTCTCCAAAGAAACCCTGATCAGGATAGGTGCAGAACAACAATTTACAGTTGACAACAAGCAATGGTCTATATACTTGTGGCACTGCCTTCATTAATACTGTGAATTTCATCCTATTTTTTTCAGCAGTGCACATGCAGTTTCTATCACACAGATGACTCTCACAGTAGTATCTAATCATTGTGCAAGGGTGGTATGAAAATGAAAATAATCTCAGAGAAAACTTAAAAAAAAACCCTGAACACGCAAAATCAAAAGTAAAGTCAATAAATTCTTAAATTGAGAACCATCAATATATTATGCTAAATATTAATGGTCTTCAAGGTCAATGTTTTCCCTGCCATTTTCAATAATAATATGAGCTGTACAAAACTAAATGTGTGAAATGGACATAAACCCATAATGCATTGATGCACATCAATTAAAAAAAAAAAAAAAAGAGGAAAGACATAGTAATTGTTTTAAATGGCTTCTGTTTCTAACCTTGCTTACTCACTGCCCTCTGAGTGCCTGTTAAAATAAGGGAGCAGGTCATTCAGCAGCAAAAGCAATTATAAAATGCAAATGACTGAGCATTTATTGTCAAGATTGGCTAGATAAAAAAGGTCTGATAATAACATGTTTCCAAGTAGATGACATAATTAGATGTTTGTATCATAAACAATGGGAAATAATACAAGCCTTTAGCATTTTCAGAAAGCTGCAATTAAACAATAGGTAAGCACTGCGACATAAATTTTATTAAAAAGTAACAATTAAATTTCCCTCTCAGAAATTAGAAGGCACCATCTTGTGGTTGCTCTGCAGGAATGCAGTCAGGTCAACCTCTGACCTACCATCTCCTCCTACCCTTTCCCATGGCACCAACTGGAACATCAACATTCTGCCATAGACAAGAATATGTGCTCTGCCATTCCCAGCATTTTCTCTGAAGGAAAGAGTGATACTTTGTATTAGGCAAGACTAGAAGTGTTATCCAGTCCAAAACACACACCAGGTTACGGCATTATTAAAACATGTGTGCGAGGTAGAAAATTCAGAATTACTAGAAATCACAGCAAAACCACATTTAATTTCTAGTAAGATCAAATTGTACCAAAACCTAAAGACTCTGCAGCTCATTAAAGCTGCATGAATTTTTGAGCCAGTTAGGATCAGAAAGTCTTGTTCCTGCTATCCTTACATTATAAAAACATGTTTTGAGCATTTTGCAGAAAGTGTTTAAAATTATTGTATTCAATTAATTTCAGGCAAGAGTCATCCAGATAAATTTGTGCCATCTCTGAAGACATAGTTAGTCTTACATACAGGTCACAGCTCAGCATTCAGAATTTCTTGTTCTGTGGAATCTGCAGTTGTAAGTAAAAGTTCTGTATGTAACACATGTATATTCCTAGCTACTGATCTCTGCTTTGAGCCCAGTTCTGCCAGAAACTCAGTCATTGTGTCCTATGAGATAAATTATCCACACTGATCTTTCTCAACTCAATTGTGCAGCTGAGTAGTGAATTATTTAACATGGAAAGTTCAACAGCTTTTGTCTTCCCTGTAAATATATGTGAAATAGAAACAAGTATTAATGTACTTACTGTTTTTATTGCTTTTATAATAAATTATAAATAAATAACTATTTCAGAGAGGTTAATTTAATTTATGTTTATGTTAGGATTTGATTGTATAACTCCAGATATACTTTGTTGGCGTTACTTTTCCAGTACATGTTGAGACTTAATCTATTACTTATTACTATAGGAAGTGTATGGCCTCATCTATTAACAAATACTTAAGGTATGTGTCTCAATTCACATTATTTGAAGTACTTAACAGTTCAAAATTAATAAAATTTACATCTGCTATTTTTACACAAGCATACCTAGTTCCATCCTGCTGAAGGCTCAAAGAGTTTTGAATGGTTAGAAATGACAGCAGAATTTAATCCACATATAGCTGTTTTTATATTCATAATGACTGGATTTTCTGGAAAATAGTTAGTAATTTAGGATACTTATTTTTCAAGCAAGCTAGCTTTAGCAAGTTCCAGTGACTGGCACTCTAACTGTGATAACACCCAGGCTTATCTTTGCTTTTGATAGGTGTCAATAAGAGAAGAATTTCCCTCTGACTGGAAAGTGTTGTGGTGGCATAAAATCATCTGTGTCACAGAAAGTCTCAGGAGTGTCATACGTTTCCTTTGGACTTTCAAACACATCAGGAGCATGGATGTTTTCAGCCATCTTTTCTTACAAGATGCAACATTTTTCATTTTAGCGAATAACACCATTTTATCTGCTGTTTTTCTGAGCTTGATTCAAGATTTCACTCCTCCAAACAGGTTCACACCAGATGATATCTCTGTTTATGTGCAAGCTCCAAAAGCAGGGTGACATAAAATATTCTAAAACCCCATATCTATATTATACAATTTCAATCTGCATTGCCTCCCTGCTGGAAGTACAAACGAATATTTTGTGCACATTAAAAAGCAAACACTCATGACCACTTATATCTCAAGATACTCCATATACTCAGCAGCTGAAGTTATCTGATTCATTTTGTTTCCTTGGCTCTTAATATGACCTTTGATCTTCCCTCTTTCCAAATACTGACAAACACTATGCTAGAATGATACTCTGATTCTTAAGCGATGAAACCACAAATGTTACCAAAAGCAGGTGCCTCCTCTGTCCCCACAGGATATCCAGAGCCACACTAGTTGCATTGTTTACTTATCTCAGCAGAGACTTGTAGAGACTGGGGACAACTGACAGGATTTCTCATCTCGCCTTAGGCTGCTGTTGCTCCCTCTCCTAGGCAAAGGGATCTGCTATACCTGGAGAGGTTGCAAGAAGATATTTTCTGAAAGTCTTCGGGTGCTGCAAGAAGAGTGGGTGAGGGGATGCTGGGGTAGGCCATGTGTAGGGATGCAAGCATCATCTTCCTCTTAAGTTCATTCCATTAATAAAACTGAAGTGAAATTTCAATGGTCAGCTGATATCAGGTATATGGGAGCAGCAGGGAGGAGATGGAAGATAAGTGATTGGAGGCAAGAAGGAGAGAAAGGAGAGAAGCCTGACTTGACTCAACTCAACTCAGCTGCTTCAGATTTATTCCTAACTTTAAAAAGTATCTAAATACTTGATGATGAAACATTTCTGGTACAAATGCTTTTGAAAGGTCACATTCCTCCAGTCATTGCTATCTCTATCCAACACTAATGAATAAACAAGTAGAAAAAAACAAACATAAAAGAAAAAAAAAAAGGAAAACCCAAAACGAACAAACCTAAACAAACTCTTCCCCCTTCTGCCCTCCCCCAAAACTAAAGGACTTAAAGGAAACAAATCCTTAATTAGAAAGTTCCTGTTTGTTTCCCCTCCCAACTTCTAGCATGCTGCTATTGTCACATATGTATTTACACCCTGTAAAATACTGAACTCACACAACAAAATTATTATCAAAGCAGTCCTATTTTTCTAATTGAGTGTGTGCTAAAAGTCAAGGAAAGCTAAACCAAATTTTACTGATATTCATATGAGATCCATATCTATTTTAGGAATGGATAAAAATTACTGATATTTACATGGGTTTCTTAAGTAACCAGTATTATTTTTGCTTACAAATTCATTTCATAAACATAACATTCCAATAGTATGTTAACAGAAGGAATTAGCCTGCAGTATTGTAAAGAAGAGGACCTAAAGGGTCCTTCAACAACTAAATGAATGTACCCATGTTCAAACAGTATTTAGGACCTTGAAACCTCACACTGCCTTAGTGTGTGTTAGAAAAAAAAAATCTTAACAATATATTTATAACAGGAAACTTGAGTATCAAAAAGTTGCCTCAAAAGAAGCAAAAACAAATAGTAAATTTTCTGAATAATGATTCAAGCTACAAAAGCTCACTAGCATCATCTGGAAAAATACCAATATAAATATATCTTTTGGATTTACTACTGATTGTATTAAATTACATTTCTAAACATAAATTTTAAAATTTTAATAGGTCACAATCTCCTCAAAAGTAAAAATCAGAAAGATCTAGCAAAATCCAACAGTTTCTCTCAATGTTTAAAATTTAGATTTTGCCATAGCAATAAAATAAACTATTTTATTTTAGGTTTAGACATGGGCACATACATATAGAATATTTTATTTAATTATTATGCAAAAAAAAAGATATTTTCAGCTACAAATTTTTCAATATATTATTAGTCTTAGCACATTTACAGTATTCTGGTTGTATAAATTGCACGTACACAACAAGTTAACAATAGGATTTTCAATATTGGGTCAGTTTGAAATTACAGGACATCATATCAGTAGTAAACCCATAAAAAAAGAATCATGTTGATGTAACCTTTTCCAGATGTTACCAGGACAACTGTGCAAGTATAAACTCCTATAAAGAACATTTCTATAGAGACATTTTTAGACTTTGACTTTGGGCTACAGAGAGTTTGTCTTTTGAAAATCAGAATTATCTGTAGAAGATTAATTTGTTTCCCATTACAGTTTCAGATTTCTTCTTCATCCATAAAATTAACTGCAGTGAACTTCCAGGAGTAAAAAGCTGTCTTTTTTCAGGCTTGAATAAGAGGAGAAATAGTCACTTGTCCTGAAATCTGGCTACAATTAAACACATTGAAGAAAAATTAAAAGCTGTAAATGTAAAACTTTGGATATTTTGCTGTCATCCTTTGTTATACAAATACTTTACTATAAGAATAAATAATAAGTATGCATCACCTACATTTCACTAAACATCACAAAATGTTTAAAGTGTTATTTAAATATACCATAAATATAAAATAAACGGGTAATGACAATATTTACCTTTTCCAACTGGGCATTTTTTTTTGATTTATACAAAAACTCCCCAACTGCCACAAAGACAGAAAGCACCAATCCTGCTGCCAGCACGATGAAGATTCCTCCAATATTTTGAACTCCCAAAGCACTGGCCTCTTTACTTTCCTCTTCTGGGCAACCATTGCCTCTCCACCATTTCTCTTTCATCATGTGGAGCTTGCCTTCTTCCTGCAGCTGAAGAATTGCTATAGTGATCTTGTCTCTATACGGAGAACCTGAAGAGAACACAGGGAAGAAATATCACATGGAATATATCACATCAAATGTTAGTTATTCCAAATAAGAACAAATAATATCTCATGAAAAACTATATCTTTAACAGCCATAATATTAGTGAAAAGGCTATTTGTTTCTTGACACAATCACACTGGTCACGTAAATACAAACCTGCTTTCTCACGCAAATATATATTCAGAAATCTTGATCCAGCTAGTGTTGCCAGTAAACCAAGCCACTTGATGCAACAATTCCTATCACATTTAGTCCCGTGGTCTCAAATGCCTTCATGCCCAAATACTATACTCAGCCAAAGAGTATTCTTTCAATTTTTTTCAATTTTTTTCTGATATGTTTTTAAATAGACTTCATTAGATTTAGTCTAATATACATAAATCTACAAGCAGTTGCTTCATAGCTTGCTACCCTAAAGCTAATAAAAGGTCTGATATTTAATTAACACTTTATCCATTTACTTTATAAAAAGAGGGAGAAACAATTTATGCTTCAGGACCAACCCACAAAAGTCTTTATTTGATAGATTTTCAGGCACTTAAAACACCTTTCAGCATGCACTTACTTATTAACTGTACCAGGTAGCAAGAAATTCAGAAGGATAAGATCCAGTGTGTTTAGATAACAGGGACGTATATTCTCATATTTTGATGTATTTCTTTCTCATAATTTATTATTTTAAAGCGACATGATAATTTTGTAGCTTTTGAACTTTTCAATATTTCAAGGGGTAGTTCAAAGGCTGGTGTCATATCTTTGTATGTAATTTGTTCTCTTTTTCTTTACGTTGTGCATAAGAGCTTCTCAATTAGTATTTTTAAATGTACATTGATAATTGAATAATGGCAATGAAGAAAGCTTTTATTTTCTGAATGTTAGAAAGTAAATCATGTCAGTTAGAAGTGCTTTATCTGTTAAGACTTGTGCAATGTCTAAGTAGATAACAAAGCTATCATTTTTCTTGTCCTTTGAAAACAGGAACAAAAGGCTCTTCATTAAAGTGGTTAAGAAATCTCAGGAAAGGAAAAAAAAGTCTAGATGAAAAGGCATGGCATCCCCTCTTTCAGTTGATATGAATGCAATTCTATAATGTATCCCTCCTCTTTTTCTCTCTATCATAATAATGCTAGTTACTGGCTATATCTTTCAGCTGAGTAATAAAATACATATTCTTTGAAAAAAATCCTCTGTATCTGCTACAGAGATGCTTCCTGTTTAATTATTTAATGCACTGTGAACAGCTGTGAAGAGCTGAAGAAGTGCATGGATAAGATGTTTTGTAGTCTTAAAATTTTTGGAAAACATTTATACTTTTTTAAAAAAATAATTATTTTAACTTATTCTATGCTTCTTTAAATTCTTTTTACTTATCTAGAACTTATCTTGAGAAGAAAGCTTATAGCAAAGAGCTGCTATGCCAGTATAGGACATAGAAAGAACTGCTAACTACAAAATGCAAAAGCACCTTTTCCTTTATTCAAGAATAAAAGGTGCGAAGAGCCATCCTCAAAGTATTTAAATTGCAAGGACTTGTGCATTTATCATCTATGCTTAGAAAAGGATGATGTTTTATGCTAGGAGGTAAACTGTGTTTGTACTGGCCTATACAGGAAGCATAAAGAAAGGAAAACAAACTCTTTTCTACTCTCTTGTGCATTCAGGGGCTTAAGTCACATCATTTCAGACCATCCTGATTATACTGGAATTCTGCAAAACCCTATACTTGACATGTTGCTTCAGTCAGATGGAAGAAGGAAGTGATTAGTCCACAAGAGCCTGGGGAAGTGTAAGTGCATTCTGTAATCTTTTGGGGATATTTTCAACATTACACTGCATATAAATATTTAACAACAACAACTTAAATAACATTAGATTCAGAGAAATAGTCTTGGACTCAGTTTAAGCTGTCTTCTGATCTGACAGGCTGCTTTCTAATTAAACTGATTTGCATTTTGTTTCCATGCTCTCTGTTGGTCTAAATATAGTGAGTACCATCTATTCTTCATGTATTATTTATATTTTCTGGGGATCAGATTTGTACACTTACAATTCTAGTCTATTCTAAGCAGTTAAAAAATTAATTAACTGAGGAATTCATAGGCAGAAACAATAAAGCATGGCCTAATACAGGCTACAATTACTTAAGTTTATGAAGGTTGCATTAGAAACACACAGCTAATAGTTATTCAGTTCAATAGTATTTGTATTAATGTTGGTGGTTTGCAAAATTTTGCACAAATAATTCTGGAATAGACCTATTACATGGCCTTTCTACTGCAATGTTTATATTTGTTATATCTTATTATCCTGTCTAAGAAGTGATCCTGTCACAAGTAAGGATCAATGTGGGATGACAAGCATTATATATTGCTGCTGCTAGATCAAGCATTTAAAAATTTATACCCATGAAAAAGCTAGCATTGAATGCTGTAGTTCTATTCTAATTCTGAAGGACTTAGAATGTTCTAAATTCATAGGTTTTCATTTTGCAGCAAATATTGAGTACACCTAATAATCTGACACTTTGAAACAAGGAATTTTTAATTCTGTTTATACTGACTCAAGTAGCTCTTAAGAAAACAAAGGAAGCATATGAATAATACTATTTCCTCAGACTAGATTTTCTCCTAGCATTTTTTCTCCTACAAACAGGACTGCAAGTCCCAGCAATGGAAAATCCACCCAGAAGCACCTGAAGTGGCTAAAAGCATCACAGACTGATCTGTGGATAACAAAGGTAGCATAAAAAGTAAGAAGCAATAAATAGAGAATGAGGTCAAGGCACCCAGATTGCACTCTGGATGTAACAGCTGCTTTTCCCACAGAACTGAAAAACATTAGCAAGTAAATGCAAAAGATTTCTGACATTTTCAGGTAATTTTCCCTATCACTTTCATCTCATGACTGAAAGATGACTAGAGCCTTACCATGAGGTGTTGCAAGAAGCCCATGTCCTGCTTTTTACATTTTTAAATCTAAAGTACTTAATATAATTTTATTTAAATCCTCATTAAAGAGAATTCAGTGTTCAAAACAAAAGCAAAAAAGCCATAAAAGCAAAATAGAAACTCTAATACTCACAGAAAATATATATGAATGAATTTGCAAAATACCTACAGTATGAATAAGAGTGAAGTAGTAAAGCATAAGGAAAAAAAGAAAGAAAAATAAAAGAAATAATAAAATTATGAAACATGAGGAAATAGAAACTTCACAACTCAACCTTCAATACAAAGACAAAGCAGTTAAAAAAAAGACCAATCTTACAAGTCTGTGCATGGGAGGAAGACAGAGAGGGAATAGACAGTGATTTTTAAAATGTTCTTCCAAAATCA
Source organism: Urocynchramus pylzowi (assembly GCA_013397555.1). Classification (NCBI taxonomy): domain Eukaryota; kingdom Metazoa; phylum Chordata; class Aves; order Passeriformes; family Fringillidae; genus Urocynchramus; species Urocynchramus pylzowi. Next base: position 253,047 of record VZRH01004498.1, on the reverse strand, counting down.
GGGGAAAAAACTGAGTCCATAATCTTCCACTGAGTGAAGAGAAAGGCAAAACATCAGTATGGTAACATCTGACTTATTCTCCCCTCTCTTATGTTGGTTTCTACCTCTTTTATTTCCCTATTAACTGATTATTTACTACCATGACAAACTGGGACTGGAGGATCTACAGAATATAATCCACAAATTATTTGTTGATCCTACTCTAGCTTTGGTTTGCAGGAATGAGAATTTCTGCCAGAATAATTTTAAGCCCTTCTGTTATAGAATATAGAGGTGTTCCTTCCTTCCTGCACAAGTTCAAGAACATCAAGAGGGGAAGCAATAATTTCTAATTGCAGTTACCTGCATACAAAAGTTTAAAATAAAAATGAAAATTTGCATAAAACACCTTTTTCTAAAGCATCTCTACAAAACTAACAGTCTCTCAGAGTTACTGGAGAAGCTATACATAGATATGTTTTCTGCCCTGAAGTCTCAGTATATAAAGATTTATGCACATAATGATATGTTTAAACATAAATTATGAACACATAAGCTTTTTATATTGAGGCTTCACTGCATACAGATTAGTACTTTGAAATTCTGCTGATCTAACTGGTCTTGAAAATGCTTCCTACTAGATTTTAACTTAGTAAAATCTCCTGCCTGGTTACTTTTAGTCTGTTTTACTCATTCTATCATATGAAAGCAGTTGGAGCATATTGGGACATGTAGAACTGATTTTAAGTAAATCAAAAGGAAGAGCAGCATTCTGCTAACTCCTTCAGTAAGAAAATTTTGAGCCAGGAAATTTTTTTTTCCATCATGCCAGGGGCATTTTACCAAAAGGAATGACTGTTATTTGTCTAGTGTTTTTAAATATGCCCACAGGACATACTTACATGTTACTTTTGATTTTCTGGATAGCAAAAATATATTCTGAATACATAGACACCATGGATAGCATTTTTTTATTTCTGTTTTTTTTTCTTTTGTTATTAATAATCCCAAGGCAGTTCTATTTATCTTGCAACATTATTTCACATTCTGGGTACTTGGCCTAAGCAAAAGACAAAGGCTGTTAGGAATACACCATCATATTCAGAACCTCGGTACAAAATCGAGATAATTTAGAAATTCTTTCAGTAGTAGAATAGTTATAGGAAGGAGAAAGCCACATATAACAGGAAAGATATCTAGGTTTAAGGCTGTATGTTACTAGTATACAATGAACAAAACAACCAGTTCAAGTTCTTGTTTTACCAGTTGAAAGGAAAAAGCACTAAACTCAGAATGGGAGAGTTCTGTCTTATTTGTTTTGAGTTTGTTTTTCAGCATGAACCCATTCCTGTTGTGATTTTGCCACCTTGATCTATCTATCCTAAAGATAGTTTGTGTGTAAATACAATATACTGCAGTCACAATCTCACTCTTGTGTAAGCATGCCTGAAATTTACATAAAAATGCTGATTAACATCATTTATACTACTGGGAATGGGTGAATCATTTAAGTTTTAGCTTGACAACATCTCTCTTATCCAATCACTTAGCCCTATCAAGAACTGCAGTCTAAATGTTCTGCCACCAAACTGCTTGCATGCTCAGTGATATCATACTTGAAAGTTTTGCTCTTTGTATTGTTCTATTATCCCTGCCCATCTGTTACTATGACAAAAGTTTCCTTTTACTTTTACAAGACAAAATTCAGCTCAGTCCTTTGGAACAGACATTCCCTCCTAGGAGATGGCTGGTCACACACTATGTGGAGTTCAGTTTCTCACAAGTGTCATGCATACTGCAATCATAGGCAGGACAGAAACAACATGGAAGGTTTACACCTAATGTTCAGATTATGAGGAACCATGGAAAACTATTTTCTGCAGCCTCACACATCACAGGGACTGAAAAACCTTCCAGGAGTCTGGAGTATAGTCAGCACTCAGTAATAAAGACTGACAATCACAATTATTACGTGCCATAGGAGAGTGTTAGGTGCTGGCTATAGGAGAAGCACTTACTTTATCTCCACAGAAATGTTTTTGTTGTAAAAGTTACAGCCACCTCAGCTCCCTAACCCTCTTTACCTTCTCTAAGCGGGATGGGAAGGAAGCAACAGAAAGAAGGGTCAATTTAGCTTGGTCCATTATTCCTATCTGTGGGTTCTAAAAACTCCAAGAAATATATGACGAAAGAAAAGGGATTCTATTCCCAGTCCCTGGTTCCATATTCAAAATCAACTTTTTGATGAAAAAAAATCAGTGTTTGTAGATTCTTATTTTTAACCCAGACACTTTCTGTTATATTAGGATTATGATATTTTAATATTAGACATGGAGTAAATAGAAAATATTCATTAAGTAGCAGGCACTATAATGGAAAATCCTCAGTAGATGTTTACTGTCAAACTAGATTTTAGCAGTCTAAACTAATCTGCTAAAATATCTAAATTAAAACTGTAAACATTCAAAACAAAATCCAAACCAAACCTGCTCACTATACCTTTACATACATACATATATATATATGTGTGTGTGTATATATGTGTGTGTATATGTATGTGTGTGTGTGTGTATATGTATTCATCTTTGAGCTATGTGTATGGCTTGGAAAAGACAAGTTTCTGATAAATCAGGAAACACTTAAAATCAGCATTTTATGCTAAATGTAATCAAAACACATTCTCAGGTGGGTGTGTTCTCTAATTGTTTTCATTTCTTCCCACTCATAACCATTCCCAGCTGAGGCTAATTCCTGGTCATTTTTTATGGAATCATTGTTTTAAATTTCATGTAGGTATATAAAGCTGAAATGTAACCAAGATGGATGATGTAGCTGAGATTTATTACATATTAATTTCCCAGACATAAATAGGTAAAATAATTTATATCAAAGTTAGATGACAATTTGGGAGTTGGAAGTATAGTAGCCATTAAGTAATTCTCATGTTCATAAGTACTTATTGTTCTATGACAGGGAAAAGAACATACTTAAAAATATTAATTTGCAACTAGCTTAAAACATATCTGTCCTCCACAGTGAGTGTATTATGAAATAAAACAAAACAGGAATTGTTGATTACAATGAATAATTCAAATAAGACATGACAATAACAGGTTTAATACTAAATATACAGTTTTTGGTAGTACCAAGATAACCTGAACAAAATGAAGGTGTTTATGGATTTTTTTACTGTTTGAAATACTCAGATCATTATCAAATTACTGTATTAGCCTTCCAGCTCTTTTTTCTTTTCTTAGACATAGCTTAGTTTTTTCCAGCCACTTCTCAAACTATCATTATAAACTATGATGCTCTAAAGTGCATATCTTAGATTAAGCAAATGAGTGATAGTAACATATTTCATAGACTCTTTATACATTTTAACATCACAAAGTTTGAAAAGATCATTATCATAATACACTGTTATCTCTCTACCCCTGTTGAATTGCACAGTTGCAGAATGGGAAGATATCTTTGTTGATACCTCTAGTGAGAAAAATCAATGACATTTTTTTTTTTGTCACAGATAAAAGTATTTGATGTTTGTACAGTGCTTTCTTTTTTCAATTCACCTTGCAAATCCGTGACACTCACATATGAATGGTTTGCAAATATAGCCTCCTTTGAAAGAAATATTTGTCTAACACTACCCAGCAATAAACAGATGAATTAACGAAGCCTAAAGAAATTCTACGAGTGTTTTGGGTATATGTGAAGATTTTGGTCAAGCAGATAAGATTGTGTTGAAAGATAAATGTGAGGTCATAACAAAACTGTCCCACCTGAAAACTCATTTCACACTTTTGCAGAACACCCCAATCCTTTGGCGAGCTATAAGGGAAATTCTCTAAACAATGAATATCTTGCTATTAGCTGTTTCATCATGGGTATGAACTGAGGTGTGAAGTGGCCTTGGGTGCATCTAACTGAAAACCATGGAAACACCTTGTCCTGGAATGTCATACACCATTTAATTAAGCACAATTAAGCACAACGTATCAGGCCAGAGAAATTTTAAATTTGTAGATGAGTCTTTGCCAATCCAATCTGTAGACTCATGGAATCATAGAATCATTAATTTTGGAAAAGATCTCCAAGATCATCAAGTCCAACATTTGACCAAACACCACCTTGTCAACTAAACCCTAGCATAAAGCGCAACATCAAATTGCTCCATGAACACTTTCAGGGATGGTGATTCCACAACTTCCCTGGACACCCCATTCCAGTACTTGCCAGCACTTCCAGCAAAGAAATTCTTCCTCATGTCCAACCTAAACCTCTCTTGGAGCAGCTTGAGCCCATTTCCCCTTGTCCTGTTGCTAGTTGCCTGGGAGAAAAGGCTGACCTTCTTGAAGGTCCCCCCTGAACCTCATTTTCTCCAGGCTAAACAACCACAGCTCCCTCAGTTGCTTCTCATATGACTTAGTCCTAGACCATTTACACAACATATGTGAATGCCATACATTATGGTTATATCTGTTTGGTAAGTTCCTACTAGAAACCCCTTCTCTAAGGCAGAGTCAGCTCACAACAACTACAGGATGTTAAGTGTTTTGGCAATTCCTTTTTCATATAAAGCTCAGTCTCAACATGCCTCCCAGATAGTGCTTCAATATGCTCATAATCCTGAGGCAACTATAAAAAACAGTTCTTTCATCAAATATGTTAGTTACACATTCTTACATTTCAGAAATAATAAATTAACTTCTCAGGCAGTTGAAATTCTCAAATTAGTTTCAATACATGGCTCGACCTGCATAAAAATAAATAATTTGCACCTTTTTTTCTTTCATTATGTTCAACTAATGAAGACAAATCTATTAATTTGTTTTAGTTATAGGAGAACTGAAGCTCAGCACTTTTATGCATGTATAAGTGATGAATATTACATTTCATATTGTATGAAGGATTACAGACTAAGTGCAGGCAAGCATAAGAAAAAGGCATTCTGTCTTGGTACATGGTTTCCTATTTATTTCTACAGAGACAGATTTGTTTATATGTCTCATCTCCAAGGACCACTAATAAATTCTCATATTATGTAATATATATGGTCTGATGGTAACAAGTAGCTTCAAAAGATCTAGGGTGTCTTAACCATAAAAACAAATTATTGCCTAGAATTTATTATTATTATTATTATTATTATTATTATTATTATTACTATTACTACTACTACTAGTACAACTTTAGATCTCTAAAACTATAAGCAGTTTAAAGATGTTTGCATGTTGTGTATTCATATTCAAAGTGATTTTTTTTATTAACTAAGAGTACATGTATACATATACATAAGAAAATATGCACAGTTTTTAAGTAGAGTTCTGGGCTGTACAGAAAGACAGAAACTTTTCTCCAGGAGCAGTACTTTACAACAGATAACAAAGGTGGCTCAGATATCCTGTGTCCCTCACAGTATCAGCAGGAAATAGCTACAGCTTCTGAAATCACAACTATGATTAATTCGACAGCCAATGTTGATTGGGTTTCATACTTTACGGAGGAAATCTGGGAATACATTTCTTAAAATGAAAATTTTAAACTTCCAAACTGTTCACTATTTTCAGATATGTAGAATTTTGTTTCAGTTACATCAATCAAGTGTATTGTTAACAATTTCGGGGACTAAATTGATATATAATTTACCTGATAATCCTTTCAGTTTTGAAACTGCTTTTTGAAAGTTTTTCTCATATCTGTGGCTATGCTGGTTTTGCATAAATATATTTAATCATAGATGTGTAAAAAGAATAGACTTTCTGTTTACCAACCAGTGTCAGACACAACAGAGTTACTGGGAGAGTAGAAGCAAATCTCACTGTCTCTCTGTGGAGCCTAGGGTGTTCTTCTTTTATTTCTTCAAACAAGGCAACATAGAATTCTGATTTTAGAAAATTGTTTAATGTTTAAATATTTAAGAAAAAAAAATCTTAAATACTTTAAAAAAATATCCCTCCTGTGTCTCCTGGAAAAAAATATCTAAAATTAAGTTCTGCATGGATCACTGACTGCCAGATGTGTGCATTAGTGGAAATAAATATGCCAGTAATGCTCAGTGCCAGTCATTGTGCTCACTAGCATTGTTTTCTAGTCTTGCCTGAGATTTAAGGACAGTTTTCAAGACGACTCTTCAAAATATGTCACCTTTTAAGTTTGGTGGAGGTGTGAAAAGAGAATTATGTCAGGATACAGAAAGCAGCCTTAGCTACAGTAAGGACTTAACTTCAAAGAGTAAGGAATATTTATAAACTCCAAACGGTTACTTTTGAAAGGACCCATTTTTTTTTTTTCTTTTAAAGTTTTTAATATTAGCCAGTACTAAAATTTCTTGTAGCTCTCTTGCTACCATAATGTTCTTTGATTCTTAGCCTAGACTTCCAGGAGAAAAAACAGTAAGATAAAAAAAGAAGCAGAAATGTAAAGGGGATGATGCTCAAGTTCTGCAAACTTTGAGGCAGAATGAATGGAAGTTGGGAAAATAACAATTTTAAACATAGGGAAAAGTCAGTTAAACAGCTCCCCTCTGCACTGCATCCACCCATATCTGTTAAAATACAACTGTTTTATTTCCCCTAGTGAGGGATACATTAGACATTTTTTAAACTACCAGAAAGCAGGGAAGTCTCTCAGGATTTTCCTCAGACTTGGCCTAACAGCTGCCTGTGCAGAAATCCCATTTTCTCTTCCATATACCCATTTGCCTACTATCACTGCTTCCTTCATACTATGAATACTTCCAGTCTCATTAACAGCTATGTAGACAAATATGAAGCAAAATAATTTCATTTTAAAAAAGATGAAATTTATTCTGCTGTTTAGTTCACTAAACCAGCTCAAATAGCTGTCATTTTTTGCAAAGTGCAGCAGCCCTATGGAAGTTTGACATGACAGTGAAACTTCAGCCTTACTTCTGTATTCACATATGTTAAGAGAAAGAACTGTTATGCCTGGGGAGCTTTGTTTCGTTTGTTTGTTCGCTTATTTTGGGGTTTTCTTGTCAGTTTATTTTTTTTTTTAATTTAATAAATGATCTGTTCACAGAATCAATCTTTAAATCTTTGCTATCCCTGTTGTTTCTAATAGAAGTATATTAAAATTAGAAGAACAGGCTGAAAATATGCAGGAATGTTTGTGCAACTGTGCTGGAACAGAAAAAAGCACCATAGAATGGAAGAAGTAGGCATGTAAAAGTCTCTTGTCAAACACTTCTCTAGGTAAAAAAGTCCTTCAAATCTGTCCTCAAAAAACAGTTAGAAAAGCAATATAGAACTTCATCTTCTTACCAAGAAGAAAACACTTTGTCAGAACTGAACATTGTAAGAATTGAAGTAATGTAATTGGTCTGATTATCTACATTAAAACATACTGGGAATACTGAAGTAAGTTGAAAGCACTCAGTGATTAAATCTAACACTCCAACCCAATCCTTTTGGTGTATCTAGTAACCTTCTCTAAGTGTAAAAGCAAACAGAAAGAAAATGAGGAAAAATAAAAAGGACAAGGGAAAAAAGGAAAAGTGAAAGAAAAAAGAAGAAAAAGAAATTAACTGTATAAAAAATGGCATCAAAGGAATAGAACAGAACAGAATAGAATATTTCAGTTTAAAGGGACCTACAACAATATTTTGTCCAACAGACTGACCAATCCAGGGCTGACCAAGTGAAAGCACATTGGTAAGGGCATGGTCCAAAAGTCTCTAAAAAATTGATAGGCTTGGGGTATCAGCCACCTCTCTAGAAAGTGCATTCCAGTGTTTTGTCCCCCTTCTGGATAAAGAAATGCTTCCTAATATCCAGTCTAAAAGTCTCCTGGTGCAGCTTCAAACCATTCCCACACATCCTATTCTGATATGCTGTTGCAAATAGCAAAGCTCTGGTCTTTTAAAAGCTAGACAAGATATAGGGGACAACATCCTACACATCAATGGGATGATGATGTGCTAGGGCATTTACTCTTATTTTACCTACTTTTATTTTGCAGGCAAGCCCCAAAAGTAAATTAATTTTTAGACAATTACAAAAAAAAAAAAATCCAAAAAAAAACCCCAGGCTGAAAAATCCATCTGGAATAATAAATGCAGCAAGGAAGGAGGCTGGCTAAACTCTAAAGAGAGAGTTAAGACAATTCTTTTCACTTGCTGTTGCATATTTAGGAAAAGAATTATTTATTTGTTTGTATTTTAATGCATTAAGCTATAGTATTTGAAATTACAAGCATCTATTAAAAGATCTGTCTTGAGTAATTTATATGCCCCACTGTGCCTGATTTAAAATTTTCTATATTTGGAAACATGCCTTCAAAAAAGACAGATAGTGAAATATTTTGTAAAATATCTGCATTAAGAACATGGTCAGGTCAGCTAAAAAATTCTGTATTATAATATAAAAACTTTCACTGTGTAGGTCACTCCCTATAGACAGAACAGGTAATATAAATCAGCTGAATCTATACATAGTTACAGGATAGAATGTGAGAATTAACTGTTATACATTCATTGATTAAACAATTTATTTGTTCAAATTCTCTTTGAATCCAGCAGCCCATCTCTGAGGTAGGAAGAATGCTATTTTATTTAATTTATTAATGTTTTAGATAAATATAAATAATTAATGAAGTCATATTCCTAGAGAAGATATCAAGTAGCAGATCATAAATTATTGTCTGAAATTCTTTTTTTTCTGCAATGGAATCTTTAATTTAAGTGAATGGAGTGTGAAATACTCTTTCTAGATTCTGTGACTGATGAAATTATATGAATTTTACTGTCTTCAAAATGCACATACTCCAAACAGCATTTTAATTACAGGCTACACAGCTGACTGAAATTTGAAAAAAAAATACAAAGGAAAGGAAACTAACCCCACTCTTGGGTCTGATTTTACAAAAATAAAATTTTAAAATGTTAAAATTGGTTACATTTGCAATAATATATAAAGAAATTTCTACACATAAGTGATGTGCACATTACATTGGTTGGCCAAAGAGATTTTTTGGAATTCATATGTGAGTGGGCACAGTTTTGAGAAACTCTTAGAACAATGTACTGTGAAAAATATGGCTTTTTGTGTGAGAGGTAAAAATGTCTGTAAAAAAAGACACTTTATTTGATATTTAATTTGAATTTACAGAAAAGAGAACTTCACTGAAAAAGGCACCTGTGAATCAATAGAAGATGAGAGCCTTGAAGTTTTGTTTCATGCTTTGAACTTAAGTGACTGTGCTGATATCTGGGGCCTGCAGCCAATGCATTTCTGCTGGAATGCTGTTGATTTTACTCATACATTTTTCTTTTTGACATGTGAGGTATAACTTGCTTGCATCACAGTAGTTGCCAACTTTCTATCATGAAATTATAATATCACCTATGTAGATCTATTTTATGCACTTATACTAACTAATTTTCATAGCTGTATCTGTGTTACAATTGCAAGTTAATGTAACCTTTGTATAATGGGTATTTACATAAGACTTATCTTGCCAATGAAATGCTGGAAATGTTGACCCCAAAATACATCACTTCACATCATTCATATCCCAAGAGATGTATTTTTTGCCCATGCACAGTGAAGAGTCTCTAATAGCCAGGAAAGTGCAGTTTTGGGGTTTTTTTTAAACAAATCTTGAGTTAACAATTAGCTTTTAAAGATCTGAATGTTAATGCCTTTCTAGCATTTTTCAGGGCATCTTGGTAGTCCATCAGTATGGAAGTGCCAGGGATACAAAGAGTGATATGCTCTAGAAGAGTCATAGTTTGGTCCACTTGACCACTGCTAGTGAAGAGTTAGTCAAAAAACCTTGCAAAAGTGGAGAATCATGTAATATATTCAAAGATTCTTCTCATTATGAGGTGTTATTGATATTAATAGCAGAATTTGATTGTATTAACTGCAAAGGAATAAAGGAGAAAGAAATGGGTATTTCACCTTTTTCTCAATTTTTTTTGCCTCACCATTATCAGGTGTTTTAGGAACATCACTGCTACACCACTAAAGCCCCCTCTTAATCTAAATCTGAATTTTCTGCAGCTCAGCGACAGAGAAACATTAGAGAAATGACTAGCTCTAATTTCTTCTATGCACCATATCTATATACTACTTTCCATTTTGTATTTCTTAAGAGCTAGAAGAAATTTATGCAATTTTTAAGATTACTTACACACACCATTTGTCATTTTCAAAATGTCAAAGGCATTACTTTGCATATATCTCCACACACACAGAGTTCGTCTGGCATATACTGACAGGATACTCCTCATCTGCCACGTAAAGGCAGATGATCTGAAAGGTGCATGCTCAGTAGATCTATTCATATGGAATTTGTTCCAAATATTCACTTGTCAGCCATCTATGTGCTCTGGGTTCAACACTGAAGCAAATGGCAATTCAGAAGAAAATCTGCCTAAACCAGATGGGAAGTAGCCTGCTGTCAAACATGCTGAAGAGAAAGAGGAATTTAGAAAAGAAATAAGAACCTCAAACACCATCCCAGAGAGATGAAGTATGATTTTTCCAAAAGATGATTTCAACTATGTTCCTTCCAATTAGAAAGTAGAAAACTGAAAGGAAAAAAAAATTAAAAAACCAAACCAAAACAAAAAACAAAAAACATAACACACCAAAAAAAAAAAAACCAAGAAAAGGAGAAAGTAGTTTCACAGAGCATTAAGGCTTTAACATAGAGTGTATAAAAGCTACATTTCTAATCTTCCATGTGGTTTACATTAACATATATGTTAATAAATATTCATTATAACATAGCATTTGTCACTTAATATTATTGTGTTTTACAGCATGTTGACCATAGGAAATTCACTGTGTTTCAGTAGGACATAAAAAGTAGATTGCTGGATAGTCCAGGTTTTCTTGAAAATAATGCTATAATATGTTTGATAAGATGACCATAAGCATTTGGATGTATCATAAAGATTTAGGAGCTCATTGCAATTGTAGATGTAGGCCCAACTGGGCTGTATTCAAGAACAACCCAAATTTTAAACAAGCGTGATGATGGGAAATTGAAACTTCTGGAAATTATGATAAACACTTCAGATTATCTGTAATGGAAAGCATAAGTTGCCTGCATACCCAAAGGGTTTGTTCTCCCTCCCTCCTCCTCTCCCACTACCCCTTTGTTAATCATCTTTTTGTGTCTTTTCACTCTCCTTCTTCTTCCCTCCTTCCTGCTCCTCATTCCTCCCTTGAACATCAATATTGAATGATGAGGTGAATGTCCCCACAAAACCAAATTCCAACCCCTAAAAGACACTCATGTGCATTTCTAATAGATAACTGTGGGTAATATCTATACATATTATTATAATATGATAGAAATTGGAAAGCAACTATACACCATGTTGACAACAATATGCAAATAAATTTCCTCTGTCAGATTCACTGATGAAGAACACAGACCTGGCAAAACAGTGCCTCCTGATAAAACATGCCAGAATAAAGCAAATAAAAACCCCTTGCATGTGAATCTTCAAACTGGAAGATTATTTTTTAAAAAAATCAAACAAATTTTGTCTAGTAGAGCAACTATTATACTCTTGGTTACAAAGCCATAAAGAATGTTGCAAAGACAGACAGCAAAACAAACACAACCCACTACAAAGTTCTCCCTTATCTGCTCCAAAATATCAGTTGCTATAAGACATCTCATCCCAGGTCTGTTTTTCTATTTTCCTTATAAATCAAGTTTTTCTAGCCTAGCATCAAGAAGTGGCTGACTAAAAATGAATTCTGGTGCATACAAAACTTTAATTTAAAAACTTATATCATGAGAATCAGTTATTGTATGAATAATTTACTAAATTCTCCCTAGCTCATATTTCACTCTCCCTAGTTTATATTTCACTGCTGCAAAGATAACATACAGAATTCTGCTTTGCCCCTATTTCAAGTACCACTGTATCTTGTTGATTTTACAGATGTATGCTGTTTCTGAGGATCCTATTTTGCATCAAAAGTACATTGTTTCCAATTTCCTTCCTCAAAGTTACATTTTAGCAATCTAAACTTTCTTTACTAATGCTTTTAGAGGAAATGAAATAATTATGTAAACTCATAATTTGCTTCTCCAATTTTTTGGGAAGGAATTGATAACAATGTGCTTCCTGATCCACTGGATTTTGGTTTGGTTTTTTTCCTCCTAATCTTGTGCAACTTTCTTTCTCTAAATTTAAAACATTAACATTATGAGCAGAGAACCTTTACCACAGTACTTTAAACTGGTGCTATATTTGCTTGGTTGCATTTTCCAACTGATTATCTTGTCATAAACTGATAGAAAATTTTTCTGTTAGGAAAGCTTTTCGGTCTTTTTCTAGTAGCTGCTTAAACTCAAGCAAATTATTTCCTCACTAATTATTCTATTGTCTTCAAAATAATCAAGATATGTTGCACCTACTTCTTTTGGTGCTGCTCTCCAAAAGTAACTATATCCTTTCTACTGCAGTCAACATAAGACCTGTAACAACTGCTTCCTGCAAATTTAACCTTATGTGCAAAGACTTCTGCAATTTCAAGCCACTGTTCCTGGTGATAAACTGGATTTTTTGTAAATTTTGCAGATGACATATATATCTTCCCAACACCATGTCTGCAACACCATATGACGTTTAAAAAAGGCAAGTGCTGGGTTCTGCACCTGGGATGGGGCAACCCTGGTCGTGTGTAGAGACTAGGGAAAAAGAGGCTGGAGAGCAGCACCATGGGAAGGGTCGTGGGGTCCTGGTCAATGACAAGTCAAACATGAGTCAGCAGTGCCCTGGCAGCCAGGAGGGCCATTGGTGTCCTGGGAGCATCAGGCACAGCTGGGCAAGGGAGGGGATTGTCCTGCTCTGCTCTGCACTGGGGCAGCCTCACCTCGAGTGCTGGGGCAGTTTTGGGCACCACAATATGACATTAAACCATTAGAGAGCATCCAAATGAGGGCCACAAAGGTGGTGAAGAGTCTGGAGGAGAAGTGTCATGGGTTGACAAGGAAGTAAGTTTTCAAGATGTTGTAACCAAACCAATCAGTCGTCAGATGTGAATATTAGCATCTAGTATGGCCACTGAAAACATGGATATGCCTCTGAGAACACTGAAAGTTGAAAAACAGAAAACTACCAGGAAAACTCTCTCTTAGTTCTGGTTGGTGAAGAAATTCAGACCTCCCCCACCCAGCTGTAGGCTGGGTGGGGGAGGGGAAGCCATGTGGCCTAGGTGAAGGAGGCCAGAGCCCCTGCAGGACAGAGGGGTGGAGGAACTGAAAAGCATCGGGCAGCCCCCACCTCCCCAGGAGACAGATAGAGATAGATAAAGATAGAGATAGATAGATAGAGAGAGAGAGAGAAAGAGAGAGAGAGAGCCCATGCCTGTGTCACCTTAAAATTTGATATCCTATGCTAACAGCACAGCCNGAAAAAATTCCAGCCCCCCCCCCCCCGGCTGTGGGTGGGGTGGGGGAGGGGAAGCCATGTGGCCTAGGTGAAGGAGGCCAGAGCCCCTGCAGGACAGAGGGGTGGAGGAACTGAAAAGCATCGGGCAGCCCCCACCTCCCCAGGAGACAGATAGAGATAGATAAAGATAGAGATAGATAGATAGAGAGAGAGAGAGAAAGAGAGAGAGAGAGCCCATGCCTGTGTCACCTTAAAATTTGATATCCTATGCTAACAGCACAGCCAAAAAAGAGAAGAGAGGGGTGCGGCAAAAAAGTACCCAGCTGTAGAAGTCCCAGGCAAGCAGAGCCCAAAATTTTAACCCTTTTCTTAGGGTTAAATAAAAACAATAAAAACTTTGCAGAACAGTAATCCTCCTTAATTTGAATGAGAAGAGAGACAGACATAAAATAGAAAGAAATAAGCAAGTATAGTGAAAGTCTAAGCAAGTAAAAGATGTCAAAAAAAGATGATGAAAAATCCTAAGAGGAGGTAATAGAGTAGCCTTTAACTAAACTTTTTCTTATGTAGCCATAAACGAAACCAATTTTTTCCTATAACACAAAAACTATATTTAGGGGGGAGGCAATGGCCTAAGCCAAAAAAGTGACCTACTGAAGTAGCTCCATGTACAAGAGCGGAGTGAACAGAGAAAGATGAAGAGGCTGTAGTAGTGCCCTCTGTCTTTAAGAAGGAAGATCTCTGTTCTCAAGACCCTCAGCCCCAGGGGAGAGAAAATAGGGGAGACTTTTGTCCCGAAAGTGAGAAACTGTTACTTTTTTAGTACTTAGCAAAACATCCTTAAAAAAGAACCCCATAAGCAGTTTTAGTCCATAAACAGTAGTAAGAGCACTATACATAAAAAAAAAAGTCACAGACAGATTTTCTCCTGGCAGTGCCATGTGTGACATAAAAACACAAAAAGTTGCAACTGTGTTTCCTAAAGAAGACTATAGTACAAGAGAGAGACTCCTCTCTCCCTTAATAAACTAAAAGTTAATTATCTAAGAAGTAGTAACTTAATTAAAATCCGAAGTTTTATCTCACTATACTGTATTAAAAATTAAGTGGGGGGAGGAGGAATATTTTATAGAGTTTTCATTCTGAATTCTGTGTATCTCTTATTATAGTTACAAGTTAATGAAGTTGGGTTTTTTTTTTCCTTATTTCTAAGCTTAAGCCTACTCTGCTCTGTTCCTAGTCACATCTCACAACAGTTATTTAAAGAAAATATATTTTCATGAGTACACTAACATTACACCAACATCAAACCATAACAAGAAGCTTTATGAGGAGCAGCTGAGGTCACTTTGTCTGTTCAGACTGAAGGAGACGAAGGGGAGACCCCATTGCAGTTACAACTTCCTCATGAGGAGAAGACACAAGGCAGGTACACATCTCTTCATTGTGGTGACCAGTGACAAGACTAGAAACAGCCTGAAGCTGAGTCAGGCGATGTTTAGGTTTGATATCAGGAAATGGTTCTTTAAGCAGAGGGTGATTGGAAGTGGCCACAGCATCTAGCCTGTCTGAGTTCAAGTGTTTGGACAATGCTCTCAGGCACATGGTGTGACTTTTAGAGTGCCCTGTTCAGGGTCGTGAGTTGGGCTCAGTGATCCTGATGGGTCCCTTCCAACACAGCATATTCTGTGATTCTATGACTCTATAAACATAAGTAGTTCTTTATTGCTCTTGGAGACAAGTTGCCTCTCAAATAGGCAAAAGCAGTAGCATATGCTTTGTATGTGAAGCCATTACACTGCAGTTTTCCAAGCACTTGACAAGTTACTTGTAGGATTATTAACTCTAAAAAGATATTACTCAGTTGCATGTCTATAAACTTCTTTCATAGTCATTAAATAATGATATACTCTACTTCTATAGATATAACTATGTCATTAGTTCTTTTAAAGTCTCCGGAATTTTTTTTTTTTTTGTAGAAATGAGATTAGCTATAATGCATGAGAATATTTTGCATTATCCACTGCACTGTAATACTTTTTAGCTCCAATAAAGCAAAATATTTAACAAAACTATTCTGACAGACATCATGGAAATGCTTCTTCATAAGGATTCCTTTCAAATGTATGTGCAAACTATGCATCATTCTAGCAGAGGCTGCACAATCCCTTTCCTCTGAGACTGTGCACCTAATACACAGGATATAAACCCATTATAAATGTCAGCTCTCTCAACAGCATTTCATAGATACTGACGAAATGTTGGATTAAGCTCTTATTCTTAGCTGTTCTGGGAAAGCCCCAGATGCTGTTTTGTTCTACCTTCATTTCTTTTGTGAAAAATTTTACTTTACATCCTATTTTGCATTCTGTTCTATTTCCCCTTATGAAGCTGTCATCTTTTTTCAGACCTTTCTTCAACTGCTTTTGTTGAGTTTAAAACTGTTTTCAACACTTATTTTACCTCCTTTGGTGACTGCTGATTCCTGCAGGTATGTCCTCTATTTGTCTCATCTTGATTCAAGACAACTGTGAGCTCACATATCCCCTTGAACAACACTATTATTTCTCTTGACACAGATAATTTGTTGTTACTTGGAATCTTGCGGATGAATGAGAGCTGAATAATGTCTCTGATATGATTTAAAGTTAGTGAAGAAATAGTGCCTTCTGTCCCCATATAAGTAGGAAACAAAGACCAATAGACATTTACTCAACTTCTTAGCCTCTTTACATTAAACATTTCTTCCCCTAAACTTAAACTCCAGAATTCTGTTCCTGGATTTATCATTGTTTTAAAGCTGTTTTCTCTGGTGTTTATAATGCTACTCTGATTCACACATAAACAGAACAATTTCTAGAGTGTTTTACTCTCTCTAATTCCTATCAGTTTGGCATTTCAATGTTCACTTAAATTTCTGGGGCATGCCACAGATACTCCACAAGTTTGCATGCAGATTATTCAAAGACAATAAACTACCCTTAAGATTTTTTTTTTTCCATACCAAACCTAAATAGAAGGTGGGTTTTATCCCCAAAATAAGAAGAAGGTTTATAAATAAGAAAATATAAGATGCCAAAAAGGCCAGCAGGACTGAAGTTCAGTCCATTCTGTCACTTGCACATCTATAGAATATATTCAGCAATACAAGAGCCACAATAGAACAGGGTGGAAAAATTGGTGTGAATTGAAACTAGATTCCTAACAACTAACTGTTCAAAGACAGAGTGAACAGAATCATAATTTCTTCAGCAGGTGTCCATTACATAGAAAATTACTAAAATAATGAAAATTTCAAAGGTGTTATTGAAGTAGCAGTAAATATATCCAATATATAGGCAAATCTGTATTTGATAATAATACTAGGTACCTCTTTATCTAAGATATTCCAGTAAACTTTATTTCTTAAAATTCATTTCCATGTGCTTGAATTATAGTACTGGACACAACTTTCCCAGTGCAATGATTTAACATATGTTATTAGCACAGATAAAAACAGTACCAAACATAAAACCTACCTGAGAAAAAATAAAAAAAATATCCACATCAATGACAAAATGATAAATTCTTGTTCAGTGGGTACTCAGTTCTTGCTGCATCCCTTTCTGTGGATTCTAGGAGCCAAGCTACAACCAAGTTAATACTTGTAGCTGGCTTTTAATCTTGCAACTAAAGTTTTGTACTTAGTAAAAAGCAGCTGACCTGGAAAATACTTAAAGGATTGGAATTTCCAAGCCAATTTGCAAACCCATATTCCACAAGGGTAAATCAATATTTGTTTTGTCCGTGGCATGGTTGGAATATTTTCCTCCTCTTTTAGCAATCTCAGCGATTACCCGCCTCACTTTAAAAGACTCAGCCCCACTTGCTAATGCAAGCCTTCCACTACCAGGGCTTCATTCTTAAAACACAGAGATCAACATATTTAAAACTTCTTTTTTTATAAAATATTGTGAACAGTACTGTTGTTGAACATATGGAAGGCGCCATGTAAGACAAATTTATCATATGAAAATATACAACTATTTATAGAATAACAACTGTTTTCTTTTTGAAAAATACAATGAAATCCATAAACTTTGAAAAAAATATGTATTGTGCCTGGCTGAAAAAAATTAAAATAAAGGTAAATGCTAGCAATGTAGAGAAAAAGAGAAAAGAACAGTGCATGGGATGTTTCCTATGCTGCTGCAGCAACTAAGATTAATGAACAGAGAACAAGTAGTTGACATATCACCTACCCATGGGAGTTCCAACGCCGTAACCTTTGGAGTCTATCAGGCCTCCAATCTGTGTTAGGTTACAGTTCCTCTGTGTGACAAACTCAATGGTTGTCGACTCCATTAAAAATGCGTAATCAGAGGTAAGCACGCGTTGGATACCTTCTTCGTTACTTTTGACAAGTACTGACTGCCTCCTGCTGCTCATGAAGGCCCACATCTTGTCATAAGTGGAGATTTTGGATTTCTGAAAGACAAATATTAAATGCTATATGAGGAAGAATAATATGCTTATACAAGTGAAAGCAACTCTCAATTTGCACATTGCTCTCCTCTTGGATTTACTATTTCAGGTTTTACCAAGGCAATTTTCTAAGGATAGAAAACTTCTCATCTTCTCCATTTAAAAATAAACAACTGGACAGATTGTCCAATGGGAAATATCTGTTGTTGATCTGGTTTTTATTGTTTATATGTTTGTTAACTTAAGATTTATGCAGGAGGAAGGCCTACAAGTACTTCAGGTCAGTGGAAAACTATTAAGTATTTCACTCTAGCAAAGATAATAAACTCTTGTTAAGTTTTGTAGGAGAATCTGTGGATTCTGGCACAAGTGAAATTTTCCTCTTATTTCAAACACTCAGCTGAACAGTTCTGAAAACCGAATGCATAGCATGACAATCTGAAGTAATCAAAGTGCTCACAGATGGCAGTGTATGGAGAAAACAGTTGTGAAGGAGAGGGCAGATAACATTTTATCTATCATACATGACAAAAATACTTGGAGAAAGATTTTAGGTGAGAGATAATATCACTCTCAGGTCATAATAAGGCTAGCTTGCCTTACAGAAATGGACTACTGGAAGTCCTAAAACTTAATATGTGTTTTCTGATTTAATATTTCCAGAATACAAAGAACTGTTGCAGTAGGAAGGGAGCCAGTAATTTGGGACAAAGGAATCAGTAGTTTAGAAGAAATTGATGCTGTGCAACTACAGAGGAGTTGCTTCCTTTTTTGTCACCTGAGTTGGCTAAAAAAGAAGGTCATTGCCTTTTCTCATTTTTGTAAAACACAGTGCTTAAGAGATCATAATGACTGGATAAACTGAAGTTATTAGAAATACTGAACATTTTATACCACATTTGTCCCATCTGTTTAATAACACTGCAAATTCAAAATGTATCAGAAAATGTTCTGTAATGTTAAATTTTGCCATGTAAATAAAATCTAGAAATACCACATAAACACTAGTATTATCAGACTTTTTAAGGTGTCTTTCCTCTTTTGATGTTACCCTTAAACATATTTCTGCCATCAGATCTGTTAGAAACACTAAACAAAGACTGACACTACAAACATTTCTGAAGTTCAGATGATTGACAGTCAGAAATCCTGACCCAAAAGAGAATTAGCAGTGTATGTGGAATGAAAAGAAAATTTATTTAGAAAAAAGAGATTACTTTATCCCCCTTCTGAAATACAATCCAAGAGTTCTTTCACTATACCTGGGGACTTAACAAATTAAGTATTTGAACTAAATCTAGTGTCAATGTTAATAAAACTGAAGACTTTTAGGGCTCTGAGTTTTGCACATTGTTATTGTACTGAACATAATCTGGGCCTGATTGAAAAAGATTTGAGTAACAATGAAAGAAGAAAGAATTTCTCTTCAGAATATTCTGTGAACATGTAGAATAGAGACGACCAAACAGATAGGGCCTCTCCTCACAGTGTTTGTTTTTTTTTTTAAATCAAATAACTCTTGCAAGCATTCAAGAAATGCATATCAGCTCTGTAGGAATCTAAGTTAATGTATAATACAGGCAGGGTGGAAATAAATATTTTTCAACATTTGTAAAATTTTACCAAGAACCCTTATTTAATTCTTTTATCATACAGTCTTTACCCCAGTAAATTTTTTAGCTACTGTGAATAATCTGAGCAATATAAAACATTGGCAGAGAAAACAATTTTAACAAATGGTTAGATGCACATTGCTGACACATGTTGGGGGAGGGGGGTAAGAAAAAGAGATACAACAAAAATGAGATGTAACAACAACAACAAAAAAAAGGAACTGTAATACATATATATATTTCTATTTTTGTTGAGGAAAAAATAAACTCCAGTATGAAAAAATATTAGCATATTTTTATAGCAAGGAGAATGGTTGCTTTCTATTTAATAATTAGAACATGTGAAAAAAATACAATATCTTTTAAAGGACAGAGTGTTCATATTATGATGTCTGATTTAATCAGCTAAGATGAAGCCACTGATACTATTGAAAAGAAAAGAAAAAAAGTTATCAACAAAATCAGAGAAAGCTCCTGCACAGGACAGCTAATTTACTGGAATAATTAAAATTAAATGAAAACATTAAAACAGTCTACACATGATTAATGAAGAAGAGAAGAGAACACAAAACCTAGGATACCAGTGCACATGGCTCACCACTGTAAAGCTGACAAGGATAACAGAAAGTGCACAAAAATTGAATACTTTTGCACTACTTTCTTCCACCTCTAAAAGCTGAAATTCTGCCAGGGAATAAAGCAATTCTACTTTTGAACCTTATGTTTGGGGTTTTTTAAATACACAAGAGATTTTTTTTTCAATCTTAAATTAAAAAACCTTCTTCATTTGATTTAGGAAATCATAACCACAAATAGTTGTCCCGTGTTTGCTAAAATACCCAGCAGATTCATTGATGAAAATCAAGAAGTCAGAACAATGAAAAGCATCAGGGGCCCATTTGACACTGAATTAAAGATAATGACACTCCAACACACTTCCTGTGGTTATGACTGTATCATTCACATTGTTAGAAACAGATGCTGCAATTTACATTATGTTTCCACCTTCTTTCACTGTGTGCAAATCAATCTGGTTAATCAACCTATATACTCCATCAATTAAGTGTATTATTTCATCTGGGTTAGTTCACCATACTGTTTCATCTACCTGGAAATCACTGTCAGGAAATCCAACCTAACTTGAAATCATCGGGAAATGATGTTTGTATTAGATAACTTGTGGTGACATGATTTACCATGCTTATGTTCCCTCAGGAATGCTGAAGACACAAGAAAGCTGCCTATGCCTTCAATTTCACTGGAAGAAAAAAGACAACTAACTAATAAGAAAGCTGGAAATGAAAAGATTAAGTAAATCTAGAAACTCATCTCAGCATTGAACCTGATGTATAAAATGTTAGCTCTCACAATGACATTCAGAGGATACTGTCAGTGTCACACTCAGCATTCATGAATTAAACATCATTGGAAGATAACTGATTGTCAGGGACCACAAATGGCAAAGGCTCTAAGTTAGTCATAGTCTAATGCTATGTATAAATATGAGTCTGGAAACAGAATGAGTCATTGTTAGTAATGTGTTACTTACTGCTCCATCCTGGAGCACTGGCTTGGAAAGAAATATCTGAGCAGCGGGACTCTGGACCACAAGGTTAGAAAAATATCAGAATGTTGAAAATATGACAGAATAAACAAGGATCAAAGTACATGGAAGCAGACTTCATAATGCAAGTCAAGAGTGGATAAATGCATAGTAAAAATGTGCCAGGCTACTTCTGACATTTCTCTACAAAGGAAAAATTACAGATCTATTAATGGAGATTTTTATTTTAATAATAGCTTACAACTTCTTTCCTGGCTTCTAAAAGCATTTAGGTACCACAGAAAATGCTTCAGTTTTGCTTTCACCCATGCAATATTTAAACTCAAAAGAGTCTGTAGTAACTAAGGAAAGATTGAAGGTAATTATAATTAAATTTTGAGAAAAAAATTGTAAAAGTCAGCAACCCAGTTTTGATATATTTTATGAAAGCACTCTCCACCACATGAGAATTAAATCATCACAGTCATTGTGTGAGGAAAAAATCCATAGATTCCCATTCCTACTACAGTATTTTCTACTTATGACACTGAGTATAACAGCTTTGTGATTTTGTTTTCCTGAGCATGGCATGCTTAGTAGATACAAGTCACTTTTCTTAAAGTTGATTCAGGGATTTTTTTTAAAAGCTAAAGGAACAATAACAATTCATTCTGACCTTATGTAATGGGCAAACTATGAAATGTCACTTCTGAATGATTTCACCAAGCTCATCACTTTCTCATTTGCACTGACAAAAGGAATGACATATGAGGAGAGATTTCAAAAAAAACATATGTATGAGCCTTATCAAGGTGTCCAATGTGGTCTCTCAAAACATCTTTGATGACAACCTGGAAGGATAAGAACTGGACAGATGGAGCAGCTACAGATAGAGAAATGGCAAAGAAAGTGGTAGTTAACATCTCAAGCAAGATTAGCATCTTGTCAAGATTTAACTACCTCAAGGGTCCATCCTAGACCTGATACTACTCAGTATCTTTATAAGCAGTTGGGAAAATCATACTGAAAGTGCCCCCATCAAGTTTGTGGATGACACAAAGAGGTAAAAATACTAAAAGAAAGAGCTACCGTGCAGATAGGTCACAAAAGACTTGGAAATTAGTATAACAGGAAATGTATGAGATTTAAGAAAGATAAATTCAAAGTCTATGCTGGGAAAAAGTAATCCCAAGCATCCATACTGTCTGGGAATTGGCTGGTGGGAGTGAATCTTGACTAAAAAGGATATATGGTGCCAAGAAGACAGCTAGCAGAACATAAGTAAGCAGCCCATCTCTGCAGCAGGAAAGCAGACTGCAGGCAATATCAGCCAAGCCCAGAACAAGGGAAGTAATTAACCCACAATACTTGGTGTTTGTCAAGCCACACCAAGAGTGCTCTGTCTAGGTTTTGTTCTCTGAGTTCAAAGAAATGGTAAAATTAGACAGTGCCCACCAAAGTGATCAGAAGATTTGAGATCTTAACTTACAAAGAAAGATTTATATTAAATGGTGTTGTTCCTAGAATGGAAGGTGTACAGAGAATCTAATCACCTTCTTCCATTACCTAAAGAGAATGTTAGAGAAAAGCCTGAAGGTACTCTCTTCATTAGGATGTGTGGGGACAGCATAAGAGGCAATAGCCAGCACTGCTAATGGGAAATTCCCTGAGTATATAAGGAAAAAATTCTTCACAATGAGAAAAACTAAGTATTGGAACATGTAGCTCAGAGAAGTCATAGAATCAGCTCACTGGAAATATTTGAGACAGCTTAATGTAATTCTGAACAAATTAATCTAGCACCATGAACCTTGAATAAGTTAATCTCACACCATGGTTTCAATTAGAAAAGCAGATCTCTAACAAGAGTAAGAGACCTCTAGAGATCCCTTCCAACTTCGAGTTCTCATTGATTTCTTTGATTCTTTATCAGTATGAACTTATGAACAGTAATTAATGAGTTTCTGGAGACTTCAAATTTTGACCTTGAGCAATTTCAAGAAAACAAAACAAAATATATAATTTCCTGGTTTGGAAAAAAACAAAACAAAACAAAACAAAAACAAAACAAAAAACAAAAAACAAAAAAAAACCCAAAAAAAAAAAAAACCAAAAAAAAAAAAAAACAGTGAAACCAAAAGAAACAAACCCCAAAAGCATTTTGAATTTATGTGGTTCATACATCAAGCCAAAGGCAAGCACATCATTATCCAGAGGAGTGTGTTTTCCTGTCTTTTTTTTCTCTTCATTCCTTTGAAACTCAAGTAGACTCATCCCAATTGTTTCATACATGACCCTTTGGAAATCCTGAATACAGGTATAGGAATCCAAACTTAACTGTTTGTATAGTAAGCTATTTTATTCATTCCTTATTCTTCTTTGTAAGTTTAACATTTTGTTTTGACATATGACCTAAATCTACCCAGCTGCAAAATAAACTAAAAAAATACATTTCTGATGTTCTTAATAATGGCAAAAGCACCAATGTAGCTCAAGATTTTTTTCTAAACATAAGAAGGTTAGATGTAAAATTTAGGTGAAACAAATGTTATAGTCAATCCTCTTACTGCTCATAGATGTTCTAAAACATCTGGGATACGTCTCCAGTATTTTAGGCCACAGAGGATTAGTACCATTAATAGAGAGATCAACAAAGTTAATTAATGGAATACATTTCAAATCATAGTGTGACAAGCTTAAAACTGAGAGAACAAACAGCCTAAGGTATCCTGTAATTTTCCTGGAGTATTATAAATAGAGCAAAACTCAAAGATAAGGCTATCTGAAAGAATTTGAACAGTAGAATAAATGAAAATAAATTGTACAGAAACATAAATACATTGTTCACCTGCCTGTAGTCTCACCAAATGGAAATTTGTAAAGGACCAATGATGTGTTTTCTCTGTTGTGTGCTTCATGTACTTTATTGTTTCTGTAATGTATATCTGTGTAAACTGATCCACCTCTCCCAGTTCTTAATATGAAATGGAATTCTTTGGAACAGTTACTGTTTGCTCCAAACAACTCAATATTTCTGAAGTGGACAACAATGATCCATTACTGGGACTTCTGAACTAAACAGTAATATAAGGATATAAATAATATAAGGAAATAATGATAAATACAGGAATCAGAATAAAAATTTACACGTATTATTAATTTTGTAGCTTTACACACTTAATTTTTGGCTTCCACTAACCACTATACATCTTGTTGAACATACTTTGTTTTAAATAGTACACTTAAATTTGTTGTAATGACCAAAGCAATTTCTAGTTTCTC
Source organism: Urocynchramus pylzowi (assembly GCA_013397555.1). Taxonomy (NCBI): domain Eukaryota; kingdom Metazoa; phylum Chordata; class Aves; order Passeriformes; family Fringillidae; genus Urocynchramus; species Urocynchramus pylzowi. The sequence continues at coordinate 228,779 of VZRH01004498.1, read as the reverse complement.
AAAAGTCTTAGCTAATTCTACACTCCAAAAGTGCTTTTTTGAGGCAACTAAATCATTATAATTAATGATTTTGACATAGCTGATTTATGTGTAACATGCAATTTGGTCTTAACTGCATATCTGCACCTGATGCCTCCACAGGATAATACGATGCCATGCACAGTCCAGACTTAAATCAGCTTAGCTGTCCTCTATCACCCAACAGATAATTTTAATTTAAGTGGGCTTCTGCGTATCATCTAATTTTTTTTAACAGTTTAGCAAGTAGTCATAAATACCAATCTCTTTAATACATTTTTTTCTTTATTGTCTCCTAGAACTATTAGACTAGCTTCTTCTAAGTCATCACCAAAAAAGGAAAAATAAACTCTTTTTTCATCCTGGTCTCATTCACTATAACCCTCTGGCCTCAGAGTATTATCTTTCTACTTTTTTTTGCTTTTTTTCCCCCTATTTTTTCAGAACCGCTGAGGCCTGAAAACCCCTAAGTGAACCAGACAATTTAGGTTTTGTTGTGTCAGCATAAAAACAATAAAAGTAATGCATACAGCGTTCTCTCCTCCATAACGGCAGTTTTTATGGTCCATAGAGCACAAATGAAAAGAGGAAAGGTGTTTCTGCCAAGAATAGAGCTACAAGGAATGAAAAATGTAGTGCTCAGAGAAAGACATTTTCACTCTTGCCCTGATTGTGCTGATTTTTTGTTTTAAAACACAAAGATTTTGAACAAATGTTAAATATTTCAAGTCACCTATGGTTAAAACCCCCAAACTTTAATGCTATTGAAATAAGTTTTTGCTATCAGCTTTGACCTGGAAATAGGTAAAGACTTCATAGCATCAAAATCACTAATGGACTTCAGAAGACTTTCTTGCCTTTTATACCAGAATGATATATAGTCCTCTGCTGAATAACTAAAACCACAAGATTTCTTGTAAAATACTGTGGAAGATGACAAGTGTCATATATCTCACACTTCTACAGGTTTCTTCCTTTATAAGTAGGAATAATAACTTAATAAAAGTTAGTCTGTTTCGAAAGCATATCCTGTATTCTGGATGTTTGTAAAGCTAAACTTATTTCTGCTCACTCTGCCTGTTCTGAGATACAAATTGCACATACAGAACTCCACACTTCATTCGCATTGTATCTGAAAACAATTTCATTCTCCAAAAGCACTGCCTGCATAGTTTTATCATTGGAACTGTGCATGAAGGTCAAAAATATTACTTTAAATGTTACCTCTAATGGAGCAAGAATTGTCACAATGCCACATTTTAACAAACGTATTCTCACAGCATCAATACCTGTATGAGAGATGTTTGTGCAATATTCAAGCACAATTAATATGTGCTATGCTCTAAACATTGTTGCTGTTGAGATTTGATATAAACTTATTTGGCAACATTAGAAGCCAAACTCAGCATTTCTTTGGTCAAATATCTGTTTGAATGAGCAGAAGAGATAGAAAGCCCATTAATTATTATTGGTCTTTTTTTTTTTTTCCAAAAAAAACATAGTTAAAAATAAATACTGTTTCATTGTCTTCACACGTTTCAAAAACTTAATGGAATTTCCACTGTCATCTTTTTCCTAATGGCTGCACTCAAGCAGTAGAATTAGCATTAACTATTGCTTGTAATAATAGTCATCAAAATGAGTCTTGTTGCACAGACAGATTGCTGGGGTTTTTTCTCCTAATAAGTTCACCTATCACTTCTGTTGCCAAACAAAAAAAAAACTCTATACATCCAAAATAATTTTCAGTATTTCTTCACAAAATAGGTCATGTGAAATATTTGCAGTCTATACATTAGCATAAGCCACCACTGAGGTATTTTGCAGTGGGATTTGGATTTAGCATTCTGTACTTTTTTATTACACAAAGTAAATTACCAACCACATTGGACCATATGTGCTAACAGCTGAGTCTTTCTCTGTACTTTTCTGACCTTGGTGACTAGAAAATTGGAGTTAATTCAGACAAACAGGATTGGTGCCATATGTGGTTTTTATCAAAGGTGTAGAGGAGTGGTGGGATATACTGATCAGAAGAATTTTTTGTTAGCAAATCTGTCAGATCTTGGAATAATTCTGGCAGTTTCATGTTTAAACACCTTTAGTTTCCTATACAACATACTTGAGAAGATAAGCAACATAACACTAAGGAGCTCCTTCCCTCCTACAATAAAAATAATTTAAAAAAATAATCTAAAAGATTTGGAATTAAAAGATACAGTAAAAGACAGAGGAACTTTTCAGACAGACTAGTTCCTCATGAATACATCATGAAGAATTCATCTACACACCTAAATTAATTTACATGTTTTCAGTTAATGATCTGTACAGAAGACACAGACAATAGCAGAGTTTTAAGATGTAGTTTTGAGTGTTATAATGATTTATAGAGCCCCTATCAAATTTACCAGAAGTTGATGGAGAAAATTGCATTGCTGATAAAACCATACAACATGTCAAAAGTTAGAGTAAAATACAATTAATGTGTTTACTTTCATCCTGCAATTTGGACACCTGTAGTAAGTGAGTCCAGGCAGTATAAATGCACTTCAACAGAGAAAGGGATATAGCATAGCTTTTGAAGACTAAGTTTGACAAAGGCTCTGCCTTATTTATAATTGGGAACAGACAGAACAAGTGTATGGCAGAAAAGGGGGAAAGAATTCACTTTCCAGCATTATTAATTTCTCTATTTGAATTCTTTTTAGAAGAATTGCTCAAAATTAGGAGCAATAAAGTAATTGAAAATTTTCAATGAATGAAAATGTGACAACAAATTACCAGCTTGTTTGACCACCCAGTGATTTAAATCAGTTATGTTAATAATAAATAATACACCAACACTCAGTCATAGATTATTCTAAGGTTTCTCTGGCTAATCCTGTGCAAATTACTTAATTATTGCTCATGCAAATGCCTGAATATGTAACTCAACTGTGCAGAACCAGTCTTGGGTGAAAAAAAAGTATCATTTTGAGTAGCACTCTCCTGTAGGATCTTCATTGAACATTGATGTATTTATAGTTGCACATGGTAATTACACTTTATTATCTATGCATTTTCAGGGAAGAGCAGAAATTTTTATCAATAATGAAGCATTTAAAACATGGCTTGAAATAATTACTCTGTGGCCTCTGGCATCCAAGTTCTGAAATACAGTCAAGAGAAGGAACAGATATTTGAAAGGTGGTCTAGTGGAGATCCAAGTGCCATAAGAAAAAAATTGTGTGGGCTGGTATGTAATAACTCCTAGAAAATTTACTGATAATGATCATAAGGAAATTGGAACTAGATGATCTTTAATGTTCTTCTAGCCCAAATTATGCAATAATTCTATCATTTTCCAACTGCCAAGGGTTCTAGACATTTCCCTCATGGAATCTCTGCATGTAGCTGTGCCTCATTCTGTTTCCCCTGTCAAACTGTCAGTAAATTGATCAGTTGGACAGAAAAGTAATTCTGCTATTCATCTAGCAAACAGCTAATGGGAAACACAATTTCTGATGTAGTTTGAGAATCCATTAAGTTGAATTTAGCTAAATTTATATTATTATCTGTGCTAATCTGCTTACAAAAACAAGCCAGCCTTTTCAGGATGCTACCAAATTATTTTGCTGAGCAGTTTCCAATAATAACAACAACTGGGACTACAGTGTTTGACTTAATTCCTTATTTTGTTTTAACTGAAATATTTGAGAAAATTCCATTCTAGGGAATTTTATGGAAACTAATTTATGAGCAACCATTTTAGAAACCTCCAATAAACAATATGTAAATATGTATTAAATTTCAATTTTAAAAGCTAACAGCTTGAGTGGTGACTGACTTGATGTTTTACTGTTCACATGTATTATATAAGACTGATGATCATACCAAAAAAAATGGTAATGAAAACAAAAATAGAGTGAAAGTAGAGAAAACTCATTTAATTCATTCTGCATTGTATACCATACTACTTATCCCACTACATCTAGATCCCACATAGTTTGACAAAAACAAAAAAACAGTTGCAGTGCTAGTGTTTGTGATTGTATTTCAGCATATAACTGATGCCCCTGTCAATATGTTATCATGACTTTATTATTTTGTGTGACCTTTGGTTGACTCCTTCACTACTTGCAGATAGAGTTAAAGAGATCACCTATAAGTTTGAAAGCCATTGTGTTGGAAAATGTGTTTTAGCAACACCACAATAACGATTTCCCTGTATATGCCTTGAAGAAAAGCATACAAAGCTGTGACAATACAAACAATTTCAAACACGAAAAAGTGAATGAACTCACTTGGGCAAGTAAGGAAATAGTTTCATATTTATCTTGAATACCAGTCATCTGCTGAGTTTGTTTAAAGTGGGCTAATTAACATGAAAGGTTTTTCTAATGAGCACTTGGACCAGCAGTTGGACAGATATACCCTTAGTTCATTTTAAAATAAATAAATCGCTGCAGATAAGTGAAAGACATTTTCTGTCAATTAGTAAATTAATAAGGAAAAATTACCTGCTTTAACCTGTAAAGCTCTATAAGTAATTTTGAACTTGTCATAAGATCCTAATCAACTTTTATGGTTTCATCTTAGCAGTAGCTATCTTCAGTAGCATGTATCAACACCAAGCAATCAATGTCAATTCTCAAGGGGACAGGTATTTTAATCTTATTAATTTCCATATATATTCTCATAATTTGATTCTGGTTTATGTTTATATGACAAAGTTGCACTGAATCTTTTTGGAAGGTGACAACTTACTGAAGATCTCTGGGAAAAGTATATTCATGTTCATCATGACAGATATGATATCATCTGTCAATTAACCCACGTTTTCTATTCAGATCATGACAATATTTGGCATAATGCTATGATTGTTTTTTCCTAGAAAATATATTCTATAGCTAACTTTATCTCTTGCAGTGTTTTTACTTTAAATACAAAAATGCAAAAAGGCAATTACTATGTCTAGAGAAGCACCAAACAAAAAAATTATATACAAACCACAATCGCATAATTATAATATTTTCTTTACATTTGAATTACTCTCTATTTGATTTCTTCATTTTGAGCTAAATGTAAGAATAAAGAAAATCCCAATAACTTGATTATTTGCTCTACTTACTCTAGGATTGCCAAATCATACAGCATGATATTTCTGGGTTTGTTTGTTATCAACTATTATCCTTATGGGACTTGTAAGTAGGAGTGAGAAAATTCATGAGTTGAGACAAAGACAATTTAGCAGGTAAAGCAAAAGCAGTGTGCACAAGGAACTCATTCACCACTTCCCAGGGGCTGGCTGATGTTCAGCCATCTCCAATAAAACAGAGTTCCATCATGTGTAATTCCCATTACTTGGGAAGACAAATACCATCACTCCAAACATCCTGTTCCTGCTTTCTTCTTCTCCCCCCAGCTTTATATGTAGAGCACAATGCCATATGCTGTGGAATATCCCTTTAGTCTGTTGGGGTCAACTGTCCTTGCTCTGTCCCCTCCCAGTTGTTTCTGCATCCCCAGCCTATTTACTGGTGGTGTAGGGTGAAAAGCAGAAAAGGCCTTCGCTCTGGTCAAGCACTGCTCAGCAGTAAAAAAAATGTTCCTGTGCTGTCAACACTATTTTCAGCACAAACTCAAAACATAGTCCCATACCAGCTACTGCAAAGAAAATTAACTCTACCCCAACCAAAACCAGCACAAAGCCACAGCCTTTTAAAAAATGTCTAGCATGGGTTAAAGACAACAAAAAATTTGAAATGGCTCATCTATTCTAAGAGGAGTAGTGCTGACTCTGAAGCTGGTAAGGGAAGGGAGACCCAAATTGTTATGTTTTATTAATGCAATCACTGTTCCCTTCCTTAATACAGTTTGGTAAATTTCTTCTATTGAAGTCCAACTCCTGGTCTTGCTCAAGATTGCCCCTAGAGTCACACCATGTGACTAAGAGCATTGTCCAAACACTTCTTGAACTCTGTCAGGTTTGATGCTGTGACCACTCCCCTAGGAAGCCACTCCCAGTGCCCAACCACCCTTTGGGTGAAGAAGATTTACCTAATATCTAACGTAAACTGCCCCTCACACAGCTTCAGGCCATTACTTCAGATTCTGTCACTGGTGACCAAAGAGGAGAGATCAGTGCCCTTCACAAGGAAGTTGTAACTGAAATGAGGTATACCCTCAGTCTCCTCTTTTTATAGGCTGAACAAGCCAAATGACCTCAGCCCCCCCTCATCTCATCTTTTTTACATAACCTTTTTGTCTATATCTTCAAGTAAAATAGTTAATACTTATGTCCATTTTCCTCTATTACTTCACTGTTTTCTTTAATAGGTACAATGACTTGGATTTAGACTCTGCTCTTTCTTATTTTGATTCCAACTCCTCTGCTGTTTACAGATTGCTAACATTTTGAGAAGGCATCCCTGCTGCCTCCAATACAGAAGTAAAAGTAAATAATTAAAAGCCTTTTTATTTTTTTGTAGTAGTTAATAAAATCAGTCTTGGTTCAGCTCCTTTGTTTAAAACCAAGTTTTCATAATTCTGTTTGATCTTTTGCTAGAATTTTTCTTAACTGCCTTCCAACTGATAAGACAAAAAACATCATTGTTATCTCAATATTCAAGTCTGGAGTGCTTGTCTTAAAAACATTTACTGAGAATTCATTAAAACTTTCCCACTGTGCCTTATCAATCTGAACCTGATTTTGTGACCTTTATGCCTCACTTTAAAATTTTCAATCTGTTTTAAATCACTAGCTTAGCTGGCTTTTTTTCCATTTGCCTGCACCAAAATGCTCCTTGTTCGCCTCAACTCTTTTGACCCTCACTTCCGTATAGTATGATTAATGCCTAGAGAAGAGATATGTTAAACGTTTGCTTTGACCAGCTTATTTTTCCACTATCAGTTTTTTTATTTCCTTTGAGTCTTTTTTTTTGTTATGTATGAATTTACTTCAGACTGGAAGCTGACAAGAGGCTTAAGGCAATCTTATTTTCTCTCCCTTTAAACAGGCTTTATCTAAGCAATACCAAATGCCATAGCCGCAGTGCAGTACCTTTTCTTCTTGATTGCAGGGCAGCCCACTTACTTGAAATTTCAAATGATGGAGAAGGAACTAATACAAGCTCATGCATACATTTACTTGTCTTTGGGATCAACCTTTTGAACTCCTTGAAGACAATGATTAAGCTATTTCTTATTGTCTATCCAGCTCTCCTAGTCCAATTTACAGGTTATAAGTTAGTCTACTTCTTCACTTTTATCACCCATTAGAACAAATACGTAATGCTTGGAAAGATAATAAAGCTAGCAAAGCACACACATCAATGGATATAAAATACACCAGCTCACTGAAACCGTCTTATTTTTTAAAAATCCTGCCTAAGCATTGTGCAGGCTTATACTTCATTTTTATTTACTTCTTTGGATTCTAATAATCCCTCAGAAAGTGAAACTAAAGCTATTGTCCTTTTAATATTTGTGTCTAAATAAATTAATTTATACTTGTTTTTCTGGTGTCTCAGGATCTTGATTTTCTGAGAGAAAATTAAGCTTCCAGACATTTCCAGAAATGTCTTCCCTTTAAATTTATGGTCAAAAAAAAAAAATTGAATACTTGTTAAATATTTCAAACATTGTATATAATGCGCGCAATGTGAAAAGTTTGTGTAGACACTCAAACATGAAATTTCAATAAGTATTTTAAATCTGTGATGAATTGTATATGATGGACAATTTTATTTTCCAATTGTGGAATAAGAAAAATGTACACCTAGGTCAGAGACCTTTAATAGATCTCCAGACTGAGCTGACTAGTTTGGAATGAAGTCCAAACAATGGTCACAAATAAACATCAGTGAGAAACAGTGAGAAATAAAAGACATATTTTTTGTGAACACTCAAATATAAATACTATGAATCCTATGAGATAACACTCAAAGATAAAATTTCTACTAGTCTTTCTGGAATATGCTTACCCCACTTGACTAATGGCATGCACTATGTTTCTATATTGTACTAAATGTTTCAGTAATTCATTAAAAATACTTATTCAATAAAGAAAATCATTAGTATTAGCAAATTAATTCATATAATCAGGGATTTATAGAATCATTTAGGTTGAAAAAGATATATCTTCTAAGGTACGTCTAGTTCAACCATGATCGTAACACTGCCAGGTCTACAACTAAACTGTATGACTAGCCCGAAATTCATGACTCCATAGTGCAAATTGGTTAAAACTTTATAATGGATTGATAAAAGGGCTCATATTGAGTTATGGAAGGGTTTAGGTTGGAAGGAATCTTCTAAGAATGCCTAGTCCAACCTTCCTGCCCTGGCTAGGGACTTCTTTCACTAGATCAGGTTGCTCAAAGATCTGTCCAATCTGACTTTGAACTCACTGATACTCTCTTCTAAGCAACGTAGCAACTTGTGTTATCTGAACAATCAAAGGACTACGCTGAAGTAGTAGTGTCCATCTGCCTAAGTTCGTATAGCTTTGGAAGATGTTTTTTCTTAAAGAATCATCTATCACATTTTTTCTGAAGCATCCTTGGTATTAATGTCTACAAATGAAAAATGTTTTTTAAGTTATCAAATTAATGTCTTCAGCTTGGATTGTACTTAATGGGTTTTTTTTTTTTTTTCTGTAGTATGTGAACTCTCAAAGGCTCTTAGAGAAAAATCAATCTGGTAACATTTCTGTTAAAAAACCCTGAATCGAAAAATATATTACTCTTCATGTCTTAATGATATTTTTTATTTGCTTGTTTGATTTGAAAGGTGAGATGTAGCTCAATAATTTTTTTAAATAAATTGAAACTTAATTTTTTAAGCCAGAATTTACTTATTTAAATAAAGAAAGAAAGAAAGAAAGAAATGTTATGAAGCTATGTTTGTGTCATGTTTCAGTTTGCCTGAACAGAATATTTTGGTTGGTTTGCATTTTCCCCTAAATTGTCTATCCATGACAATTAAGATTTTGCCTCTGTAAGAAATCCAGTGTGAGGAACATATTTTGAAACCTAAAATATTTCTTAAGGGAAAAAAAAGAGCAGATTAAAGTGACAATCAATATGATGTTGTCATACATACAGTCCCTAAAATCCTTTCTGATGATCCAGAACAAAGCCTTACTCCTATCTTTAAAATATTATTTATTTTTAGAATGTCATTGACATTAAATGAAAATCCTCATTTTCCCTTTCTTTATGTCTCCCTGCCAACACTCCAACTTTATAGTCACTAGTAACATTCATGTAAAGAGGTACTTGAGCCTCATAATCCCTATTTCTTCTTATTAAAGAAAAGGTAAATTCTAAAAATAGTTTTAAAGAGAGCATAAAATCATAGATAAACTCAGTGAATTTGGATATTAAGCACCTTTCTTTATGATGGCATTCGTTCCTTCATAGTATTACTCCTACCAACTCTGAAATCCCTAACTTAGCCAATCCTTAGCCCTTTGGAACAGTTAATATACGTTTATACACAGATATAGATGCACCCCTTGCTCTGTGTTTTTGTGTATTTATACATAAAACCACCATATTTCTGCGTGGTTTTATTTTTATAATGCATTTCTTACAGATCATAGATGGAACATTGAATTTAAGTAGACTAGATAATTAGGTTTAACAAATAGTCTCTCTGTCACAGCTTCTCTAGAGCCTTCTATATTTTATGAAATAGTTAAGAAAAGTTAGATATTTTGGACCTTGAAGAGCATAACAAAAACTTTCAATAGAAGATACTGCAGCCGTGCAATATAATTCTTAAAATTTGATCAATATTAATTCCAGTGAATCTCTACAATATTGACACTTGCATTCAAAGATTTTCAGAAATATTCTGTCTGCTATATCAAACTAGCCAACTCACTTTTTGTCCATTTATATTTCTGCCCACTTCTCAAAAGTATGCAGGAATTAGTACCTCCTTATAGATCTGCAATGATCTGAAAGAGATAGGTCATCTGGGAGGGTTGAAACTATCTCTTTTGAAAACTTTAGAAGTAAACTCCTCATTATCCTTTCAAATACATGACCTGTGGCTAGAAAGCTATAGGTGTTCTGAATAGATCAAGATGCAATCTGTTCTGGAAAAAATACTACCATAGCACAATTTGTTCTTCAAGAAAGAGAATTCAAATTTTTCCTTTATCCTAATTTAACATGATGAGCTAAGAGGTGGAAAGGGAGAGTCAATAAGGAATATGATGATCCTCCACAACAGCAAGCACTCAGGACCAATTTACTTGTATTAAAATAAAGAGGACATTTCTTATGTTCTTGATAAAGCTTAAGAGCCTATTTCATTGCTTATAAATAATGTATAAATATTTAGGGAATGCTATAAATTTAACTTGGTTATAAAAGTAAGGTTACACAGGTGAAGTTCTCATTTGCATATTCAATTTGAGCCTTACTCTAACAAAAAAAAGGAATTCTCTTTGTTTATCTGTGCTCATAAACATCTTCCCAGTTGCCTACCACTCTCAGTATAAAATATGAGCTTCGCTATTTTCGTCAGGATTTTTGAGACAGGTCAAATATGACAGAAAAACAGAGAAACATCAAGACAGAACCAATACACTAATCTTGAGACACTAATGATTTCAATAGAGCTATTTCATTCAAGACCAGATGAGGATAAGAAGCTACAACCTTGTACCTGTATTACGAGAATTCTGATCCTGAGAAATGTCAAATTACTTAATTTACACTATTCTATCATTCTTAAAATAATAATTGTTCTTAAGTAAATCATTTTCTTCACCATTCTCCCTGTTTTTTTCCACATCCCAGTAAAGAGGAGTGTTTTGGAAAGGGAAGCAGTAACTACTTCTGGTCTCTGAAGAAATTTTTCTTTAGACCTATTATTGCTGTATAACTGTTGCTAATAGCAGTCGCTAGCAGAAAAGTATATATAGTAGACATTTAATGACTATCCAAAAATGAGAAGACGCCTGCTGTACAGTGTGACCTTGAGTTGCTAAGAAAGGGAGTTATAGTTAGAAATAAGCTGGACAAGTCTGCTCACCAATCCAAGCTCTGTGGAGCAAAAGATGGAAGAGGAAAGGTAGTTCAGCGATTCGATAGAACAAATATTCAAGAAGGTGCACTTTAAACAGTTTCCAAGGTAACTACCACTGTGGCTGGGATCTATAAATAGGGGTCCAAACAGGGTTTCAACTATGATACTGAAGACAATCAAATATGCAAAGCAAAATAAATATTTAAAAGAGTGAAAGGTTGAATGATAGAAGATGGAAGTTATGTTTAATGAAAAAACATAGTAAAAGAATAGTATTAAAAGAAATTGCTCCACATGAGTGGTTTCACTAGTATATTCACAGTGGACTGAAAAGCATTGACAAAGAATATAAAATTGTCTACCAGAGGAGTATATATAGGAACAAAACTATACGACTTTATAAGCAAATTGGATGTGCATGTACATGCACATCTGATTTATATGGACTGTATACACATACATGTGCACACACACATTCTGCTTGGGTTATCTGATATTCCAAAAGGGCAAGATATCAAATTTATGGTATAGTTGATATACGAGGTTAATCAAGAAAATATATTTAATCTGGGCTATGAATTTATCGCATAAATATTTTCTTAGATTGTAAATATTACTTTTACGGACCCTTTATTTAAAAATATGCCTTTCCAAAGACTGTATATGTTTTCCCCTTATGATTTGACTGAAAAAAAAGCTTGCTGGTTATGGGTCAATATCTATTTCAACCCCAGTACTTTTGATGTTACAGCAAAAATATTTTCTCCCAAAGGTAGTAAAAAAAAGACAAAGAGCAACAGCTAGAGTGCCATGTAAATAGAAGCACCTTTGAGCCAAAACAGATTTGACAACTTCTCAAAATTATAAGATGCAGAGATGATTCAAAAGATTAAAAATTATTTAACAAGATTTTGTGTATGTGTGTGCTATCCACATGAGCTTAATATGTGCAGGCATGTTGATGAAACAGAAAGCAACTTGAAAAATTGGTGTTTGATATCATTCAAAGACTTGTGTTTTCAAAAGTGACAGTTCTTTACATTTTTCTGATGCATTTAGCAAAATAGAGGGGAAAGAATAGAAGGAAAGGAAAAGGAGAACAAATAAGTTCTAAAATCGAGATCTCCTTTCAGACACTTCTGATTTTAACAACAAATGCTATTGCAAACAATGGTATGAACCAGCTCATAGGTGAGCTCTATGAAATACAAGTTACTAGAAAAATGCAGGTTGTGAAAGAAAAGCAAGTGAAATGTGTGGGTTTGCCTAGATCTAACACTTAAAGAATAAGATTGATTCTCTTTTTTTTTTTTTGTTCTGAAAAAAAAAAAGCTGAGAATATATCAGTCAGCTTAGGCCAAATATACACATTGCATCATCCCAAAATATTTGTTCCAAATAGGATAAACTTTGTTCCATAAAACCAAATTCATCCTTTTAAAGAGGTATGGTGCAAAACTGACTGTTGTATCAAAGTACTTCAAACTGCTGGAATCTGGCTGCCTGAAATCCTTAACTCTTGCTAGGTTATGAGGTCATATCATGGTGAAGACCAGTAAATGAGTATAGATAATAATATGGGCATGAATCTATGGACAAGTGAAAACTCATTCAGAACAAATGGTGCAGTATTACTTTGAAAAATTTCCTGGAAGTTCATCTTTATTTCATAAAAAATATTTTAAAAATTAGAAATATTTAAGTGTGCAATAAAATTACTCAAACGAGCCAAGACCCTTTTTGTAGCAGGCACAGGGCCTGCAAGGCCTCTCTGGCAGTCAGCAGCCTGAGATAGGAAATGCCAAGTCATGCTGACTGGACCAAAGAAACCCCTCTTCTGCCCTCAGACCCCCTCTTATCTCTCTGTAAAACTACAGGATACTTTCCCCTTGACCCTTACTATTGGACAATTTCCAAAACCCCTAAACCCTATATAAAGAGCTACTTTTACCCAGTTTGTCAAAAGAGCTGTCACTGAAACCCTTCACAGAAGAGACGAATAAAAGAAATCTCTGTGGAACCTCACACAGCGCTTCTCCTCTCTCTCCCTGCGTCTGCTGCTGCGGCACCTAGCAAGATAAGAGCTGAAATCACTAAAGAGCTGAAATCACTAAAGAGCTGAAATCACTAAGGAGCTGAAATCACTAAAGAGCTGAACTGCTTGCTAGGACTGCCTGCACTGGGAGCTGCCTGGGTCTCGGACAGGTTGTGCTTAATGGTACTGCGCTATCCGCACACCATTGTGGCAGCTGGGGATTCCCCACACCCCGCAGACAGCCGCCAATAACTTTTCTCACCTCAAAAAGATAAAACTTACCTCTTTACTGCCAATAGCTATGAGTATTTCAGATTTTTTTGTTAAAGGTTATTCTTTAACAGAAGTCTATTTGATAAGTTTTATGGCTCTCAGTTTGTTTTGGGTAAGGGATATTTTGCTTTGCTATTATTGTTTAGATACATTTTAAACTTTCATGTATACTTGTTCAAAATAAACATGGAGGAGGGAAACTCCCTATTGCTGTCGGAGAAAGACAATGCACAGAAGGAAATCAAAAGGCAAAAGTAAATAATCAACTTCTTGACTATTATAAACAATACACTTCCATGAGAATGTCTTGCATCTCTTTTTTATGTTCAAAGTTTTAAAGCATAGTAGGGCAACACTTCTGTCACTTGAAGATGACATGAGCACAGAGGTAAAAGTTTGCAGAAAGTATAGGAGCATCAGGTGTTTAGTGCTTGAGTACATAATACATACAGGAGAATTCAGATATTTAGGTATTTTCATAGATAGATATTGAACTCAAGTTCACTGCTCTTCCCAGTATGTTTAGAAGAGAATTTTAGACACATACTATAACATACAGGATGTATTTATATCATTATGGATTTCTGTGTACTGAAATTGAGGTAACAGGGGTCTCTGTGAAGAAAGCTGTTGTGTTATGCTAAATCCAGCCAGTAGATCAGTAGGTGTTAACATGCAGTGAGAAGAACAAATAGATCAACCAGATTTTAGGCATTCCATTCCAAGATACAGAATCTAACATAGAACCCAAACACTTATTGTTTTTTCATAATAACTAATTCTCCTAATATTTAAAGGGGACAGACAACAGTTTGAAAGCTGGTATGGACAACCTATGACTAAAAAGTCTTAGAAATCTTGCTCTAATATTCTTCAGGAAGAATAGAAGTAGCCCAATTCATATATGATCATTTTCAAAACACTTGATCTTTTCAATTAACATTACATTTCCATTACATTTTTGTGTACTCTTACATGAGCCCAGAGAACTTNAGATCTCCACTTTTTGCCGACGCAACACTATCCGATCTAGAAGGAAATCAAAAGGCAAAAGTAAATAATCAACTTGACTATTATAAACAATACACTTCCATGAGAATGTCTTACATCTCTTTTTTATGTTCAAAGTTTTAAAGCATAGTAGGGCAACACTTCTGTCACTTGAAGATGACATGAGCACAGAGGTAAAAGTTTGCAGAAAGTATAGGAGCATCAGGTGTTTAGTGCTTGAGTACATAATACATACAGGAGAATTCAGATATTTAGGTATTTTCATAGATAGATATTGAACTCAAGTTCACTGCTCTTCCCAGTATGTTTAGAAGAGAATTTTAGACACATACTATAACATACAGGATGTATTTATATCATTATGGATTTCTGTGTACTGAAATTGAGGTAACAGGGGTCTCTGTGAAGAAAGCTGTTGTGTTATGCTAAATCCAGCCAGTAGATCAGTAGGTGTTAACATGCAGTGAGAAGAACAAATAGATCAACCAGATTTTAGGCATTCCATTCCAAGATACAGAATCTAACATAGAACCCAAACACTTATTGTTTTTTCATAATAACTAATTCTCCTAATATTTAAAGGGGACAGACAACAGTTTGAAAGCTGGTATGGACAACCTATGACTAAAAAGTCTTAGAAATCTTGCTCTAATATTCTTCAGGAAGAATAGAAGTAGCCCAATTCATATATGATCATTTTCAAAACACTTGATCTTTTCAATTAACATTACATTTCCATTACATTTTTGTGTACTCTTACATGAGCCCAGAGAACTTAGTTGCATGATCTTGTTCCTACTGTAACTTTCTGCACTAACAAAAAGTAACATATCAAGGAAAATATGATTCCCAGCAGATTAATTACAAACATCCAAAAAGTCAGAGGGACATAAATCAAGAGCATAATGTATGCATTTTTTTATTGTTATTGACTCTTCTCCCATTTTACTAAGTCTCTAAGATTTATACAGGAAATAAAGATGAAATATAGCAGTTTAATCAGATTTTAGCTTTCATTGCTTTTACCATGAACTTAATGCAGTGAAAATAAATGGATTGAAGAGAGTCATTCAAGCAAGGAGGTTTGTCATTGCATGTATTCTGGTATTGCATGGCTTGAATCTTGGAAAACAAATTGGCGCATCTTTGATATGAATTTTTTTTTATCATTGTGCAACCTGTGAACACTTACAAACTATGAAATAATAACCATTAGTCTTTTAGAAAAAAACATATTTAATAGAATTTCAACCTCTGAGGACTTAGTCATCCACAATTTTCATTCTGTGACAAACAGACTTTAAAACAAAGTAACCTCTTTTAAATCTTAACGTCTGTTGTATTTTAATACTAGGTCCTCTCTAAAGACCATTATGAGACACATGGTCCTGACTGTTGCATCAGAGCTTGCATGGTGAAATCAGGACCATTGTGCAGGGCATCCTGGGGATTCCTGCTTGCTTCTCCTTACAGCTATCAAACAATAATCCTCCTATTACTCCTGACAAAGTATCAGAAGCTGACTGGTGGCTGAGGGGGACGGCAAGGACAGGAGGAGAGAGAGAAGTAGAGAAGTATAAGAAATGCACTTGCAATGCTAAATACAGGCAGCTGTCCAAAAACCTCTAAATGCTGTTGTAATGTGTCTGCCATGCAGGGCCAAGCACAGATAAGTGCCTAATCAAAATAAATGAACCCCACAACAGTAGGAAAATAAAGCTCATGTATTGAAAAAAAACCAAATGTTCACAATTCATTTAGGGAGAGAGAAACTTTATCCAATGAGCTATCAGTAGCTAATGAGAGGTCAAACACTTTTGACAGAAGTCTTTGTGATCAAGACTTCATCCCATACTTCGAACAGGAGCTCTAGTGGCAGGAGCAGCAAGAGAGCAAGAAAGATTGAGTGAAGACATTCTCTGCAGGCTACCAATTTTCCAGCTTCCCTCTGTCAGACACTGCCAGACTGCCTTAGTAGTCAAAGATACAGAGAGTATGGAGAGATAATAAGCTGAAAGTGAGCAATTTTCTAAGGGAAGAGACAAGATGAGGTGAACACCTAACAGCTGTCACTCAGAATTAAATGATACTATGAGGATACTTACCCAACAGGTGATGAATGAAAATTTAGCAGGTCTGTACAAATTCTCAATCTTCACTTTTGTATATGAATTGCATTAAAAAATAGTTTCCAAAATATAAAAATTAAAATATTATTACTGAAGACTCTATTTTCTCCAACTACCTTATTATTTAATAGAATTATTTTAAGATGATTATATTATGGGGTTTTCACACTCTCATTCATTGTTAGACTTGCTGTTTCAATATATGAAATTTATAACGATTGTCAAGTATTTTTTTATGTTGTGCCTGGTGGTTTTCTCCCCAGTGAAACTGGGAGGAAAATCTTGACTGGAGACAAATAGCACACACTATTACTCCTATTAGTAGGAGTCAGGTAAATTCCAGGAAATCAGCAATAAATGCTCTCATGTTCCGTCTTAAAACAACTTTTTCATCTCTGCTAGAATTATGATAATTTCTGATGACAATCTACAATGGTTTTAAATTTTTTCTCTGTCATGTATTCCTTCATTATTTTTAATTTCTAGAGTAATCCTTACAGTCAGCCTATTATGAGGAGGTATTGTATTTTAATATGAATTACTTTATACTATACTGAAGAATAAAGAAATTTTGTGGAGACCTAAGTGAAAAGAGGAGCTATGATATTACCACTGTGATCTCTTTCTGATAACATTTCTAGGATTTGTTAAGATGAGTTTCTACTACTGTGGGAGGATTCCATTTTCACTGCCTAATCTAATTTTACAGTAGTCGGAAATAATATATTTCCATACACATCTATGTGGATTTTTTCCCCTCTTTCCTGTAATTTGGTGTCATGTGATTTCTATTAAAATTATGCAAAAAATCAAGGTGTTGTGAACTGTTCCCTCCAATGGCACAAATTAAGTATGAAACACCCTAGCAGGACTATGGTCCTTGATTTTGAAAATGCTATTATTTCACCTCAACATTTTGGGTTTTAATTTTACTGATGGGTAAATTAAATGACCCACCAAAATATGGAGAAAAATCTGCAAATTCTCCCCAGTTCACAGATTAGTTGAGGGGAAAAGGACACATTTTGTTCCTGGTATTTCTGAAAAGAAATGGCTTCTATGTATGACAATGCACAAATACTACCCTCTCAGCCTAAAGATCAGACGTGTATTTTTATTTCCTTGTGGCTGTAAAAACTGGAGATAATTCCTGGCTTAGAATTCTCTTGTGAAAACTTCCTTACATCCTTCAGCCTTTTCACCTCCTGCACACATAGAGGAAAAGAGTAGGATTTCAGCTTCTCTCTCTTTGGTCTAAGACATTGATTCCTTGCAGTCCTTCACAGAAAAATTATGACAAAAGATACTGACCCTTTGTTTAGAAGAAAAAATATGGGGAAACGAGATTGGAGAAGACAATGCAAAGAACTACCCTCTCACAGTCTTGGATGAGAAGGGTTCTCAGACAAAGAAAGAAAACAATGCAGAATTAAACCTTTCATTTTCAAAGTGCTAATCAAATATAAACCATTCCTAACACTAGCCACTGAAGTATGTAAATATAACTTCCTTTTTTCAATACAGAAACTGAAGAAAAAGGACACATTAAGTGGCCTGATTTGTAATAGCATCACTTGATAAATACAGACTGAACTCAGGAGTTTTGGTCTTGAACTCAGGTGTGAAAGTTTGATAGGTCTAGAAAGGAGACAATAAAACAGGGTAAGCTGCTGTAATGGCTAATACAGTTTTCAAATCATTAGCAGAGCCCACCCAAGTAGCAAAACCAAATAAATGCTGATAGAGGACCAATTATATACATGTTGATTCACAGTCATGGGTCTTTTGCTTTCAGAAGAAAACCTGAGCAACCCTTTTTATATCCTGTTAGTAAAGAGCTACTCTGGGGAGCAGGTAACAATGACTGGACCCTATGGTATCACTGCTACTCACTGTTCCCCTCTCACTTCTCAGAAGGCAGGAAATGTGTCCCAAAGCCAAAGGAACCAAAACCTATTATGCCCTCTCACCATGAGGTAAGTCTAAAGACCAGCACCTAACAGCTATGTATGTATAAAAGTTATAGGACATTTTCAAGAATATACATACAGTTATATTTTTTAAGTGAAATCCATAAATAACTTCATAAAAGAATCGTAAATGAAGTATATAGTAAACAGTTTACACCAAGTCTGTCAGTAGGCTGTGATTGAAGGATAAAATATAAAGATGCAGTTAAATATACAGTATGTGGTGGTAATTCTCATTTTTAAGCTTCATACATTAAAGGCACTTTTGCTGCAATGCATATTGTTATTTTACTCAACACATTTTTTAACACTATACTTATATAACAGGACAGATGAGCAAATCCTTTTGCTTAGAACCAGATACGGGGGAAAATACAGGTCTAACCTCTAACATCAGGAAATTAGCTTGCTAGCATACATTTGACTGGATCTATTGAACATTTGGAGGAAGCCAACAGAAGTGATGAGACACAACTGCATTCCCGGAGCTCTTTACAAGGCCACAGACAGGGTTGGCTGCAGAATGATGGCTAGGATAGATTCTATGCACCATTTGCAGACTAAAGGCAGCAGGTGAGCAATGTCCAAAGCTTGACCTTATCTGACAAGCCATCCAGTTCCCTTTTATGTCATGAGTGATCCTATTCCCTTTGCCAAGTCTTCACTGGAGGAACAATCTGTCTGACCCTTCATAATTCTTCCAGATCTTACCTTCACTGCCAACTAGCCTCCCAGCTTTTATTCCACTATCAAATATTCTTGGTTTTTTGCATCTGAAAGCAGAGACCTGCAAGTCTATTAAGTGTTTTATAGACCTGTTTCTACTATTCCTGAAACATCTAGAAAAATCGTGACTATCGTGACAAGCATTTCTACTACAAAAAAAAATAAAAGTGGACTGAGGTGATTTGCAAGACAGTTTGGAAGGCAAGTAATGTCACTGTAAAGTAGCAATCTTCTCATCTGCCTTTTATTTTGGCCATGTGGTTACTAAACATAAATGGTACTACTTTTATCTCAAGATGGATATGAGCTACAAATCACTGCCAGCTCAGACAAGTATCACAATGTGCATTTCACTTTCTCATATTTCACCCTAGACTGACTGCTGTCATAAACAACATGCTGAGCTGAGAGATTCAATGGTAGCCATGCTCATATTCTTATATTTTAACCACTTGCTATGATTTGTTTAAATTAGAGGTGTCCATATAGAGGAAAATTTTCTTGGTTTTGTCTCACAACTACAAAAGCTTTGAGCATATTCCTAGATTTTTATAATTTCAGCTCAGCCAGCAGATATTTTCATGCCTTTCTAGACAAAGTTACAAGATATAAGTGTTTTAGGAACCATGTCTAAAGAGACATTATAGAATCCCATAGATTTCATTTAGCTAGAAATAATCCTAAACTAACACCAGTCCATATTCTCCTAAGTAGTGAGATAATCATAAACAGAAAAAAAATTTTAATATGTTAAAACCCCATGAAATAATTAATGTGGATTTGCAGTGTTGGAGCAAAATTCACAAGTGGCATACCATGATGGTGATAGTGACCACAAGCCAAATTCTAAACTTCCATATGGTCACTCAGCATGGCTGGAATACTGGAGTGCTCAGGAAATTTCTTGCTAACAAAGTGCTGTTGGGAGCCATAACCAACCAGCTGTCATGATTTAGACTGTGTTTGAAACAGGATCAACCCCAGGGACAGGAAGCCACTGTTCCTTTGTGCAAGTTTTTTGTGTATCTACAGAACTAATCTCTGTCCTAAACAACAATCAAAAAACAACCCATACATAAATTAAAACCAGTGCTTCACCTGGTCATTGGAAGTAGTTGATTATTACAAAGAATTTTTAAAAAATGCTTCAATATATCTCTCTCATGTATATTATTTCCCTTACAATGATATACATGGTGACTCATCATAGTTACTGAAAATTGCATTTTCATCAAAATCGGAAGGGTACCAGGTGAGTTCTAAGATCTCAGAAGTTTAAAATACTGTTGGCAGAAATTAGTCTGAGGAGAGAAAAAGTTATTTTGGGGGGATTTATTCCTTTTTTTTTTTTTTTTTAATAGTAAAGTAATTTTTAACTGATCATTTTCATCCTTGTCATTTGGCTGTGTTTTCAGTCACATACAGTTCCACTCTGGAGTTTACCTGTGACCCCTGCAAATACTTGCTAATGTGTGTGCTCTCCACAGAGAGACAAAATGCTCTCTCACTTGATTACTTTATTGTGCAAAAGAAAGTGATCCAAACAAGGTTATTATGTCTGTTGGGATACAGAATTCAGAGACATCTCAAAGAATGCACAGACATCAAACAGTGTATCTATCTGAAAAGGCATGTAACTGGGGATGATCTCCCATATGTCACAATGATCAGTTCAGGCAGGGAGAAAGAAAGACTGCACCAAACATTGTATGTTTCTCTGTATTAAGATTTGGGGAATGAGAAGCTATTTCCCCTTAAAGTATTTGCCTCATAATTAGATTTTAATTATATCATCCATATTCATCTTTTTATGCATATATAATGTATATATCTAAATATACAATATACACATATATATACATATATTCACAATACATATATATACAACACATATGTGTGTGGGCATATATTCTATGTGTGTATATATATATACACACACATATATAATCTTATCTGAAGTTTTGTCATGATTGAACTCATTTTCAAAATACTCTTTATGGACAGACCATACCATGTTACAAGAAAGAGCTATAAAACAGAAATTTAAGATTCATGAAGAACAGATTGTGGCTTGGCAGTAATTAACAGTAAATAGAAAGCAGTGCAAACTTAAATTCTAATGATTTTTTACCATATTTTATAATAAGTTATTGCTATTTATTTTTTTTTTTTTTTTAGCATTTCCATTTTGTCATTAAATGTCACGGGGATTATGGAGCTCATTTTTCTGGGATCATATTTTTGAGAAAGCTAATTAATGGCAATAAGAAACACTGTAAACATAAGGGAGACCCAAATAACAACCCAGTGCTCAGAAAACACACTCTAATCATTAACATCATATTTTAGCACCCTGGATATCTAAACAATTAGAAATCAACAGAGAGATAATAAGTGAGGTTAAGTCACAAGGACTCTTGATGTCCTTTAATGTCACATGTATGAAGTGCAAAATCAAGCTTTGGAGCGTAAAAAGAATTCCTCATCTCTGAAGTATAAATGACAAGTTGAGAAAGATGTAAACAAGAATGGAAGTGCTATATGTGCTATGTATGTGCTATATTGTAAAAAGACCAAAAAAAAAAAAAATCCAAAGAAATCTTAAGGAAGCACTGCTTTTTTTACTAATGCTAAAATGTGTTCATGAGTCACTCCCCATGGAAATGACAGTTGCTTGGCTAGGGTTTTTTCTTCTTATTAGAAGAGTTAAGCAAAACTATTTTAGCTACGTTGTAAAACTAAATTTTAGCACCTCAGAATAGTCTTCCTTCAGATCTTAACCTCAGTTGTTAATTGATTTAATTGATCAGGTAAAATATTCCCTGAGAATGTAGAAGACATTAAACAATCTCTCTGGCAGAGGTCAGATTAGTTTCTACCAGCACGGTATTTTCCCTCACTTTACTTCATTTTTAGGGATACAATTGATGGAAGAAATAATCAGTTCCAGCTGGGAGGCTTCCTAATTTTTTGCTTTAACTAACTGGGTACTTACACTGCATAGTGATGTGAACACTTCAGCATTATCACAGTAATATGCAAAATGTAATAAGTCACAGCAATAAGCAAAATTACTGTTTTGTATTTTAATATATAAAATTTTAATTGCCTTTTTTTTTAACTTTTGGGTTTTTTGTTTTAATGTTTACTTTTACTAAATTGAAGATTAAAAATTATAATCAGAAAATATACTGTATTTTGCAGATATTAAGGCAAGGAAATTAGATTCTTTGCAGATGTGCTATAGCAATTATTGAACATGAATACTCAAGTAATTACTATGTTAAATACCTTATTCAAATAGGCAGAGTACAAATTAAAGCTATCCTAGTGTGTCTGAAATCCATAGCTTGCTATGAAGCAGCAATTTTTCTTCTTTTATTTCCCACATTTATCTTTCTGCTTTATTTTTAAAAAAGCAGCAACAAACATTCATGCTCAGTGTTCTAAGTTGAATGGCCTCAGTTTCCTGCACCTTTGTAACTTTGACATCATATCCAGAAAGAGAGGACATATGTCTACTGAAATTAATAAACAGATACAAACTAAATTAAAATATACTAACTAGAAAAAAAATTTACACTTTAAACAGTGTAAATAAGATGGAAATATAAGTTATACAGAATTTTTCTTCCATCCTGTATGCCTGACATTGGCAAAAAGACAGAAAACTTAGTCCCTCTGAGTAAACTAAGTAGCAAAGGATTGTTTGGTATGAGACACATTAGCATACCAGTGATACAAACCCTGAATTTTCAGATGTGTTAAATGTCTTCTTTTCTTTCTCTTATCTTAGAATGTAAATCTATTTATCTATTTGCTCTTCTGCTCATAATGATACACAAAACTGGGACATCTTAAATGGTATGGATGCAAAGAGTTCTCCTCTCCAAATATCTCAGCATTAAAAAATCCAGTTATTCTCTCTAATGTATTTTATAGAAACTGAATCACCAGCTAAAACCAAGTTATAATAACACTGCTGTCACTGTTGGAATCAAGGAAGATCCAGTCATCTTGTTTCCAGACCAGTCCCTCGAGGATTGTTAGGTCCCCAGTGAGACTTAGAAGTAGGCACTTAGCTGTTCAGAACAGCCAGACTTAGTCAATTCTGCATAACATCAGAAGCAAACTTTCTTAGGAAACTAATGAAATTGCTGACTGCAGGGACAGGTGGCCATTGAGGATTTAAATGCTGTACTTTGACTAAAGCAGCAATTAGTTACTTAAGTTATCTGTGGAACAGATGGCATCTTAGGAGAAGAAATGATGGATGTACAATTTTATTTGAGTAATTTAGATAGGTAAACTTGGGAGGAGTACAACAAAAATTTAATGCAATAATAATACTCTTTAATCAACATTCAACACTGCAGTTTATTTTAAATTAAGGACACTTATTGAATTCATAATTACTTCCTTCACCACTTTCTATTATGAGAAAAACATGTGGCTCTGACTAGCACTTGGACAGTGTATTTAAAAACAGAGATTAACACAGCATAGTATTTCTTCAATGATTTAGTAGAAGGAGTTTTTGCCCATCTAAATGAAAGATACAGTTTTAGTAGACTAGACAGGAGGAAAAGAAATAACCAGAATAACCAATTTCTTGAAGTAAATGGGTGAGCTATCTAACTTAAATATAACCCAAAGGGGCAAAAGACTGTTTATAAAATTTTAAAACTTAAAAAAGTAGCTACAAAATTCCTGAATGAAAATAACACTGAATATCAAATAAAAATACAGTTAGAGAGAAAATTATAGTTTTTTCTTTAGACCTTCAAAAGTTACAAGCTAAGATATTCATAGTGATTCACTTTTTAGTTAACTGAAAAGGAAAAAGAGGGTATCTCTACAGAACAATTCTCTAGCTGTCCCGATCTCACATTACTTATAGAAGTAAAATAAAAAACTCAGGTTATGCTCTGAAGCTAGGGAAAGTGAATAACTTGGTTTAAGCCAGAGATAAGAGAATTCAGGTAGATTCATCTGGAGAAATTTGATAGCAATACCTACTAGACTGATTAAATTTTTACAATTTTTTTTTCTGTTGAAAACTGCTTTTCTGCATGTATAAAATTTTTGAAAGACCTTTTAATTGCAAGGGCAAGATACTTTCATTAGGTAGCATGACTGGAGCAGGATGATAAAATTAGGAACCCTACCCAAGCACTTTCCTGTCCATATACATCCAGACTTTAGATGGGCTCAAAAAATGAAGACAGAAGTGAGGAAAGACTTTCATCTGCCACTTTTACCTAACCTTCTGGAAAATCCTGTGGGAAAATTTGTCTTTGGACCTGAAAAGATTTTTGTGGAATCCTCTCACACCCCTCCCCATGGTCTCTACTGAGAAATGAGAGATTACAAATACATTTATTTTATTTTCCACCTCAGTTTACAACAGCCTTTTCTTGCTGCTTGAATTTTAGATATTGTCAACCATTTTCAGTGGATGGATTGAAATGAAGTCACTTGAGAGCTAAAGCATGGCATGTTGTGGAATACCACTAGCCATATGTTATTTATCAGGATCTAAAGGAGAACAACAACCTGCCATTCTGTTGTCTGGAAGTAAAGAAAGCACCAGACTGGGCTATGAGAGAGCTGGGCAGCTAGAGTACATGCCAAACTAAGCATCAATGTCTCGTGAAATTCATGTCATAAGATTAATCCAAATAATGGTTTTCAACCATGGCTTTAAACCATAATAAAAAGACATAAAAGGACCATAAGACTAATGGCAGAGGACTTCAGGCTAGATGTAGCTGTATTTAACAATCATTATAGTGCAGAAGTGACATCACAAAGGCATCACAGAGATTAGAAATACAGTGAGAAAAAAACATGGCATGTATTTTCAGAGAACCTAATTTAAAAATAAATTTTATGAGGAATAAAAAAACCCCACTCCTGAAACCAAATAATCACAGAGATTTGTTCATCCTTTCTGAACTTTAAAGGGGGTTTTAGTGTTCTGATCTTAGACCACATAATAAGCACTTATTTCTCTGCTGTCTGTGATAAATATCAATGCTAGGCAGACAGAAAGATATAAAATAGATGTTACATCTTCACAATAATGTCCAATGACAGAGGAGTCCTGCTGTTGGGGAGGAATCAACACTAAAGGCCTGTTGTCTCTAAATCACCAGCTGTGATTTAAAAGTGGTAGGCTTATTTTTTACAAACTTATATAATCATCTATATCCATGTATATAAAAAAAGAGAAAATATTAAATTATAAAGATTTTAGGAAAGTAATAATTTTCTTTATGTGCTATAATCTGAGAAAACTTCCAAAGCCACATTATTATTAATATTTACATACCTAGATTATGTTAAATTTATGGTGAGTGTAACTCTCCATAAAACTCTTTTGTAGACAGGTCTTGTATTATGAACTTCAAAACTAAGAAGCATATTTCAGGTTTTCTGGTCACAGTTGGATTTAATTAAGTTACTGGATAAACAGTTACAGGCTCAGGGTGCCACACAACAGTTAATCTTAGTTTACTTAATGTTATTTTTTTGTTTGTTTGTTTTTTCCTGGTTTGGGAGTTGAGGGCTTTAGGGGGGTTTTTGCTGTTTTTTTCCCCCCTTTTGTTTTGTTTTTGTTTTTTTTTTTTTTTTTTTGTTTTTTGTTTTAATGAGGCAGGTTTTTTTCTGTTCAGCTGTCTCTGTAATAAAACAGTTCTGTACTTTGAGCATATGAAGTATTTAATATGTAAACTTCACTGAACTAATACAATGCTGAGGGTTGAGGAAGTACCAGGAGATCTGGAGGCAGGCAAGCTATTAAGATTCCAGATGGCCAATGGAGGGGAAAAGCTTTCCATGACTGAAAGATGTTTGGACATGTGAAAGCTGAATCACTTTGTTTACTGCAGAGAGTGGTAACCAGATCATCCCATTAATGCACAGGATTCTACTGCAAAGGGAAATTCTTGTCACTACATGAAAATTAAATCACTGGCACCAATCCATTCATGGATTTGTGCCTTTTATGAATGGCATTACATCGCTAATTCACTTGGATTTTAACTATTTTCACACCAGGGTTTTAATGTAAATCTACAGTAATACAGTACCTAGGATATTGTAGACAAATAAAAGTAAGACAGTAAAACCAAAACAAACCAACAGATAAATAAAAACCACCAAGAAACCAACCCACAACATAAGCCTTTATCACTAGTAGAATAATTAGCTGGTAATTGAGTTGCAAGTCTTGAAGTTAACATAGGAATAAGCATGGCATAACTGTCTTGGGAAAAAATGTGAGAAAAATATAGTATTTTCATGAGAAAGTGTATAGGTGTATGTTTGTTTTTTTTTTCTGATTGTATACTAGAACTAAAATCATTTTCTGTATAGGTAGAATTCAAAGCAGAATTACTCAAAAACATTAGCTCTAATGTAAGAAGTAATTTTTCAGATTGTCCCAACAGAACAAACCAACCTGGAGCAACCAAGACCATGAAGACAACCAGAAACCAGAGATGAATGTTATCAACCCGAAAGGAGTGGTATGATTCAGTAGTTAACACAAAGAAGGTAGGGGAAGGGTATTTGCAGATATTCTAGCAATATTCTATGCCTACTAAATATAAATAAGCATTTTAAAAAATCTATATATTCTTGAAGATCTTTCAAATCCCAGGTGCAGTTGGTTCCTTGTGTCATTAAAACACTGCGAATTTAAGAGCACCCCAAACTTGTTAATGTCATACATTTGATGTCAGCAGTAACAACACTGCTCTGTTTATTCTGTACATTTCTGCATCAGTTATCTGTGAACATCCTGCAGCAAATTTTCTTGTACTTTCTGTTAACCAATTTAGTAGAACACATTCTGGCAAAATGGATTTCTGTGTGTACTAGTTTAAGAAAAAATTTATAGGAAAGAGCTTTAGATAACTGTACATAGATTCAGTGTGTGTCATACTGCATTTATTTGTTTATGAGCCCAAGGACAAGGGACAATTAATTTTCAATCCATGTTGTATTTCAGTGAGAAAGGTGCTTTTAGATAATTAATGCTGAGTCCTTCTTTACATTGCCAATAAATATATTTTCTCTAAATATTAATCAACCAGATTAGAGGCATAACTCCCATTAAGCAGTATTTTGATTTAAAGATCAATGAGGAGAGAAATTTGCTTCAATTTTTTATAAGAAATATGTATCCCTCTCTCTAACTAGAGATATTCTTAGAGAAAGATGCATGATTAAAAATTGAGCTCTTTTTTTGAAGAAAAAAACCCCTGCATAATCAGTCTCAACCCCACAAAATCTCTAATTCACCTTTCCAAAAACAAACTGTCTTACAAGTTTGCAAAGTGAATGAACAAAATCATCCATCAGTGAGTATTTCCCTGCAAGTACTCCATCCTCCCTAACACCTGCTCCTTTTTACAATTCCTCAGGAAAGCATCCAACTGCTATCAGAAACTTCAACCTCTTACACTGACAAATACTATGATTCATTGACTCTCCAGTTTTACCATTCCTGGCAGGACAATCTTTTTCAAGAGAATGAACTAGATTGATTGACTGAAACTCAGTTTTTCTGCAGTAGTTTCTGTGGGGACAAACATTATTTATACTGTCCAGAAAAAGAAACACATGTGAATATCCGAGGCAGTCCAAACTTTCTGAACTAAAGTTTTTAAATATGTATATTTTAGAGAAACAATAACATGTTTTTTGTTTCCTATGAACAGCTTTGAAAGCAACACTTATACTTATCTACAATGATTACCTAGGGAGACAGTCCTTGTCCCAGAGCCATTGCACTGGAACAGCTTTCTTTAGAAAGAGAACAAATTGCATCATTTAAGTCTAAAAACTAACAAAATCCTGTTCAGTTGGTACAACTTCCCTGATGGATAGATATCTAACTTTTTAATTGGTTTTTAAAGTGACTCTTTCAGAGCTGGAGTGATGAAAGCCATCATACTTTAATTTTCTGAAAGCTTGATAGAACCAATATTCTGAGTATAGATAAAGAGTAATGAAGCACTTTCTTTCCCATAGGAAAGCTTTCCCACTCATATTCTTTGATGCCAACTAACCTTCACATCTGCTATTTCCCTATTGATTGCTACAACTTGGCACTTTTTTAGAGTGTCTGATGAGGCAATTCTATTCAATGACACCACTTCCTCTTCAACAAAAGAAGTGCAGTAAAATAACAGTGTGTTTCCTATACCTTCAGGGTAAAGGCTGTTTACAAATTATTCACACAAACATGTAGTCATCATTTACGTGTGTGTATGTGGAGAAGAAGAGCATTTCTTCCTTTAGACTGAACTGTTGTCTACATAAAATTATGCAAAGTAGATCTGGGTTTGAATTTTTTAAGCAAATGAGGAGTCATTCTGGGTCCCACTTAAAAAATCCATCTCAAAATACATCGTGTTTGCTATGGAAATAAGCTTGGAATTAGTCATCACTTAAAATATATTCCAAATATATGTTTACAAATCAGTAACGTGCATTAGACAACATCAGAACTAAGAATGTGTTTGTTTTGCTCCCCTTGAATATGAACAAATCAGATGCTGTTTTCAAATTAAATGAAATAATTTCTTTTTGACAAATATTACATAATGAAATATTTCATTTAGAATTAAAATGATAAGCAATACCAACTACATAATAGTTCCATTATAATGTTGTTGAAAACACCAGCATGACAAAAAGAAAAGTAGTTTTAAAATTCAAGATCAAACATAACAATTTTGTTTCAAACAGATTAAAACTATGAAATTATTGGTGTTCTAGTTATATTTTACTTTGGTTTTCCTCTAGCCCCTGGACGCTACTACTTTTTGTTTGTTTATTTATTTGTTTTGTGAAATTTTAGATTCATTAAGATTTAGAGGCCACAATTAATTCTGCGTTTAGTCTTACTTGGAATTAGGTCCTTTCTTTTCCCTTTTATTTTTGGTATGTCTTTAGACCTAGGTTCACAAAAGTGTTGAAATACCTAATACTTACTGGAATCAATGGGAACTTATGTATAAAAAATAAACATAGAAGAAGTATTGATTTAGTTACATCTTAGGATTTTTCAGATTGTATTTATAACTTAAATTATTCTCACAACAATTGATTTGCTCTAAGTTGAACCAGTACAACTAAGAAATAAATTTTGTTTTGTGAGCAGGACAGAAACAAAAACATATAACAGTTCAGGAGATGTCAAATACACACCAAAGACTGTTCCTAATGGGGTGTTTGTACACGATCACCTAATTTTGATGGAAAAGAAAGTTTAGCCCAGTGACCTTGATTTTAAAAATGATCCTGTCCTGTTTTGCTTACTACTAAAAATATAGTCTAAATGTGTACAAGACAGAGATATAGAACACATTTTAAAAAGTACACGTGCAACGCCACATAAAGATTTCAGTTTACATTTTACTTTAAACAATCCACTTCAAAGTTTTTACTTCAAAATCAGGGGTGAGAAATCATGATTTTTTAAAGCAATAATTTTTAAACCAGCTTTTGGGCACTGGAACAGGCATGCTAGAGAGGTGGTCAATGACCCAAGTCCGACAGTGCTTAAAAGGCCTTTTGGTTAATGCCCTTAATAATTTGCTTTAACTTTTGATCAGCCCTGGATTGTTCAGGCAGTTGGACTGGATGCTTAATCTAGTTGTCTTCCATCTGAAATATTCTATTCTAGCTATAATAATTTTTCCTGTTCTAATCTCTAACAAAGAAATCCAAAATTATAGAAAAATAAAATTTGCAAAACGTAATTAATGATTCAGATTCTGTTAGAGGGTGTAGTTTGTTCTGGATATCAGTTAATTTTATTTTTCCTGTAAACAAGGTTGCTAATTTTGCTGTGTCATCCTACTAATCTCCCATATGCAAGCTGAACTGTACCCTTTAATTTCAGATTTCCATGAAAATTCTGGCATAGAATATGTTAAGACATACTTCTTACATAATATGCAAACAATGCAAACACATTACTGGTGTACACATCAAAAGCCTGCACCTGTCTCTCAAATTTAATTTTAAAAAAATTTAACTTATAAATGTAACAAAAATTACAAGTTATACAGCAGATGACACAGCAACACCTGCCCTGCTGCTGGAAGATAAATGTACTGAACTTCTAATGTAATCAAGCACATGGAGCCATACAAACAAATCAAAATGTTGCATAGAGTTTATTCTTTATTTTTACTTCTTTTGTTTTCTTTTTTGAAATACAGGCCCTTGCAACCAGTGGTTTACTCATTGTGACCAGCACAATCTTTCTAAATGCAATGTTTATATACACAGACCATAATTTTGCCCATATCTCAACTCAGACTGTAAGCCAAAATATGAACTTTTTCTATGATTTTCTATGAGAGATATTTCCTTTTTCGTGTGTGTGTGTTCATTTCAGTGGCAACTTGTAAGAAAAGAATTTGTTTGCAGTTTTTAAACCATTAACCTAAAAGAAAACAAATAATCCCATTGTGATAGTTAAGTCAGTCAATTTTACTATAGAACTGAAATTATGTGTATTATTCCATGTAAAATTAATTAGAGTACATACATTTTTTAAATCACTCTCCCTGTGGTCAAACTGTAGTTTATACATATATGAAAAGTGTCTAGTGCTTAAAAAGTGACCATAAATTTTATGAGATTCTTCTTAAATACTTTTAGCCAACTACACATTAAGTATCTGCACCCAAGCACTAACCTAAGTTTCTCTTCTCACAATACAGGTTAATTTCTGTAGCTCTGGAGAATGCTGTTCTTCCAGGACATTTGCTTAGTACAGAGGAATTACTTTCTGGAGTCTTTCAGTTTTTTCCAGTGTCAGTCAGGGGCACCTAGATGACTACTGAAGAGGAAAGCAGGTATCTACATCTTGCACTGAGGTGAAACCTGCCTTACATATTTCAAAAGCTACTCAAACAAATCGTGTGTGTTTGTGTTTTCTGGCTTTGACACCAAAACACAGGATATCATTATGCTTTCCTTTTAAATTCTCTCAATCAACAGTTGAAAGCCTTTCTATACCAATGTACCAATTCACCAATCTACTTTTAGTACAGTCCTACCCTAAGCATTTGGAGAAACTTCAGGAATACAGCCAATTGCTGCTTTTACTCATTATTATATTAGGGATGCCAATCTTTCTTTTACAGTTCCTATATCTACAAAGAATAATAAATTACCTTCGCTAAACATTTTGCCCAAGAGTCAAAATTAACTACAGTAGCAGTTGATAACATTAACATAGGGTTTGTGTAATGCAATAGAGCATAAGAAAATAAAATATTAAAAATTTGAGTGACAAATACATAATAACAGGAGATTTTTAATGACTTGATTCCATCACTAATGTCAACAAGTGAAAAAATAAAAGAAAAAATGCAAATCACAACTTATTGTAACTTCAGCCTTTGTCAGCCTTTTGCTGGTGGTTTTGCTGTTATTCCCCTAAAAGTTAGAGATTCAATTTACCAAAGTAATGCTAGATTTCGGAAATGAAATTTGAAAACATAAAGATTAAGACCACAAGTCTCAATGGTTTTTTGTAAGTCTTAAAACATTTATTTGAAGTATTTAGAAATCAAGCTCTTGCTTGGAAAAAAATCTAGAAAGACTATGAGACAAATAAGAATGTAAAAAATAATTGGCCTCAGTACTTCAGTGAAGTGAGCCCCATAGTTCCCCTTCTAACCTCCTTTCATCTTTGATGATCTGATTTGAAAAGAGAGACTGAAACTGACGAATCTTCTTCATTATGAACAGATGGTGACTGGAAGAGGAAACTGAAAGATCAGTGTTTCCTCCATTAACTTCTGATCGTAGGGGTAGCCAAACCCCTGATTAGAATGACATTGTTGGATTGCACATCTATAATGAACTATGACAAGCATCTCTGCTCTTCAAGGAGTAAAAACTACATCAGGAATACAAGGTGTAACCAGAAAATAAATTAAGAAACCAAGCTGGTTTTTTATTCAATTCAAGTAAGTTCCTTAGTAATTCAGCCTGAATAAAAATACACTTGAATGATAACTACCTGGATAAGCTTAGATAAAAGTCTTAGAATCAAAGAAACTATCCTCAAAGCTTCTTTGCCAGACAAGGTAATAGGGTGAAGGAAGAGGTAGAGAGCATTCCTATCAAATCACAGAAAATTTTTGGTGCTATTATTCCTTCCTCACAGAAAGTTCCTTTAGGGAGCATATTCCTTTTACAGAAGGTGGAAATGTATGTAAGAGTTCATGAAACTTCTATCAGAAATGTCAAATAGAAGCTTCTAAACAGTTCTGGAAGAGTCCTCGTAAGTCACGGAAGGTATCACTAGTATTAAAAAAAAAAAAAAAAAAAGACACAGAAAGACAGTGAGAGCTAAAGAAAGAGTAACAGATCTGTTTCTGTCTTGCCATTGGCCTGCAGCAAAGGAAAGTAAGAGTTCTTCAAAGAAACACCTAGAAATTCAAGTTTTCATGGGCTTCCATGGTATTTGCCATTTTTTATAGTTTGTTGAGAAGTAACAGATTTCAGCTTTCAAATGCAAACATATACAAACAAATATTTTAAGGTAAGTTATATCCTTTGCCAGTAAATAATAATTTGCTAATAGTATGTACAGTAAAAGTGCTCATATTTCCTTCAAACCACAATAGCTCACATGGTAACTTATCTGGATTTTGTTTGCAAATTGCTTTTCTCTTTCTGATCACTGACTGCTCATGGCTTGGACAGGTATACTCTTTGCTGGGTAAAAAAATGACTGGATGGCTGAACCCAAAGACTGATGAATAGAGTAATACATTATCTTTTGGCAGCTGGTCACTACTGGTGTTCCCCAGGCCACAGTACTGGCCCCAGTCCTGTTAAATATTTTTATCAATTATCTGCATTAGGAGATCAAATGCAACCTCAATCAGTTTGCAGATGACACCAAGTTGCTTGGGAGTACTGATCTGCTGGAGGATAGAAGGCTCTGGAGAGGGATCAGAGCAGGATGGATGGATGGGCTGAAGCCAAGTGTATGAGCTTCAACCAGGTCAATTGATGAATCTTGCACTTGGGTCACAACAACCCCATGCAGAGCTACATGCTGTGAGAAGAGCAGCCACTATTCCAGAAAGCTTCTCAGTGGAAAAGGACCAGGGGATGTTGACTGGAAACTGGCTGTATATGAGTCAGCAGTGGCTTGCCCAGGTGGCCAAGAAGGCCAGTGGCATCCTGGCCTGCATCAGCAACAGTGTGGTTGGCAACAGCAGGACCAGGGCAATGATTGTCCTCCTGTAATTGGCACTGATGAGCCTATACCTCAAAATCTGTGTCCAGTTCTGAGCCCTTTTACTAACAGAAAGAAACTGAGGTGCTGGAATGTCCAGGGAAGGACAACAGAGTTGGTGGAGGGTCTGAAGCATAGGTCATATGATGATCAGCTCAGGGAGATGGGAGTATTGAGCCTAAAGAATACGACCCACAGGGGGACACCTTTAAGTAAACTCACTACAACTACCTGAAAGGAGATTGTAGCAAGGTAGGTAGTCTCTTCTCCAAAGTAACATGCAACAGGATGAGAGGAAATTACTTCAAATTTTGTCAAGGTAAGTTAAGACTGGATATTAGTAAAAATTTCTTCCTGGAAAGGACAGTCAAGAATTGGAACAAGCTGCCCAAGGAAATGATTATGTCACAATCCCTAGAGGTATTTAAAACACATGCAGATGAGGTTCTTAATTACATGGCTTAGTGTTGGACTTGGTAGTGTTAGGTTAATGGTTGGACTCCTAGCTCTTTTCCAACCTAAACAACTCTGTGATTCTAAAGTGTACTTTAGTATACTTTTTTATAAACTAGTAAAGTATATTGTGCAGATTAAGGATCTTTAATTCATTAAATACAAGTTCAATTAATGCATGGATAAAGAAAAATGCCTAAAAGGCAAAAAAGCTTGCATAATTACATAATTATTACCATAGATCTCTTGCAAAATGGATGGTTTAATCAATCTCAGCAAGCACTCTCTTTGGAGAAATTAATAAATCTGGAGGAGAAATTCATCAGCATAATAAGACTTTAGGTGATGTCTGGGGCAATTCTGGCACTGAAAATATTTCTGAACACAAAGCAATGCTAATGTAGTTGGGCAACACCTCAGTACTATGATATATAAATTGACAGACAGAACTATGAGTTCGCCTCTGCTAATGAATGGAGGATTTCAGGATGTTTTAGTGGGCAGAAATTCAATGCTGAAGGTTGCTCATATGGCAGGATCTCACAAAAAAAAATAGCTGAACCAAGGGCCAGTTCACTCTGGAGAATTGCTCCTGAATCGAATTCCCAGGATGAGTCATAGATCAAATCTGGCAAACTTTACATGGCTACTTGGTGACAGATCTATTTGCTTTGAAGAGCAAGGCAATTTTTTTTAGACTCTGATAGTTAAAAATGTTCAGATGTACTCTGAATTTCCTAAACAAACCCTATCTCTGAATTATGTCTTTTATACAGAATGCTGTTTGCAGTTAAAGGTTTCTCTGTGATCTGGTTCAGTTTCCTTTCTCACCTTGCTCAAGATCTGAAGACAAACATAAAGGGGAAAAAAGCTGAAAAGAGAAGGAAAAAAGAGAAGTGTTCTCGCCCTGCCTCCTGGGGAAAACAGCAGGAGGAGAGAAAGGTGATAAGGAGAGAGAGCAATTAGGTTATGCATTTCTGAGGAAAAAGCCTTGCAACTAAACTTATGATCAGAACCCAGAGATCAGTAATTCTCTTACAACTGATCCTGTCAGCAGCATCATTACAGGCCCTGAAGAGGCCAGAAAGTGGAGGGCATCAGGTGAGGGAAAGGAAGTAAAATGGGTTACCAGTTAAGATAAAACCTATATTAGTACATAAAGAAAATGTACATTGTAAGTATCAGCAATTTCATTGTTGTTGATTTTTCTCATTGTTACACCTTCAAATGTTTAGGGGACATAACTCACTTCCCAAAGGGTGTGGATTCCTAGTGTCTTTCACATATAGCAGGGTGCTATGAGACTGCCCTGCCATGTAATGACATTCTGCTCCACTCCCATCAGTTCTAGCCTTCTAGCAGCTAGAACAGTTTTCTTCACAACTGAAAAATAAAAATGCAACAAAAATGTTCATTTGCAGCTGGATGAGAAAGCTAGGTTGACTCTTCCCATAGGCCTAAGGCATGTGGAGCCAACAGTGCTTGAGGGTGAAGGTAGGAGAAAAGGCTGGACTGCTTGGAGTTAGATTGGCTTAAAACAAAACAAAACAACACAAAACAAAGCAAAACAAAAAAGCTTTTCTCTATTGAGAAAAGCAATTTACATTGATTAGTAGTGATTAGACTCCATCTGACTTCAAAGGAAAGCAGATGGTATCCTGTGATGCATTAGGTAAAGCATTACCAGCAGGTTGAAGGAGGTGATCCTGCTCTCTATTCAGCCTCAGTGAGGCCCAATCTAGAGTGCTGTGACCAGTTCTGGGCTCCTCAGTTTAAGAGAGACAGGATGCTGCTGGAATAAATCCAGAGAAGGGCTTGGAGTTAGATAAGCAAGGGCCTGGAGTATCTCTCTTATGAGGAGGGGCTGAAGGAGCTGGGCCTGTTTGGCCTCATGAAGAGATGAGTGAGACGGGACAAAATCAATGTGAATAAGTATCTGAAGGGGGATGTCAAGAGGATGGAGCCAGGCTTTGCTCAGTGCTGCCCAGCAGTGGCACAAGAGGCAATGGGCAGAAACAGATGCACAGAAAGTTCCATCTGAATATGAGGAAAAATTTCTTTACTGTGTGAATGAGTGAGCACTGCAATAGGTTGTCCAGAGATGTTGCAGAGTCTCCCTCACTGGAGATATTCAAGAACTGTTTGGATACAATTCCATGCAATGGAATAACCTAGGATGACCCTGTTTTAAGCAGGGAGGTTGGACCAGATGATCCACTATGGTCCCTGCTAACCTTAGTCATTTTGTTGTTCTGTGATTGTTGTCTTCTGTGGCATCACTTTATACTCTCCAAAATAAAGAGGCAGAATGGGTTTCTCCTAACTACAAAGTGATTTTCAAATGTCTAGATTACTAAATCCCTCTGAATTATCTACATGTGGTAAAAATTATTTTCTTTTGCTGATAAATAATCCTGACAAAATTTCAGACTCAAACTGTGGTTTGGTAACATGCACATCAGTCTTGACTTTCTAAGGAGAAATGTAAAGTTTTTACCCAGTCTGGGCTCTGATTTCTTGTGTCCCATATTTCTAACCAACTGGAAATTAGATCTTTCTATATTTTATCATACATTATGTACTGAGAAAGATCAGTTTTATTCAGCTAGTCTCCACCATGTACCTTCAGTATGGATTATTAATGCATATGCACTAATTAATGCATATTGTTGGATGCAATTTTAAAAATAATGCAAATGCCAACTTCTTGTTTGTATGTTTATTTTGCCTCTGTATAATAGTCATACTCTGAAATACTTATGGGATCATAAAATAGCCTACCTGAGACTTCAATGGGGAGATCAGCACAACACTTTCCCTTCTGAAGACTTTTGGTAAGACAGAAACTGATACTGAGCTATGGAAATGTTTAATTGATTCAAAGAGAAACTAGAATTTTCATAATGCCAACTTTTCATTTATTTTTGATGTCTCTCTTAGACTTCCTTTCAAAAATAACTAGTGGGAACCCAATTAATATCTTAATGATTTTTTTCAATATTTTAATTATTGTGAATGTCTACTCTAGTTTTCATTGGAAAGTTATTTTTTTTCCTTGAGAGAACATCAAAAGGCATCTCTACATGTTTCATCTATTTCTAAGAGCTGTAGCCTGAGACAAATGCAAATGACAAATATGAATCCTATAGTTTTTAAGTATAATCAAATGTTATCCCGCAGCTTATTAAGAGCACTTACTATCTGGATATATAGAATAATCTTTGTACAAATGAAGAGTTGATAAGTCATGTTCATCTTTTTCAGTCCTTACTGAAGGGTGTAAGAAATGAGGGACAGGGAAAGGAGAAGGTGAAGGGAAAAGTCATGGGTGGGGGGACAAACATGAGAGTGAAAAGATAGTGGATTTCTGTTGCATTATACCTTTTTTTAGTTTCATGACACAGCACTGAAATGCAACACAAAGCCAAATATCTGCTCTTATTTACTCTAGGAATAATAATCACTCTAAGGGTCAAGACGACATAAAGCCATTGTACCCATAACTAGACAGTTATTTGAAATGAAGCACTTTCTGTGAATTTGTTCTGCTTTCTGCCTTCAAATTCAAAAGAAAGACAGTTCACCCTATAGAACTTAATGGTACCAAATTTATTGTAATTTCTTATATATAGAATTCAAATGAACTGCTCTTCTTGTTATAGTCTGTGTTAACGTAGCATACCACCTACCTACCATCGCCTAACTTCCCTGATCTTTTACAAAAATAAGTAGAACTCAGTGAGGCAGAGATAATTTAAGATCTCTGGACAAAGCCTAAATCTCATTCTCACAGTCTCTGCTATTGCAGATTTAGTCCTTTTAACTGTATGGAGTGACCACAGACCTTGTTTTACAACTGTATCTGTTTTTTTTTTTTAATTGGTTTTTGGTTTTTTTTTTTTTTTTTTTTTATTTGTTTTTTTTTTTTTTTTTTTACATTAAAAGAAGCAATGGCTAAGTAAGTAGTGTTCTTGTGAAGAGGGAATCATGGCAAAGAGGAAATGATGCATTTCAGCTGTAGGTTTTTCTAGCAGTTAGGTCCAAGCCAGCATGATCAAAAAGAAGAAAGAAATGTTCACATGGTATTTATATTCAATGCCCTTTTTAGCAAAATGTACCACATGTTTTTTCGTGCAAGAACAAGTCTGTATTTGTTACATCAAAATGCAACTTTTCTATAAAGTGAAATAGTATTAAACCAAACTGAACATGTATCTGTTACCAATTATTTTTTGTGCAATATCAAAATTAGTACATGGAAGCTGTGACTGAAAAGATTGTTTTCCATTAGTCACTGTCAGTCACTGGATATTTGAGAACCTCACAAGCAATACTTCTCTCATCTTTGACTTGCAACAATTGCACCAAATAATTAACACATGCTGCCAAACTTCATGGTGTTTTATTTGAAGCATTAAACTAAAGGTTCTCTGTGTGTATACACCCATGTGTTCGTTCTGCATCTTTACTTGTTAAACAAATAAATATATCATTTGTCTATTACAGTGTTCAAACCCAGACTTGAAAATCCCACTGAAGTACTGGCTTTGTGCACATCAATGCTAACCTCACACATGACAAATGAATGACATTAATACCTTTATTCTTGCTGCTATTCTTCTGTTTATGTCAGAGAATCTGTCATTTGTACTCCAGTTGCAAGCAGTGGGAAAATTCCCCTCTAACTCCTTCCTTCAGCTTTAAGAGACTGTTTCTGAGACTTTGTAAGTATAGGTAGAGCTTAATGCCCTTTCTTTTAACAACAGGCTAAGAATGTGGAAGGGGAAGATAGACAGAAAGTGCTGAATTGTTTCTTCTCTAAATTTTCTCAGAGAGGTGGCAACAAAATGGCTAGGGTAAAATGAGAAGGCATGGGGGAAAAGGAAAATGACTAAAAAGGATGAGCAACATGGCTCTTTATAGAGAGAAAGCAGTGCAGGAAGAAATGAAATATATTGTAGAAAAGTAGAGCTGGAGTATAAAACTTGATAAAAGGAAAGGAAAGGAAAGGAAAGGAAAGGAAAGGAAAGGAAAGGAAAGGAAAGGAAAGGAAAGGAAAGGAAAGGAAAGGAAAGAAAAGAAAAGAAAAGAAAAGAAAAGAAAAGAAAAGAAAAGAAAAGAAAAGAAAAGAAAAGAAAAGAAAAGAAAAGAAAAGAAAAGAAAATGGCAAATGTAATTGGCAAACAGAATAGTCAATCTACCAAATAAAATTCTAAGGTATGTTAGTCAGCTATCCTGAATTAGTTCCCTATCTGCCTTTCACTGAGTGATCTTGAAAAAGATGCAATTCCATTTAGTGCCTCAGCTTCCTTACCAACCAAACTAGAATATAAAACACATGTCTCACAGAGAGCTAAGACCTTTTATTTGGGATAAAGGAGTAATGATACTAATTTACTGCTATTAGAGAATGAAAAAGTACTTTGGTTTCTACTATTTGGTATGCAGATGCCTAGTAACTATAAGCAAGAAAACTTCATTGTACCTGATACTGTACAAAAACCTAGAAAGAAAGAAATTCTGACATTGAAAGTTACAGATATGAAAAATTATGGGAGAAACAAAAGCACTTGACAGCTTCACAAGAAATATCTTAATATTGTAGACCTCATACATGTATTGAACTAGTTTTTTTGTGTGTGAGGGTGGAAAAGTGCAGTGCAAATAGAAACTGGGTAGAATTAATATTGCTCTTCTTAATTTCAAATTGTTATTCAGCAAGAAAACCAAGTGAGAAACACAAACTGAGAGACCACAGAAATCAGAGGCAATGAAAAATCTGAAGTTTTTTTCATCCAAGAACAGTTAGTACGAGATCACTGCCTTTCATAAAAAATAATAAATGCGTTTTATTTTATTCCAAATAGGAAAAAAAAAAACGGGTTTCTGAAATTTGAAAGTGGTCAATAATGACAAAAGCAGCCAAGAGAAATGAAGAGAATTTCATAACTAAGAGAACATCCATAATTTGAGAAATGTCCAAGTATGTATCGGTAATGGACACTCCTAGCCTAAAAGCAGA
The DNA here is from genome assembly GCA_013397555.1 of Urocynchramus pylzowi. Taxonomy (NCBI): domain Eukaryota; kingdom Metazoa; phylum Chordata; class Aves; order Passeriformes; family Fringillidae; genus Urocynchramus; species Urocynchramus pylzowi. The sequence goes on along the minus strand of VZRH01004498.1, from coordinate 188,827 downwards.
TAAGGCTTAGAACTTACTTTCACATATCTTTCGTTCCAATTCTTGAACAATACTGAGGTTTTCTTTATTATTCACGATGAATTAGCTGAGCAAACCCACCAGGCTTGTAATTGTAAAATTATTTCCTTTCCATGCTCAGTCCAGATAAGCAGGTTTTAAGAGGAGGGAGCACTGAAATTTTCCTTTGCTTTCTGGTTTCTGAAAGAGTTGTAATTCATGTTTCTCAGACCATGAGGAGGCATGAGATGAAGGACCTAGTAAAAGCCTGAAGATAACATTCTCCTTTTTCATCAAAGCTATTTCACAAGGATATTTGACTCACAAGAGTAACAGCATTTTCAACATATATCCCATGTGCTCTCCAAGATTTTACCTTCAGGAGGTTTTAATCCAGCAGTTAGCTTGTTTGTCTGATGCCCATTTAGGTTCCCCTTCATAATAGGTTTTTTTTTTTTTTTTTTTTTTTTTTTTGGCACCACACAGCTTTGGCCACAAAAGCTTTTTTGGCCCCAAAGTTTTTTTTTAAGAAAAGAATTCAATGGACTGCTATATAGTTAATTTATGCAGAAATTACTGTCAGTCTTGTGGGCAGCTACCAAGCCTCACTGTGATTGGAACTGTTAACTATTACCAACATATGATAATTTCATTTAACATTAACAAACCATCTGGTGCCTTTATATCTTGTTGTAACACAGTGTCACTGTTTTACTCAATCCACTCTCATTGAAGCAAGACAAAAGTAGCTAAGGATAAACATACACACAGACAATAAATTTATCCTCTCTATTATCTTTGTGCAACCCCAACTCCCAGAACTCATACCCTCTAAGTATAAAAGGGTATAAGAGAATACTTTGAAATATTAAAGTACTACTAAATTCTAATCTGATCTCCAGTATAATGAAGACTATCTCTTTCATCAAGTAACCTCTAAATCAAAAGAACAACATGCTTGTGCTATGCTGTATCTATCTTCCTCATAATGGCTGCCTTTAATGGATGAATCCAACCCACTCCTAGATAAGTTATACCAGTGGTTAATGACTCTCACTCTTAAAAATATGCACCTTATTTCTAGTCTGAATTTCCCTAACTTCAGCTATGAAACATTGGATCTCATTATGCCTTTTTCTGCTAGATTAGTGAGTCATCTACTGTCAAAAGTCTCAGTCCCATTAAGGCACTTGCAAACCATGATCAAGTCACCTCTTAACCTTCTCTTCAGCAGATTAAACAGACAGATCTTTAGCCTCTAACTGCAATGCTTATTTTCAGACCTACATTCATTCTTTCACCTTTAATGAACCCTTTCCAATTTTAAGCATATTTTCAAAGTGTGATGAACAGAACAGGACACAAAAGTTTATTAGTATTTTCCTTAATGCCATACAAAATGGCACTTCCTAGCTGATATTCAGTTATCTATATATCAGAGAATATAACATATAGCATTTAAAACTGTTTTATCAGAGTCATGTGCTTAAGCACATTTTGTATTTTTTAGCATTCTCTATGAGATATTCAATTCTAACGGAACCTTGTAATGCAATTCCACTTAAAGTGTTATTTTAAAATATTTTCTTGCATTTTTACCTTTTTTTAATGTAAGGAAATTACATTCCTGAAGTAATTAGATTTTGCTGACTAGAAGTATGCTTTGAAAACACACAAATGTAGATATACTATGTTGACCGAAATTATAGTACTTTATTTTCTGATAACTCCACATCATTAGAGAAAAAATACCTAATTTTACCAGGAAGTACATTATTAAAGACTGTACATATATTTATATATATAAAATATTTTGGTTCATCTTTCATGGACTACATATATGATTAACTTACACCCCTTACACAGGCAGCTCTAGTGAATAGCATTTACATCAAGAAAACCCTAATGTTCTCCTGGAGATTGCTTCAGACACTGATTGAATCAAATAGGATTGTATAGTTTTCATTTACTTTCCTATTTGAGCATGATTTTCACTTACTGATAATCTGCAAGAACAGATGTAGCTACGTTTAATGCTTAAGTTTAAATTAATTTCATTAGGTAAATAATATCCATTAATAATAAAAAATATTAATTGTAGTAGCAAATAATATAAATTAATTTCCTACCAGATGAGATAGTAAACAACAGAAAAATATTTCAAATCAGTTGGTTCCAAGTTGGAACAGTTCTTAATAATTGGTTCAGTTTCATGTCATAAAACACTTACTAATAATGATCTGTTCACACAATAATCCAGAAAACATAAGTTTTCAATAGAATAAACCTTAATTTTACCTAAAATTTGCTGAATAAATAAATCCTATGTTTTTTTATTATTTCTCTTTTTCATTCATAGTCAAGGAGGAAAATTCATTAATGTAAAAAAAAAATTAATGCTAAATTATGTGATCTGACATTCTAAATCTGTTGTGCTTAAGTGTAGGGTTATTTCAACTGCAGATAAAAATCTTCAATGTAGGATGTGAAAATGTTATTTCATTAGATGTAAGGCCTCTTTAGTTCTTGGATACAATACATTACATAATCACAAAATATATCTGGACAAATTTAAACAGAAGAATAAAGAAAGCAGAAAGGAATAATTGTGCAGAAAAGGGAGTACTATATTAACATGCAGAGGGAAAAAAGTCCACAGAAAGAGGAATAGTCTCTGTGCACTTCTAAATTTATAAAACCCACATGAGAAGTGTTAAAAAAAAAAAAAAAGCGAATCAGAAAATTAAGGATGAGAAGGAAAACTAAAAATTTAAAGTTGCTTCCTAATATTTCCACAGTGTTCACAGTTTGAATCTGAAGTAGAATTAAATCAAAATTTTCTGCCATACTAAAGTTAAATCCCTATAGTGTTTTCTGGTAGTTCAATAAATACCTTGTGTTATTTGCTAATGTCTCCAGAAAGAAAATAATTTTGACTCTTTTAAAAAACTCAGTCTTTAAACTTTCAATGTGGTTACTTTTAACTACTTCACGTATTTTCTGACATGAAGAGATCTCTAATTGATTAGTTACTTCTATCAATTACATCAGCTCCTTTTCCAATGAGTATTCTGAGGAGGATACTCAGAACATTCCCAATGCATGCTTTAAGTTAAGCAGCCTGAAACATTCTGAGATATTAGAGTTGAACGATTTTTATTTCCAAGCAGAACCTGAAAGCTTTAGAAATTATATATTTTTTTAATTAAATCTATTTGTACACTTTGATTGAGTACAAGGTCTATAGTCATAAGATTAAATAGAGATTACTTAGCCTTGGTATGTAAACAAATATTGTGCTCTCTGAATTTCATGAGAGAAACTGAGCACACAGCCTTCAATCTCTGAACCAGTTTAAAAGCTACCTTGGTACTTAGTTTGCTGATTACAAATGCCAATGTGACAGCCAACGCAGACCTTTAGGTGATAGCATAATAATTCTTAAAACTATGCTACATTAGCCAAAAAGTCGTCAGAAATTACTAAAGATCAGGTAAATATTGTTAAATACCTCTCTGGAAGATCTGAGACACCTCTGTGCTATCCAACATCAGGAGGTAGAGAACAAACCATCTTCTCTCCCTTCATAAATATTTATCACTAATTTAAGTCTGCTTAAATGCCTGATGAATCTAGACAAGAAATATTTTCCTCTAATTCAGTATCTCACTTCACTATATTTCAAATTGAATTATTTTAGTAGCAGGTTAAGAGGAACAGAAAAACTGGGAAAATCTGAGCTTTTTACATGCACCCAAAATTTCATTCAAAAGTTTCTCAAAATTATGAAGTCAAAAAGTTTCCTCAGTAAAGCCACGAATATCCTTAGTGTTGCTTGGGTAAAGACTACAATTAGGTATAATGCTTCTGAATTAAAACTAACTTTTAATATGACAAAGCTTAATCTTGTACACAGTTACAGAAGATCTGAGCAAAGTATTCAGGTTTCTTCATGTACTTCACTGCTATAAATTCAATTCATTAAAAGAAAAACATCTTTTTTTTTTTTTCTTTTCTATGAGAGATTTTTCATTTGATTCCTTTGCTATCTTTTTAATAATAATAATAATAAAATTTTCCACTTGTTTTTGACAGCATCACAAATTGTACTAGTTGCCCCTCAGCAAGGTGCAAAAGCTTTCCCACCAGATCAGGTTATAACACCACCTCAAACAGAATATAAAACTTACCTTGAAAAAAGTCATGGTTGCTCCATCTTCAACTGCCCCATACTCTATCTTTGTCTGCTTGGCCAAGTCGTCAGCAGAATCGATGGGGGACTCCATACGTTCCACTGTCAGAAAGGCGGCTAGGTTAGCAGTGTACGAGGAAATGATGATAAGTGTGAAAAACCACCAAATGCCTCCCACTATCCTGGTGGAGAGGGCTTTAGGCATGAGCTCAGAACCTAACGAAAACCAGGGGAGAAAGGTGAAACGGATGCACAGAAAACAATTAATTAAGTGTTCAGCACTTTTTGCCACAGTGGGGAAATGGAATCACTGTGCAAAAAAATCTTTAAGCTACAGGTTTAGATGTACTGCTTGTACAAACACACACAACTGAAATGCAAAACAACTGGTTAAATTTATAAAGACAGATATTTTTGGAGCTGTGGGAATCAAAATATAGTAATGGGAGATTCAGGGATCAGTGCCATTTTAAAATTTCTAAACATTTACATAAAAATACCAATACTAAAAAAGTAGTTACTTCAACATGCTTTCCAGAAAAAATAAGCAATTGATGAAGGCAACAGATGTGAAACAAAGGACTTAATATCTGAAAAACAAAACTTTAAATCTACTATAAATATACTTTTGAGTTTTATCATTTGCATTGTTGTGAAGGATAGTTTATTAAATGTTGAAATAAAAAAATTAACATCTCCCATCTCTATGTTTAGCCCCACAATTTCATATAAATATGGGCTTGCTATGCTACACACTTCAATTTAATATAATAGCAATAAAAATATTAGACTTCTATGCATAAACTAGATAAAGACAGATTATAATGCATTGCTGGAGTTGCCTGCTCATGGCACTAAAGAATGGAGGGGGAGACAGACACTGTATAGTAATTTGCATAATTTTTAATGCAAATTTAGAGTCTAATGAGACAAATTGAAGCACATAAACTCCTCTTGTGTCTAATTACTAAAAATAGGAATAAATTAAACTGACTGTAATATACAATTACAAATATTTATTATAAATGAGCATGTATGGATTTTTTCCATAATGTTATAATTGAATGAAATGAAATTTCTAATGATGTCAAATAAACAATTTCAAGTTTCATTTTAAGAACTTTATGTAAGATCTTTTAGAAGTATCTGGAAACTTGTTTTCAAGGAAACAGTTTCATCACATCCCCTACACCATTGTACTGAAACAACCCCTTTTTGTTAATTGGTTACTATGTTTGCTCTTATATCTCCTGGGTAAAATGGAATGAAGGCAAGATGGACTATTTTATTCCTGTTAAATTTTAGTGCTTGTATTGAATTAGTTAAGGAACTGGTCCAGCAAGGTAACACATCTTCATATAGGTGAAAGATTATGTCAAACTTCCAAACTCAATGTGAAAAAAAGAACAGAAGGACTGGGGAGGGAGGGAGGAAGAAAACAAAAGAAAAGGAAAAAAGAAGTGGTATCATAACTGGACTACTGTATTCAAAAACAGCCCATCTTACCCTGCAGTTCATCTTACCCTTGCTGTTTCAAACAAAAAAGGCTGACAGACTTGGACATGACAGCCAACTCCAGCGCCAGACTCTGCCTAGAATTCTGCAAGGGAAAAAGTAGAAAAGTACCTGTCTGATGGAGTTGCTCCTAGGCCCTGTTAGTCAGACACTTAGACACCATAACACTAAGAGATTTCCCAAGAAGCCCACTATCATTAACTCTTTTTAATTGCTCTCATTTCATTTTAAAAACCAACACCAGTAAAGTCAGATAGGACTGGAAAGAAGAGAAGAGTGGAGACGTTTGCCGCCGTTACCCCAGGTACCACGAGCTCGTACCTTACCAAGGACTGAAACCAAGCGCCACCTGGGCCCATGAAACAGAGCCTGGTCAGGGGCTGACTGTCATGTACCCAAGGTAACGTCATGTCCAGCACTATGTCCCACACTTTCCTGGGAGCGAGAGGTGCCAGCAAGACATGTATGAGTTTCCTCTATCATGTAACCTCCAGCACTAAGCAAATCTTTTGTAAAGGAGCAGCACTGAATACGTTGATATGAGTATGGCCCAAGCATTTCTATATTGTTACTAGTGGGAAGTTATTGCTATTAGGTGACAACTTCCATGCTTATCTGAAAGCCAGCTTTTAGTTGACTTTAGGTTTTTGAGATATTCTTTTAAAGCAATCATCAAAATCAAGACTGATACTGTTCCCTTAAAATGGTGCCTTAAAGGTTTATTAAAGGATGAACTGAGTAAAGGTAAAATAATGCAAGGCAAGGACAGAGGGTCAGCCTTAATTCTGAAAAACTAGTTTTCCTTCAAGGAAAACTATTATCCTCCAAAGATATCTTTTAAAATGAAGGTTGGGGTTTTTTTTTTCTTATTTTGATTATCGAAAATAATGCTTAGATATTATGAACTAAAATACTTTTCCTTGCAAAAAGATGATGTGAAAATCTAAATTGTTTTTTCCGTCCACCAGAAATATGAAGAAGCATAAAGCCACATAAGAAATAAAACTCAGCATTGATAGAGATTCTGACAATCCTGAGACCTGTGAATGGAATTCAAAATACCTTCTTTCATTCAGCATCCCTTTTTTTGATAGTTTCCCTAAAAACAATCATTATCTTACAAACATGTATTTTGCAATTGTGCTTCAACTATATAATTTCTTGACATGTATATTGACAACCTAGTTGATAGTAAACAGCCAACTATAGATGTATTTTTATTTCTGATTTGAAATCCTGATTTCTTTTTACCCATTAACTCACATTTTTCTGAGCACTGTACTCCTCTTGCTGAGGCATTAGAGACTTTTTAAGCCTACCAACCTGATAGAATATGACAGAATATTTACTGCAATTACAGGAAAGCTTCATTAAATCATTTGATGGGTTAAAACCAGGATTTATTTATAGCTGGTGTACTTATAAAGGTAAGTTTCAAAAATGATTGTTCAGGTATATCCATTAAAACAATTCTACCAATATGCACTTGTTCCTGCCAACATTTTCTATGATTTTTTGGGGGGATATGCAATGGGTTTTTTTTTCCAGAAAGAAAAGCTATTCCTTTTAATGGCTCTTTAATAGGACTAACAATCTTTTGTATTACACTATACTGCCCAGTGGAATGTCAGAGCAAAAAATGAATCTATGCTATTCAAATGTGTCTGATATTATATGACTGTGCTCAAATCCTTATGGAAAAGGGCAGTAAAATGCTGATATATTTTTATAGATCTATATATTTGGTGTGCTTTCAAAATAAGATGAATATGGCAAGGAAATTACAGATTTTTAAGAATGTGCTTAAGCATTTTACTAAGAGAGTTATAGTTAAAAATGGTTTTACTCTGAGCAATATGACTACACAGCTGCCAATTTTATTGTCAGCAATGGCATCAGTTTCTCAGTGCACGGATTGTTAAAAAAAGACATTTTATTTAAATCTTTAAATTTTTACATTATAGTCTTACCTCACGAAGGTATACTCATTTTTAGGTTGTTTAAATGGAGGTTTTTTAGGTAATGGACAGATTAGCTCATTTAATTATGTGCTAAGGGTTTCCTGTTTAGGAAATAAATTACATGACTATGCTGTACTTTTTTTTAAGTCTTAAATTTTTTATCTGTTTTCAGGCTAATTCATAAGGTGTTGGGAATGCCTGGATAATCATAAAAAAAGCTGGTTTATGGCTACATGCACAGAGGCACCCATACAAGTGACTTGCACCAGAGAACTGTTACCCCCAGCAAAAAGTGGGACATGGTGCCCAAGGGAAAGAGCAGACTGAGTCGTATACCTTGCTGCATGAGAGCTCCAACTCCAAACCAGAAACTATTTAGTAAAGTAAAATTGTTTTCCACCACGTCTGAATCAGGGTTGCAAGGATGTGGATTATACCACTCATAGGGACTAAACCTGTGGTAATTGACAGAGAAAAAAGAACAGATTTAAAATGCAGGCATCACAAAGTCTATCCAGCAAATCTGCTGCAAAAAAAAGAAAAACAAGAGAGGTTATAAAGAAAATAGTGATTGAAAGTTTTTACAGTGCGATTGCATTGTACTTAACAGCAATATTAAAAGAAAAAACAATATTGAAGATTAACATTCTTAACTGTTGCTGATACTGATAAAGTTGCATACAGATTGGCTCTGAAAGTTTCCAAGTGCCACCTGTAAACATCAAAGCACTTATTCTTCTATTGACACTAATAGAATTTCAGACAATTGGTCCCATTTAGGATTAAGTTCTTATAACCACTGTGTCAGTATTTTGCATCTTGAAAGAAAATTAATATGTGTTAAAATCACAGAAATTAACTAGGAAAAAAGTACTTCAGGCAAAACACTTTTTTCTCATCAAAATTACAAATAATGACAATAAAAGAAAATAAATAGTTAGCAGTAAAAGTGACATTGTTAATCACCAAACACTACAATTCACAGAAAAAAATACTATAACAAATTAAAGAAATTGCATCCTGTCCTGTGAGGTGCACAGTAGCATCCCTGGAAAGGTTTTCCAAAAGAAGCTGGGGACACTCACAAGCACCTTGCAGGGCCAGGCTCTGAGAAAAGAAAAAAAAAAAAAAAAAAAAAGAAAAAGATAAACATAAAGGAAAAGACAATTTAATTAATTATCTCAAAAATAGATAGAACAGAGATAGTAGAAAGATGCCTGAGTCTGGCAATAGTTTACAAGCAGATTATATACAATCAATCAATCTGTTTTAATTCATGGCTTTGTAATTGCTGTGCATTATGATGAGTTCATATCTAAATGCTATTTTATCAATTGTAGTTAAAACAAGCAAACATGTCTAGATAAATTAATCTTTGTTACAAATTTTTTTTGTAAAACAAAAAAGATTTTCAGTTCTTTCCTCCTCACGGTATTTTTGGAGAACTTTAAATTTTAATTGCAATGTGCAGGATTATTCTAATCATTTAGGAGTTTTAATCACCATGCCTGGACTTGGAGGGAATTTTATTTTATGCTTAAATCATGTCTTCAAATCTTTGATAATGAATACAAGCGCAATATATGCATGTGCATAATATATTTGAGTGAAAAAAATGAAAATCACAACACAGTAGAAGGGAACTAGCACAAGACACCAGCACAATAATTTTAAAAATTACAGATTTTAATTATTAAATCAATATTAACATTTTTTCATATTTTCTCAAATCATTAAAGCCACTCTGTTAAAAACCCTTGGATAGGCAGTCTTTATGAAAGAACTTTTTTGATGTATTTTATAATCAAAGCTATCTGAATAATTCATCTGTCACTTTGAAAAATAGAATTTTCTTCACAATAATATTTCAAACACACTATAATACAGAAAATCAAATGTTCCACTTTGAAGCTCTTAATGTAATGTTAAAGCACCTCTCGTCTTAAAAGTGTCTACTTGACAAAGAACTGTTTCATTTGGATCTCCAAAGTAATACTGATATGCTGTTCAAAAATGTTGATTGGGTTCTAATTAAACATTGTGACCTGAATTCTTCCATTACTTTACAGTAAAACTAGATCAGAAGTTTACTGTCTCATTAAAAATCTAAGTATCTTTCATGTCATATTGTTGTCAATCCAACAAAACCTGGAAACCAAGGACTCAGTGAAACTGAAGCAGGTTTTTATACTCTTGCTGAGAGATATTTGAAGACTAAATTGGAAAACATATTTTTCTTGTTTGCTAGACAAAACAAATACATTTTTTATATATATATTCAAGTGTTATTTGCAGTGATTGTGACATTACTGAACAATCTAAACATAACTTGGTAGTTTTACCTTTTAGTTCTGATGGCTTAATCTTATTTATTAATTTTTACATTTTGAAGCACAGAAAAATTGTCCATAGTTGTAAAAAAAGGAGGAAACAACCTACAAGACATACAAGATGGCTTTAGGAAAAAGAAACAATGCAATCTGAGTCCTATAGTTTTAGAATTCTCTACTTATAAAGTAAGGAAAATTAATATTGCCTTATAATGGATAAATATTGTTCCTCCTTATTTTAAGGATGATCTGTGATATTAGATTGTCTAGTGTAAAAAATCTTAAGGCATAGATCCTTTAATCAATTTTCTGTGTGTACTACATATGTGTATAATTTTCATGTTGTTTAGCCTAAATCACAAAGTTACAAGTTCACCTAGCAGCTTTTCTAAGCTAGGATCCTGCTCAGGGCAATGTCCATTATTTCACAACAAGGGACTGTTCAGTCATGTCTCAAAAACACACAAAGACAAGAATTCCACAACTTCTTGGGAAAATCATTCCCACGTTTAGTTATCATACCAACTTTTTTATTTTTTCTTTAAGTCAGGCTAGAACCTCCCTTCTTTCCAAGTATAAAGAACACCATCTTTTTTATCAGCTTCACTTATTAGAAAGTGACAGTTAGGAAAATTCCTTCTGCCTGATTCCAGAACTGCTCACAGTATTTAAATGTGGTATAATAAAGGATATTATGAGAATAATCACTTTCCTTGATTAATGGACTACCTTCCTACCAATTTAAATGCAGAACACTTGCTCAATCAAGAACAAGCATAGAGCAAAAAGAGAACTTCAGTGAACAGATGCAATTTTGAAGATTGATTTTTCTGAGCACTGATAACAGGTACTCTTCCCATTTACCCATTTATATTAGTGTTTATTATAACATTTGAGATACATTTTCTTAATCTCTAACACCTTCAGGTATCTGAAATACTTGAAAAAATGGACTATAAATGAACTTCACAAGACCTGAGTTTCAGTTTTCCTAATTGATGCTACCCACTGAAAAGGTACAAGTACTCTCCAGAAATTATTGGCTAGTGTAAGTAATGTTTAAAAGTCAGCTATCTCAGCAATCCACTGGCAGGAAAGATTTGTGTTAAATTTAATTCCACTTTAGGAATATACCATGATATTAGAAATTAAAATTAGTATGCCTAATGATCAGACAGACAACTTCAGAACTGCAAATTATTTGAGACAGTCTATAATTTATTACACTCTGCATTCACACAGAATTTGTAATAATGGTGTAGAAGCCCAGAAGACAAGGGATCTTATGTGTGTGTCTCAAACACCTGTAGTTGAATAGCCATGGAGCCAACCAAAGGCTGTTGGTGAGAACCTGTTATGTTACCAAGGCTGTTGGTAAAGAATGTGATGAGGCTGGAGAAGGAGAACACTGGAGATATGGAAGGATTTTTTCAGACAAGTGTCCTTGTTCTGGCTTCTGGAAATAAGCACAACACAGTACAGCTCAAGCACAGGAGAGAGGTCAAAAAGCAGTCATGGACTCTTGATCAAAGGCTGACCCAGTACAGATGGATCAAGACCACCAAAGTCCTCAACCCTGTTTTCAGAAAGGTCCGGAAGAACAATCTGCACCTGTTAGCTAATTTGTATAGAAAGCAAGAAACTTATCTCCAGGGTGGGGAAACATAGCTATAAAAAGGTACCTTCATGAAGCCCAGATGGTGCCCACAGGGCCCTGGGCACCCTAGCTGCTGGATCAGTGCTGGAGCTAGAACTGGTGATCTTTTTAGGCTCCTTGAGCCTGTTTGACTTCAGAACCTGTCATAATATTAACTGTGATCTACTGCTAGCATTTCTGCTTCTCTTTTTATTTAGGAGCTTGATTTTGTGCACTCCTGGCACAGAGAGTCTTGTGATGATGTTACAAGATTCTGTTAAATCTTGACCTGCAGGCACCCACTCCTCCCTTCCAGTGTCCAGTTTGAGACAATCTCAGGAAAATACATTACTTATTCTGGATATAATAGAACAGTTTCTACAGTTTTGGTCTGTAAATAAAAACATGGTCCCCTAGAAAGCCACAGGACTCAGTCTAGATGAGCTTAGATGTGATTGTAGACACAGGGTATTTGTACACCCACTGCACTCAGAGCATCCTGTCACACACTGACTGCTGCTTTCTGTTGCTTTCATAAAAGGTGTGGTCTAGCATGTTCTATACAAATCAACTCAATTAAATGCTCCTGAGAATGTGCAAAGGGTACTCTCTACCAATTTCAATAGTTCTCAAATCAAAAACTGTCAGTTTATCTCTGATGATAGTATGAAGATAGTATTATGTTTTGAAAGCAAATTAATAGCTATTCTTAATACAGACTGTAATATCTGGAGATAAAGACATTTTTAATTTAAGCTGTATCTTCTGGAAAGAAATGCAACTTGTTAAAAAGAGCAGAAAACCCCAAACTGCAATTTAGAGAGAAGAGAAGATGGATTAGTGGAGTAATATTTGTAACTGAATTTTCATTATTCCAAAATGCAACTGCCTAGGAATATTACGCAGAAGTGAATTTAAACCAGTTGGGATACTCCTTGTGGGAAAAAGGTGGCTTGGACCTATTAGTAATATATACAGGCCATTCGAGTTTTATGTGCTGCTTTCAGGTATTTGCTAAACAGGTATCAGGTACTGTCATTCAATCATATTCAGCATGCTACCTGTTAAATTCCTATAGAGAACTTTTCCAGATGGTCTAAACCATCTTTTTTTATTTTTCTATTTTCAAAAATTGTTTTATTGTTATTTGTTATTTTACTTTTGTCCCTCAGGATCAAAAAAACAAAACACAAGGAATTTCTAAAACAGAGGTTGATTCTGAATATTTAGCTAAAAATCCATGAGAGTTATCAGCTACCATTATAGAGCCTGGACTTCAATTCTTATTTAAAAATTCATACTGAAAAAAATTTTCATCCTTATCTCTGACATGATACTGATTTCTGTTCTGACCCAAATAGGAGTTATGTAACAACTATGGAAAGGCTAAGAAAAATCTGTGTTCTACAAGATAGTTTAAAATTACGAGACAACAGTCAAACGCCATAAACTTAATTCATGATCTGATGCAGTCAGATAGAATACTTCCCTATACTCATGGAATTATGACTATAGGCAAGGGAATTAAAGAAAACATGATTGTGAAGAAGCATGATGCAAGTATAACTTAAGGGACTAGTGAGATTATTTACTGGTAGCTGTGTTTAATTTATTTAAATTACATTCTTTTCCATGGTATTTCAAACACCATGTAGCTATTGTGTTTTTTTAAATGAACATGTAAATAAATTAGGACCAAACGGTATTACAAAAATATTATCTCGAGCATGATGTGGCCAACACATTCCTCATAGCCAGCAGTGTATGCCACAGACACAGCACAAAATTACACTGTGCATACTATACATAGCATTATTTCAAACCTGGCAAATTTCCTCACTTTTCTCTGCATCAGGCCTATGAAGGAAAGTAAAGAAAACATGATTACCCACTTACATGTGCATAGACATCTCCTTTGCAGTCAGACCAAGAAGTGAGCATACAACAGGTTTTGCTGCAAAACCATTAGCACAAAGATTTCACAAGCTGTAAAGCTTCATCTAATGACCAGAAATTGATAAATCAAAAGAATCTTACCATCTTCTTCATGAGCTGTGAGCACACTGATCCAGTGCTGGGTACCGCTGAACACAACAAACTATCAGCTCTAATCTCAGCTCTAGCAAATTACACATTCTCCCATTCACTAGAGCAGAGTGTAAGAATAATTCTTCTAGTCACTGTTTTACAGGGTTTCTGTGCAGGACTAACCCACAATCCATATCTTACTGCATAAGAACTGACAAATTACAGTATTTCATAACTTTTTCAATATCCAGGATGCTTTATCATAACATACTACACTACTTAAGAATAAAACATGAAGCATAAAAAACATGAAGAATAAAACAGAAGCTTCTCTATATCAAAGCCTCCATTTCTTTTTTTTTTTTCCTAAATTATGACTTTTAGAAAAACTGAGATTTTTGGCTGGCTCCTTCATTGTCTCACCATGTGACATTCATTGTCACACCTGATGACTTCTGGGCTGTAAACAGAGATCATAATTACCAACATCCCTGCCCTACTCAGATACATTACTCAGTACAGTAATTGCCTTGCTTGCACTGTGGTCATCTTCCACATCATCTTCCCTCATATAGCTGCCATGGTTTTGCTGCTTCCTGAAAAGAACTAATCATCTAACACCTCTTTTATGTATTAAAAATAATCCCCACCTAAAGCAGCTGCATTGAATCATCACCTCCCCATTGACTGGAAATTCAACCTAAAGGACTTTTTACATTGCTAAAAAATATCTATAAATCTTTTAAATTTGGGTGATATCATTCAATCTAAAGTCTAGAAAGGCACAAGATTCATGTGCAAGTTCTATACACACTTCACAGAATTTTGTTTGATATGTTTACCCCATATACCTTTAAATTGCTTATGGGCTCTATTAATTTTAAACACTAACAGGATCCTGTTAAATCCCATTGAGTCAGAGATAAAATACAAATACACGAGCTACTGCAGGATCAGAACCAAAATTTTCATTATATGAATGAATATATCTTGTCCCATTTTTATACAACTTAAGCTTCCTGACTAAATGAAAAAAAAAAAAAAAAGACAGAAAAGACCAAACACAATTAGCTTATAAGCAAATAATATAAAAATTGTTTCATAAACTTCTACTATAAGCAACATGAATCATACAGGAGTAATATAACCCAGCAACAGGAAATACTTGGTGATTTTTGGAACTTGTCAATTTTTACTGCTGTAATAGCTACTAGTCCTGCTCTAAAATCCAAAGAAATATAGGCTAGGGAGCTACAGAAATGCATAGGTAAGTCATAGGTCAAATCAGAACCAAAAGTATAAAGGCTGTTTTGTTTGATGAAAATTAAATAAATAAATAAATGTAAGTAAAATTAAATAAATTATATATTTAATATTATATAAAACTTATAATTTTAAACAAAAATATATTAAAATTCCTAACTATTATGTGATAATTATAATAACTTTATGATAACTGAGACATTTGTTTTTACAGATGGGAATTATGAGTTTATTAAAATCAATTACTATTCTGGATGAAAGACATAGTATACTACCATCATAATTAAAGATTAATGTATGATGGAAATAAGTGTAAAATATATACATACAACCTAATCTTTGAAGCACTAGTCAAGTTCCTATTATTTAATTTATTATATATGCTGGTTTCAGTTCTTACGTAACTTTTCAGTTCCAGAATATTAGTCCATCCATTTCTTGAAGAGATGTCGATAGAGTTAAATATTAAATGACAGTCAAAAATCTGAAGAAAATGTATTTAAAATCACTATCTTTTAATGCATGTGAACTTCATAATGATTGTAGACTTCTCCCACAATCAATGTGTCCTGTCTGCAGCTAAAGACATTGAAGTTCTACAAAAAAATATTCTCTGAGATATTCTGAGATATCTCAAGTATGATATGGTAGGGGAGACATTAAAAGAGTTGCTTCCATTTTAGTTTTCACAAGATTCACAACCTTTCCTGAGTTCTGAGTGACAATTCAGAAAACTGGAGTATTTGTTGTGTTAGAAAACATTTTGCCCCCTTTTTGGCAATATATGTTAAATGATGTCTCCAACATGATTTGCCCCTTTGTATGCTTTGCTCTTTAGGCTCTTAGCATACCTGAGAATCTTTGAGTCTTCATTTGTATTCCTCCATTCCTCTGACTCAATAGTAATAATTGGCTGCTCTTTCAAAAAACAGATTATTCACAATACTTCTAATATTTTTAATTTGTGTTTTCCTTCCAAATAGCCTACATTTAGCTGTTTCATTTAACATTCTTACATATGTCCTCCCTAAGTATATTGAAAAAAAAAAAAGGAAGAAATAAAAAACTTACAACTTTGAAAAATCCTCATCCCTATTTTTGGAAATACTTAAATTTAAAGCAAGCTATAAATTCTTTTTTTCACTGGGATAGAGTAATTTTTCTTCCTAGCAGCTGTTATAAGCTGGTATGAAGTTCAGTTTTGGATGTAGTATGGTAGCAGTGTTGATAATATACTGATGTTTTTAGAGGTTGCTAAGTCATATTTAAACAACTTTGTCTTTTTCTGCCTTCAAGAGTGCCATGGTCTTGCATATCCTTTTCTCATGATTTTTAAGCTCATCTTGAGGGGTGACAGTCCCAGACCTGCAGCCATACAACAGAAAACATTTAGAAACAGAGGCCTGAACATCATAAGCATATGCCTTGTCCATGGATACATAGTGTGTGCCTCTGATTAACAGTGCTGAGCCTCCTAGTGAGTTCTGTGCCTAACAGAACAGAAAACCTCTTTAAAACATACCTAGTGACTAACCAGCCAGCTAAGCAACTTCTGGATTACAGGCCCTCCTCAGCCTGAGCAGTTTTGAACTTGGCTTCTGACATGGAGGGCACTTCTCTCAGAGGTTAAAATCTAGGATAAAAGTTCTTCTACTGAACCTTGACCAGTAGTCAGAAAAAGGGTGGCTAAGGAAGATGGAAAGGGAAAGCTGGGGGAGGTGTATTGGATATAAATTGCATGGACTTATATGTGGGCGAGAAGTGAGAGAGAAACCATTATGCACTGACCACAAACTGCCCCTCAAGCTCCCTTCTTTGTCTGGGGGTGGGCAGAGGAGCCTGGAGTAAAGGAATAAAGTAAAACTTGGAAAAGGGTGTAAGAAAGGTGATGTCTCAGTATTTCTAAGGTGTTAAAGAAATGCATTGTCTGTATTTCTCACGTTCTGAATTTTTTTCAGCCCATGACAGCAGCTGGTAAGCAACTCCCTGCCTTTATCTCAACCCATGAGCATGCTCATCCTATTTTCTCTCCTTATCCTGCTGCAGAAGGGATTGAGTGTCTAAGCAAACATTTGAATCTCAAGGTTCAAGTCAAGGTTAACCCCCCAAAACAGAATTGGCTTATTTCCTATACTAAGAATCTTCCTTTTGGAGATTAGATTTGAGGTCTGGTCAACAGTTTGAGCACCTACCCTCACACAACACAAAAATCCTGCCCATGCCCCATCCAGGAGCTACAATAAGGCTTAAAAGGTAACTAATCATTGCCCTGGAATTATTCTACAAAGCGATATTCACATATCCAGCAAAAGAGAAAGTCTAAAATGTGCCTCCACATAGATTATACAGATTAGTCATCATCTGAATATCTTTTGAAGGCTAGAAGGTCACAAAGAAAAACAAAAGAGCATGCACACAAATATAGACTCTTATTTTCTATACACAATTACTTCCCTTTATCACCTCTTTTACTTCTGCTAAATCTTAGGCACAACTCTTCATCTTTCAGCTGCCTCTTCAGATACTTCTGGAATACTTACAGAAGCTTAAAAAATGTCATTTACAAATGGAACAGTCATACTATGAAGATATGCATGAAATGAACCTAAGTAACCCTGTAATCTCAGTATGACCCTCTTCAGCTTCCACCCTTCCACACTATTTCTTGCGCTCACTCGTTTTGTCATGTCTAAAATTAGACTTGCCTGCTTCTCCAGGAAAAAGCATGTCTTATTTGCTTTGTGAAGTCTGTACCACATCTAGTCCTGGATGAGAAATCTCTGATTCAGCTCATGATACTTTTTATGTTCTCAAATATAATTTAATCTGAATAAAGAAAAATAAAATCTTTCAAGTTGAGAGCCACACACAACCTATTGTGTTTGTAGGAGTGTACTCCAGAGAAGTACTCATGTAGACTTAGCTTTTAACTCTTCTGTACACATCTATTTCTGCCCACATTCGGAGATAAGCACTTAGTTAAATGAATTAAATCTATATTGCATTGTTAGTATTTACCAGGGGGTAGAGAAAAGCAAAGTTCAAGTTCTTGTTTTTCTTCAGTCAGTAACTGACACAAACAGGACAAAAAGTTTTACTCCCTTTCAAGGGGCACCTCTTTCTCATTCCATTGCCCGTTTATTTTTATTAATGTAGTAATAACTTCTCCTACATACCAATCAAACCTTACCAGCTCATGGTTGACACGTGAAAACAGCAATAAAGAGCAGAAAAAATTAAAGCAGGAGGATGTTTTCAGACACAGTGTTACTCCCTGTATTGTCTTTTTATTTATTCAAACCACTTTTCATTCAGAGTAGTTTCAGGTTTGTGTATCCTAGTATGAGACATTTCAGTTTTTCTTCTCTCTAAAAACACTTGCTTAATTGCTTAATAGACACAAAAAGTGCTAAATATTTCCTTTCTTATTCAATAGTCCTGCTATTGAATTACATCTATTCATCTATTACATCCTGTAATAGAACTGAAGCTTCGCATCAATTTTTAGTTAAGGCTTTGTAAGATTATACAATTGTTAACTGCCTTATCCACTTCTTATAAAATGTAAACTAGATAGAACACCATTCCTTGCTTGGCTTACACAACAATAAACTCAGAAGAATCTCTAAAGATTATTTTTTGTAAAATATTATTATTTACTTTTTGCCAAAAAGACAGGAGATATGCTCCTGTATCACAGTGTCTTTATTGATCAATTCAAACTCTTAACAAATACATTAATGACCACTCTAAACTATGCCTACAGTACATTATATGTTTTTAGAGATCTTCCTGCCAAGTATTGACAAGCACATGTCTTTTGATTGAAATACTTTAGACAGCTTGGAAGTAATTTCCATTTCCCTTAAGGGTTACTGTGGACAGATAATCTACCTATTTATCTTCAGAGGTGATTAATGCTATACATTATATAAGCCCATTCCCTGGGCTCAGTAGCACTGTATAGTATCATTGCTACTGGAAGTAATTAGTAAAGCATTTTAGAAGGTGTTTGCCAAAGGAAGAAAATGTTTAAAGATGTTTTTCCTTCTCAGAGGAAAGGAAGGCATTATACTGCGTCCTGTATGTAACTATGAAAACCAAACTCAAATTTACTGAGACTCAATTCAAAGAAAATGGGGTAATTGGTTTATTTGGCAATTTGAAATAAAGGTTGACCTCTGTTAAGGAGTGAGAAGGAGCAAGGGGGAAATCTCATTTTTTCCTGGAATTACTTGAAAGGTGGTTATAGTGAGGTTGTAGGAGGTATAGTCTCTTCTGCCACATCTCAATTGTAAGAACAAGAGGGAAGTGCCTCAAGTTGTATCAGTGGCGGTTCAGGTTAAATACTAAAAATTTTTTTTCACTCTAAGAGTGTTTAGCCATTGAAATAAGTTGTCCCTGGATGTGGTGGAATCAGCATCCCTTGAAGTGAAAGTGTTTAAGAGACATCTAGATGTGGCATTTGGAGGTAGAGTTTTGGGGTGATTTTGGTAGTTCTGGGTTGATGGTTGGATTAGAGGATCTTGAAGGTCTCTTCCAACCTTGATGATTCTGAGTACTGGATATTTTGGTATTTTTAGAAGAAACATAAATTACTCTATTTAAATGTGAAATTAAAATCAGTAGTAAAATTAAATCAGTCTTTTTCATAACTGCATGGTTAAATAATAATGTTAATTATATATTGTTCTGCTTGTGATGTGAATATGCATAAGAGATAATGATTTTGTTACAAACCTGATCTCAGGAGGAGTGAGGGGACAAGGTAGTGTAGCTAAGAACATTCTTCTGCATCATATGTGTAAAAATATGTACCAAATGAAGTGCTCTTAATGCAGGAGTTAATAAATATTTCTGCAACATACTTGTGTTTATATATGGGTACAATATAGTACATTAAGGTACAATTTATGTTCTATCAATACTCACGACTGAAGAATACTGTTTAAAATTTTTTTCTTCTTTAATTATTTCTAGTTGAGCACAAGAGATAAAATCTCAGGTATGCTGTATTCTGAAAGCTCATCTTTCTAATTATATTGGAAAAAAAATCTCTCATCTGTTATGTTAGGATTTTACTCTAATCTCACAGTTTGTTTATGCTGTTTCTATATTATAACAATTACTTCAATGCTGTTTTAATGGGTTCATTTTATAACTTTCAAATTAATTTAATGTCAAATTTATAATATACAATCTGCCAGTAAAAGTTATATTTTTGAAAAAGACCATAATTTTAAAAAAAAATTTAAAGTTGATGGTTACATTGTTGATGTTGATGATAACATTTAAACATGTTATCTCTGGAAAATTACTCAAATATCTCTAAGTGGGTCTGAGTAACTTCAGCAAAAACCACTGAGAATATATTCTTTCATATAGAGTGAGGAACTTTTTGGGAACTGTAAGAAACAATCACAATTCCTGATTTCTTTGTTTCTGAGATATTGCAAGAAGTAGCTGTCCTAAAGGTAAGATTGAATACACAGACAGCATGGTCATTCTTAAAAACTGTGGTTCAAATTTTCCAATTGATATCCTTCAACAAAATAAGAATCAATCACATCAGAACGGGAGGGATCACACCTTTCCACTGTATTTCCTTTGAAGAGCATTATTATCTTTGATAAAATTATTAGTATTTTGAGAACAAAGAAAAAACTACAAAAGCATACCATAACTTTTAAAGATGAAAAATCCACACCCCTGTTAACTTTAGTAGCTCTTCTTGTATTTCCATGCCCACCTTACGGATAAAAAATAGGATTTGATCAGCATGGATTTTATATCCATTAAAGCTGTGTGCTATGAACTATTGAAATACATAGACTTTGCCCTCTCCTGACTAATAAATCCATAGTAATTTATACAAGAACCCTGTCAAGTATGGATAAACTCAAAGTTACACAGGTACAAACATACTCAGTTGAGTCCCGGCAAGGCAATGTGTCTTTAACGGTCATTAGAAAACACAGTTATCTTTGCTAAGATTTATTTCCTTTGCCCTTACATAGAGGAAATTTTATGAAGAGAAACTATCCCAAAGGTATGATTTCTTTATCTATGATAAAGAAAGACTACAAAAGAAAATGAGAGTGTTGAATTTTCTAGCTATATCTTTTTTGTTCCTGCTTATATTAACAGGAAGCAAACTGAGTAAATAATTGACTGAGCTGTAATGCTCCAACAGTTTGAGAATAAAAGGATATTGTTTTTTTAGTATATTGTAAAACAAGAAAACAATTGAATACTTTGCATTCTCACCACTATATCTCATGGAAATACTAAACAAATGACCAACATTTAAAAAAAAGTCTGATATTCTATATGAAACCAGAAGATATGAGTACAATTTAAAACCAGTTCTGACCACATTTGAATGAACTCAAACTGTTTAGGTTACCTGACATGATAACTAGCAGTCTTTAGGCCACTCTTAATATGGAAAGAATATTAGCAAGAAAGACAAACCTCCATAGACCAATGTCTGTCTCTATGAGTCTTGCAGACAAGAATTTGTAAGGGTGCTGTTGAATGCTTAAAGGAATCCAAAGCATGTTGTAGATTTGACCAGCTGCAGAAATAAGTCTGCAGTTTCCCAAGCTACAGAAATTTATACAATGATAAATTAATAAATAAACAAGAGGACCATTTGATGAAAAGTAGAATTAACTTGAAAAAGAAACAAAATGGGCAAGGGAAAGCAAATTTTGGATGTCAACTGTAACAACAACTGTCAGCAGATAAAAAAAAGGAAAAATCTCAGAGGATGTGGGATATAGTTGTGCATCCCTAACTGATTTATCTGACACAAAAATTTTATCAAAGCTGATAAAGAGGACAATGCTAATTAATTCAGTCTTCATTCTATCTTAAAAAGTAGCATCCACCAAGAGTAACTGTTCCTATACCTGATGCAATTCATAATAACTTTAAAGTTTATCCATTTTTCATAGTAAAGAAACCCATACTTACACCAGAAATAGTTAAGAATACCAGAATTCTACTATTTTTCCAGTTAAACAGAACAAGGGAAAAGATATGGAAGAGTAAAGGAATTAACTGTTCCAGAACTCTCTTCTGATAACTTTTAATTCATGTAAAAAATAAGAAAACTATACATTTACATATAAAATTTACAGCTAATAGTGTTAGCTCAGTCAGCAGGCAGACATGCTAGGGAATGCTACAGACCTGAAGACCACAACAGAGCTCTGTTATGTTTCTTGTTTCAGCAGGGTTCTGAGATTCAAACAGAGAAATACCTGTCTGATGGAGATATAACAACTTAATCAATGCTTGTGGAAGTCCAGAAAAGCTATCACCAAAAAGCTATCACATTCCTGCAACTCAATCTATATAAAAAAGCCTACGTTATGTCTCTAAGCTTTTGTATATGTTAATGAACTGGTTTCACTTAGGGCAGTATACCCACTTACAGAAGTCCATTGCACTCCCACTCTGAAGTGAGGAGTGATTTGCAATGAATCAAGGCCAACCTTTATAATAAGACATTATATATACTCACTCCTGCCTGGTACCTATCAATGAAGTAAAATTACTGTTTGGCACATTAGAATTTGTTCTTGGACAGTCCAGGAATTTTCTGTAAACAGGATAATATAAACAATACTGTGATGAAAATATTAATGGACATGTCAACCTTATTGCATGTAAGAACACTATCTCTCTCCACTTGGAGAATGCTTCTTTTTTTTCTTGGTACTGACTGTTGACTATCGAGTGATGCTCATCTAACATAAGGAAATTTGTAGTAAGAGGGTCCATGAGGGAAACCCCGTTTGATACTGATTAGCTCTGAAAATTTCATTAAGCAAAACTCTTCTCTATTCATTGTTTCCTTTACAAACTGACTATTATAGCATAGTCAAAAGATAGGTATGTAATATTCAGGGAAAAAAACCAGTGTCTCTTTATATAGTTAGTTTTAAGAAATGGATAGAGAAAGTTTGTTGAGACAGATCTCTTCATCAGGCCACATTCAAAAGAAATCCTTGATGTCTAGAAGAGGAAAATGTCACTTCTATCTTCAAAGAAGGTCAGGAAGGAAGATTCATAAAATTACAGACAATTAAATCCCACCTCAGACTCTGGGAAGATAATGGGGAAAATCCTCCTTGAAACCACTACCAAGTAGAAAAGACCAAGGTGTTTCAGAACAGCAAAATGAGGTTTACAAGGACAATCATATATAACCAGCTCAAGTATTTTCAGTGATAAAAAGATTAACTTTGTGATTAAAGAAAGAGCAGGAGATGCGAACTTGATTTTAATGACTGTTTATCAGAGTGTCCTATAGCAAATCGGTGGCCAAATTGGGAAGGTAATGCCTGGATGCCAACAGATTGCAAGGTGAAGAAAAAATTCACTCTATTTCCATTCTTGGAGAGAGTGGAAATACTTCAAAATTTAGCTGACAGCCAGTAATAGAAAGTATTTCTCATTGGGTTGATATAGGAGCCAAAGCTGTCAAAAAGCTTCATTAGCAACCTGGATAGTGGATGGACTATACACTTCAGCAACTTTCAGCCTGAGTGTCAAAAGAGATTGTTCCTGCCCATTGGACAGTCATGAGGCTACATCTGGAGTACTGTGTCTAGTACTGGGCCATAAAAATAAAATATCAGAGTCCAGCAGAATGAGATCTGCAGAAATAATAGCAGTAAAATCTACTTTCTGTGTTCAGCTATCTGGTGAGTGGACGGACTCAAATCCTTTTTGAAGTTGCACAGAGAAAAGACAAAAGGCAGAAAAAGGAGTTCTCTCTGAACATAAGAGTTTTCCACAGTGAGAGTACTTAAGCACAGAAACACATTACAGAGAAGTTATGCCATCTCTATCTTTGGTGATCTCAAAAACTTGACTTGGGCACAGCATTGGGAAACCTTCAAAGTTTCCCCTGCTTTCTGTTATGGAGTGTTGGGGATTCATGTGGATGACAACAAAGTGTCTCTTCCAACTCCGTCTATTCTATAATTCTGTCATGTTCTCTAGGAGAAATACATTTCCACCAGAGGAAATACCTTTCCACCTAGGTGAGCAGCCTTTGCTAGTACTGCTCTAGTGGGACTAAAAGTTGCTATTCATCTTGTCTGAAGGCATTAATACACATTTTCCTTGTGTACAAAGGTGTAGAATATACACAATATGTGTATATTTGTTTTTAAACATGAGCTGTAATTGTGGGCTTTGTAATGGAACAGACATAACCAAGAAAACTATGAGTCTGGACTCTTTAACAGGTTTGACCCCTAAAGTATTAAAAGATTTACAGCTTTCATTTTCCAGAAGCTTGATATGAGATATTTCCAAAGGATCAGGTAATATTTTTCAGGTTTTTAATATAGGAGTGTTGTGCATCTTAAGGCAGGCATCTTAGAAATCAGGAACATACAATAATTAGTTTTTGTATAGAAATATATATTACTTAGTATCTCAATATATTTAAGAATACATATTGCTTATCACACGCAAAAATATTATTATAAAAAATTACTTATAATAAGAAAAATTTTTGCAAGTTTATATATGAGAAACTAATCTTCTATTATGTATGTATGAGAGGGAAAAATAAAGCTTATTGTTCATTCAACCAGAAAGTTATTGCTAATATTTATCTACATAGAAACTAATCTCTCAGGAGGCCTGCTCTGTTTTGAGCAAAACAGGTCATGTGCAAGATAAAATCCATATTTATGATGAAAACACTCCAAGTCTGAGTTTGTAAAGTTAACAAGTATGGTATCAGTAACAAACATTTGGCCTATTCACAGATTATCCAATAAGCTAAATACATCTGTCAGCAATTTGAATCAAAGAGGTCCTTTCTTCCTCTATTTCAAAATATTTCCAGCATTATCCTTTAATGCCTACTAAATACGCAGTCCCAAAGCTGAAATTATTTCTTGCTTAAAACTATTTCTTCTCCTGGTTTTTTTTTTTACTTTTTTTTGTTTTTATTTCTGTTTATTTTCAGTAGTCTCTAACAAGCAACCACTTTTCTTCTAAGAATTTTGAAGCAAGATAATGATTATGTAGAAGGTAAGCAGGCAATAAAACACAGCATTTCAATCTGTGACACAGCAAGCAGATACTAAACATCCCAAGGTAGCTTTTCCTTAGGCTAAATGGGCTGTGTTGCAAGTGTGCATTGCAAGCAGTCTAGCAATTGCTACGGGTCCTGATATACCACTTTTTCTTTTTGAGTAGTAATTATAGTAATGCCCAGCATACTTGCCCAGTATACCTCTGGACTATCTGACTTGGTTTTCGTTTATCAGCTGTGAAGTGACTTTGCTTCCAGATGTGAAATTAAGAATACAGACCCCAATCAAACCAAATAAATATTAATGCCAGGCAGGTCACTACTTTCAATTGTATATCCTCCTTTTGTCTGTCCACTTGACTGTCAAATCCATCTGTTTAAGCTACCTTCACTGAATTTAAGCTAACACATAATATCGTGTCATAAAGATAATTTAAGAATATTCATAATCATATTAGTATTGGCTGCAGAGGATAACTTAAGGAACAAACAGACATTAAAAAAAAAGTGTAATTGTATGCCTTTATCCTTACTATGGTCTGTAATGCTTGATGAGAATTTTCCCATTGATATCAGTACTTCTTTTAACTTTTCATGCGGTTGTATTTTCAGACTGTGGCATTTTTATGTTCTTCCTTTAATACTTTGAGAGAGTTAGTCCTCTTTCTGTGAGCATGCAATGCTCTGAGAATTGACTGATACATTGCATAAATGTAAAATAGATAAGCCACTGCTACAGCATAGATGCCAAATAAAGATATTCTGTCTGAATCTAGGTTCATTCAAAGTGTATCTTAGTAAGAAATATTCAAAAATTTTCTAAGAGATTTATGAAAAATTAGGAAAAATATTTAAACTTGTTTCTTTCTATATTTTTTTACAAGCATAAAGAGTTTTGTTTGCTTCGTTCAATCCATTATATTTAAATAAACTTGCTCTATATTCATTTTGTGTTTACAATAGTCCAAATTCACTAAGTTTATCACACATCTCAAGAAACAATCACAACCTGAAACACAATAGCTTTCTTATGACTTCTGCTGATTTAGCTTTCCATCTATATTCATTTCTAAAATAAGAAAAACATTTCATCAGAAAAAACTGCTTGATGATCAAAGAAGCAATTCAGCTACTTTACAACAAGAACTATCTTTTTGTTTATATTGTACTTGCTTGCAAATAATTCCTGCTGGGCTCTGGGCTATAGGGTGCTGTAAACTAATTACTACATGCAAAGAGATTTTTCCTGTCATGTGTAGCTGCAGGGAAGCACCTGGTTATTCACTACTATACTGAGAGGAAAACTGATTAAGGTGGTACCTACTCTATTTCTTAAAAAAACAATGCTCTTTACTTTTTTTCACACACTGTATTCTTCTAAGCCAGCCAATACTATGTCTTTGCTTCAAAAAGACACATCTTGGATTGGTTTTGTCCATTTGGGTTTTCTTGGTAGTGTGTAATAGCAATAATGAAAATCCCAAAGCAAATCAGAATATTTTTATGATTTAAGAAATCATCTTACAACTATATGATTGTTATATTACCAATTTGTCCAACATTTCTTGAGCATCCTTTCCCTCTTTCCTTCCTGATATAATATAAAATTTACAATAATTATGGCAAATTTCTTTACTATATAAATTGATATCAACATATTTCACTAAGACTAAATTATAAACCAGGTATTTTTTCAATAATTAAGAAAGTAAGCTGTTTTTAAGATGTGAGCTGTTTCAGAAATACAAAAAAAGTATTATTTTATCTCTCTAATGCTTACAGAATCCTTTTAAGCTCACTGCTCAAAAGATAAGTACAACTGAGACATAAATATCATCACTGTAATGAGCATTATTATTTTATTGTAGTAGTAAAGATAGATTAATTTGGGGCACAAGTTTTAGCTATAATATGAAAAATTCACTAATTAAAAAAAAAAAACAGCCATTCTTTTGTTTCAAAATTGCATACTTTCATATATCTGGTGACAGTTTTACAGTATAAAAAACAGTCTAAAAAACAAAACAAATAATAATAAAAAAAAGATAATTTAATAATAATTTAAATTACATTCTTAAGAATTCTCATTCATTTTATAATTGATGTGGAGGCTAAATATCCTGGACAGTAATGGCTGAACAGAATGGTAGTAGTTACTCACACTTATGTTTCATCAGATTTTATTAAGATAGCATTTACACATACAAAGTACCTCTTCATGTAAAATCAGAAGGATAAATTTTGAGGGTAATTTACTGAACACTTGGAAGCTACTGAGGGGTACTGTGTCCATGAAAATTATTATAATTTAAGTCATATGTTTTACCTCCAGAAAAGTGGGTTTCAGTATAGGGTGATACAATATTTTGTACCAAACTACATTTTTACATTACTATGTTCTTTGGGGATAAAATAATCCAAGCTTTATATTCCTGATATGACAATTGGTTGCTTTCCAGCCATATTTAGAAATATATTAGCTAGTTCTAACAAGTCAAAAGCTTGACTCTTTCCCTAACAGTGACATTTTTCTGAGTACATTTCACCAATTTACATTGAAAATTTTCTGTCTATTTTATTTTTATGGAATTCTCTATTTTTAATCAACAAATAAAAATGCATGATATCAAAATGCAAAATATCACTGCATGATGTGATATAATTCTAAATGTATTTCTAAGAGTGTGGAAGGAAAAGACCATATGGCTTCAGTGAACATTTGAACTGCTAAGCTCAATCTCAAATTATTTTCAGTTTTATTCATCACTAATTGTCTCCTGAGGTTTGAACAAATGATTTTAAGAGATGACACGACAGAAACCTTCAAAGTCAATGCTTGATAACTACTGTTAGTAAAACAAATACTAAGGACAATTGGGTGGCTCTGATGTACTGCAACAATAAGTATAAATTTACAGCCTATGTAGGAAATTATTTGCCTAAGAGGCTTATAGAGAATATCATGCCTTAATGGAGAAATAACAAAGAAGGAGAGAGGATATTTCACTGACAATTGGGAGCAGGGAGACAGGAGTAGGGAGACAGATATTCACATCCACTTAAACTCTTAAAAATGTGTTTCAAAGGGTAAAATGATTCTTTAAATATATAATGCACTTCTTTTAGAAGAAACACAAGGTCTGATTTTGAGGTTAATTTACCAAACGCTTTGAGGTCAATGGAAGATAGCTGTAGTTCATTCCACAGAGCCTGGCTTCAATCACTCCCTGTTACAATGCTTACCATGGGAACAGTAATAGCAGTCATCTTAACACTTGCAAGAGATCCCAGAGGATCTTCTCTGTCCATGTAAATTTGAATGGTAACAGGGAAATTGTAAGTTGGCCCTGTAAACTGCTCTGTTCTCCTCAGTTTTTAGATCAGCTGCCATGTGCACAGAGTATTCAGACTTAACCACCACTACACCTGTGGAAAAACCCACAATCCTTGAGGCCTCAAGAATCTGGCAGTAGGATTGTAAAAAAAATCAGGATACTTGACTACAAATCACACACAGAGCCATCACCTACATATTTACCCATATATAGATACAAATATACAAATATAGATTCCATATGAACAAAAACTGCTAGCTGCTGAAAGTGCATTTCACTTTCTGCCTGGGCAAATGTTTCCTAAGCTGGAATTCAGGCATTCAAATTAATAACTCTATGAATGTCCAGTGCAGAGTTTTAGTTCCATTATGACAAAAACAGAATATAGTCTCAAAACCCAGACCCCTTTTTAGAACTCCTATACATCAGCTGAAAATCCATTTTTTACCACATGCCATAAACACAGTGAGTTGTATTCAAAGTTGAAGAGGAAAAACTATTAATATAAACAAATCTAAGCTACAAATATAATTAAAAAGTTTTAACTGGAAGTAAAGAGAAAGAAAACCTAAAAGAGTTTTTTTAATAGATTCAGAATATGGTTTAAGCAAAGGTAAGGTATCAAAAATTCTACATTCTCTCTCAAACACAGTCCTATAATTGGACTCTGTACCTCAGTTTTATGAGTACTATGAAAATGGATGAAAATGCAAAATTCTAGAAATACCAAAATGGTTTTCTTTGGAAGAGGCAGTAAGGCAGAGCAAAATGCTGCTTTTATGGAAGTTTGAGTACTGAATTTTGGCACATATTGCACAACAAATAAGTTTTCTCTATATTTTAAATTGTTTTATGTATTTGAATGCAAGTGCAAAACATTCCAAAAACTATTATTTCTGTTTTCAGTTTTATTTTTATTTCATAACATACTACTAATTCAGGCAAGAAAGAGTCTGATCTCTTATTATTTGCTTCTTTGCTCTTGATCTCTTGCTTAGAGTGCAAATAAAAAGTGTAAGAAGGCCACGTGCTATTGTTAGGTGGCTTGCAGGGGTGCTAGTGGAAGCTGCCAGAAATAGAAGAATGAGTTACTTGCAGACTGGACTGCCTTCTTGAATTCTATCAGCTTCATCAGAACATCCCTCCCTTCATTCAGTCTGCAACACTGCCAGTGAATATGTTAAGAATTTATTGGGAAGCCCTGTCCCTTACTCATTGAAGATCTCTACTTTTCTTGGTTTTTTGTTTGTTTTTTTTTTTTTTTTTCTGGTTGTTGTATTTTTTTTCTCTTTT
>VZRH01004498.1:0-159155 GCA_013397555.1 Urocynchramus pylzowi | reverse complement strand
TTTTTTTTTTTTTTTCCTGGTTGCTGTAATTATTTTCCTGTCTAATTTTTAAATTTTATAAAATAAATAACACTGGCCAAAAATGGCGTACTGCTACCTAAATGGAAGTCAAACAATACTTGATAATAAGACCATCAAAACAACACAAATATAAAGGCTTTTTTTTTTTTATTAAAGGATTTTTTTCTATTATCATGCTGAGGATTTTTTTTCCCTATAAAAAGTATTTAATTATTGTTATTGCTGTTGTTGTTTTTCTAGGCTATAATTTCCTAATGCATATTTCTGGGGAAATGTGGAAAAAGCAGTGCCATGCATCTGGTATGAGCCTGTCACAGAAGTCACTCCTAGTCAGGTGAAGCAGGATTTGAGTTCTAGTGCACACTGTACCCTTTTGAACAATCTTACTTTTTTAATCATTCCCTAACAACATTTTCATGTCTGCCAGTAGATTAATTTCATTGTATCTTTTCATAAGTATGTATTTCCTGAAAGTAAATTCGACAACAAAAATGTCAGCTGTTCTACACCTACCAGGTTTTGTATTTACTGCCATCAGTTAAAAGATACCAAATCCCCATGAACTGCTTTGTGAGGCTTTAGAGAACTTCATTACACAGGTTGGACATATTTTTTCAATTAATGGCAACGTAAGCCACAAAACAATGACCAAATCACAAATATAAAGGCTTTTCATATTCGATCACTTTAACTCATACTCTATCACTTTAATGAATATTCATTAAATGTCTCTCTCTCGAAATTAAGCATTTGGAAGCCATCTCTCAGAACTATGTGTAAAAATGACACTTGATCAATTCATTACATAGTTTAGTGAGGCTATTGTTTCTAAAGCTCTTACTTAACTGCTTATTTATCCTGAATAGGCTAAGACCTGCACTCTCCATTAGCATTCAACAGGAAAGCATGAGAAGTGCTAGGTATCTGTAAACAAAAGATTAAAATGCATGGATACCTTATATGGTAGACTAAATGGATGCAATTATCACAGGATTATAGAGAAAGATGAGGCATTCAAAATCATCACCACTTGCTGATGAAAAGCAAATGAGAGCTGTTTCAGCGGGAAACTGTGATCTGTCCTTAAAAGAGATTCCTAGTAAAATCTAGGGTTCAGTTTCAATCCCTAAAAAAATTTTGGGATGAGAAACATGGGAAATTAACCCATTTTCCTCAGAAAAAGTAGAGTGTTTACTGATTGTACATTTCACGTGAGTAGATATTATTTTAGTATTATATATGGGTTTCTTTAGTATATATGTTTAAATATTACTATAAAACTGGCCCATACAAAATATAAAAAATGCTTCTGAAAGAACTTTATATGAAAACTGAACATAAAAATCACTTATGGAACAAAACCAGCAGAATATTTTCTGCATCAAGAAAAAAGAAAAAGAAAAATAAAAAGAAAAAGAAAAAGAAAAAGAAAGAGAAAAAGAAAAAGAAAAAGAAAAAGAAAAAGAAAAAGAAAAAGAAAAAAGAAGAAAATGTATCATAGGTTCTTCCTGCAATGGGAAAAGAATAATGGGGATATGGGTGTGGGTATTTTTGTTTGTTATTTTTCAGAGCAGACCCACTGCATTGTCTGGCAACGTATAGATTCCTTACAAGAAGTATTTTGTTCTTGATACATCTTAGAGTACAGGAAGAATACTCTTGTTGGATGGGCTTTGTAATGGTTTGTTACTCCAGAAAACAACAGACTGCAGAACAAATATCAACTCAGACTTAAGAAAAAGGGAACACCAGCAGGAATACACTGGAGCTTAGGAATTATTGCTGTAGGTTCTATCTGGGTGGCTCAATTACATGCAAATAAGAATTTCAATTAAAATTACTACAAACTTGGAAGAGCCAAGGATTACAGATATATCCATTCAGAACATTCTGGTTTCATACTATTGGAATTGTTGGCATTGTTTTTTTTTCAATTTAATTCAATTTCTGAAGTAATAAAAATCATTAGCAATAACATTGTTATCATGCCAAACTCATATTGCCTTCATTTTAATGGTAGTTGTGCTCCCAATGTCTACTGGTCTTGTTCACTATGCAAAAAATAAAAGAAAATTACAGTGCAGTTCATGTAGCCACTCATCCTGAAAAGGCGAACACATTTGGTAATTTGTTCTGACCCAGTTACATTTATTCAACTGGGGTGATCTAATCTCAAGCTACTACAAATGGCAATGATCCTTTCCAGTTTTGAAAAGTAGACAGAAAGTGAAACAGGACATAATCAGTTCTATTATTAAGTCAAGCAACAATCAATATCAGTAATGCATAATCACTAGATCTCTTGAGTAAATTGAAAAAATAAATCACAGGTTTATAAACCAGGTCATAAAGTCAGGTTCATGCTCTTAAGGATCCTGGTTTTATCATTTATAAGCATACATTCAACTATGAAATTTCTCACAGTCTCAGGCAATGTAAGAGTTCTCTTTTCTGTTATATTTATCAGATAACATCAGTAAAATCTAGCAGTTCAAGAAATACTGTCTAGTCCTTTCAAATTTGCCTGATCATATGTTGTCTAACTACAGGAAACAGTACTAGCTTTTCATATTTTACGTTCCAGTAAGAGGAAGATGGCAACTATAAAAGTATATGCTTTCAAATACCTGTTTAAAATATTTGTTTGACTCTGCACTGTAAAACTTCAAACAAAACATTTCTTTTCACTGCAAACAAGGGAAAAATATTCAGAATGATAAAATATAAAGGGCACTATATTGTCACAAGCACTTCTCACGAGATTCAACCTGATTTTAATTTTAGCCACAAAAAATTAACTCAGACAGTAAAGAAAAGATAAATGCTAAAGAGATGGATAGTATTTCTTTCTTGTTCATTCCCATATGCAAAATATCTGTGCTTCTGAAAATTAAAGACCAAAAATTAAATAGTTGCTATTTTGATTTGATACATTATTTAAGAGGACACCTTCCTGAACAAACTTATGTAGAGTTCAAAATACTGCACTTTCAGCCAAGTTCAAGTGCAATAATTCAGTCTTCAAGTTATATACTCCCTGTAGAAATACACATACAATTCATTCTGGCTTATCCTTTTAAAAAAACAAAACAAAACAAAACAAAGACCCTCAAACATTCATTAGGCAATAATCAGAGAATAATTATGGAGAAACTTCTATTACTTTATCCATGCTTCTTTGATTAAGGACTGACAGAATGGACCCAAAACTTGTTTTAGTTCATTTAGATATAAAAGCACAATTAATCCACCCAAGTTAAATTTGCTTTATATTATGACTGAATTTTCTTTTTCACTTCTAAAAGGCAATTTTTTATACATACATTGTTGGTGGCAGAGTGGCTTTAAATTTGAGAATGAAGAAGGAAAAAGTTCATGCAAAAGAACATATTGTTTTCTGTAAATGAAACAGCAGTAATACATTAGGCAATTCAGCAAAAAATATTTTCACCTGACCACAAACCCTCTTTTCTTGCTGTTCTTTAAAACAAATCCAAAAATCAGTGGTTAAATTATTGTACTGATTTTTTTTTTTACCTGAAAAAAAAAGGTTGACTTTTAATCAAATGAAAAAATATATTAAAAAATGATGTAAAGATCTAAATACTCCAAAGGATTTTCTTGGGTTAATTAGGTGAAAATGCAAGCAGGATTATTGTAAGCATCAAACAACTAAGCCACATGTTGTTTTTATGAAGTATTCTCAAAGGAAAGGATGTCACTAACAATTTAACTAAACATATTTGCTTTTATGTCATGATTTAACATAATGTAAGACTGCATGAGACACAGCAAATTCATATGCCCCTAGCAATATTTTAAATTTATATACACTATCACTATCTTTTACTGAATCTACATAACCAAATATAATATATAGATAAATATATTTTAATTTAATGAAAAATACTCATTATCATTATAAAATATATACATTCACATTACATTTTATGATTAGTTATATGCATGAATTATTTATGTGCATTATTATGCCTTTTTAAAATGGATATCAAAATTACATGCAATAAATAAAAGTGAAATAACATTTGTCTGTGAGGTCTTTAATAATGACAGCACAGTAAACAGGTAGAGACTTTTAAAGATACCTATGTACAAAATTTTTTCAAGCCTCTGACTTTAAATACAAAAGCTGACATTTATTATTACAGATAAAACTGCCTAAACATCAGCAGTTATTAAATATGCCTGGAAAAAAACCCAAACAACCATTACCTAAACTGAAAATTATCTGTAGTTCATTAAGAATCAAATTTTGTCTTTAATTTTTTTTTCTTCCCACATTTTTGTCTTCAACTGACAAATACATTAAGTAATATTTTCATGATTCTTAAAATTTCTTTTTCACAAGAACAAAAGCCTACCTGTTTACCACTCTGTCGGGCATGATTTATAGCTATTTTAATCAACAGCAACTTTCAGTCTCAAGACATCATTTAACCTAATTGAACTGCTAGACATAAATTCATAAATCAGGAATTATTAAAAGGGAAATAGGGAAAAACTTACCTAATTGTCACTTACTATAGTAAAATAAATATTCAGGTGCATATTCTGAACCAACTTAGATGACAGTTGCAGCTTTTGTTTCATAATGGTCATTATGCCAGTAACATTCATAGAGGCCCAAATTCAAGGCCATATTTTTCACCATTGCTTCAAATACTAACTCAAGAAACTCAGGAGAACATTTTATCCTATATATCCTATATTTTATCCTATATGTGTTCACCTCACTGAAATATCCTTTTCTACTTAATTGCATTCCATGTTGTTTGCTGGTTTATATGTTCAAATGGACCTTAACTAACATCTACAGAAGTTGATAGAGATATTTTTCATGATCTTTGGGGATGCTGGAGTAGACCTACAGTCTAGACTAAAATTTCCCAAATCTTTGCCCTGACCTGTGGATGTATCTGATGCACAAAGAACTTTCACAACAGACATTGTAAACAGGTTAATGAAATGCACAGAACATGAAATAAAATGACATCACACAGGACCATCTATGAAGTAAGTTTACTATTTCACTAAAATTTTCACAATAAGTACGACTGTTATCATAGTAAATATTAACATGAGAAAATAAGAATGTCTGCTATTTACCACACTGGAGATTTTTTTCCTCAACTCTACTGCTCTCTGAAAAGAGATAATGAAAAGTTGCTACAAAAACATATTCTGTTTCTGACTAGTATTAGTACTAGCATTCCATATGAAGATGCAAAAAAAATTTAAAGTTGAAAAGCATGAAAATTGAAATTGCCCACATGCTACAGAGAAAGTTTCTTTTCAAACTCCACCCCTTGCTTCACACACCAAGCACTACCTCAGATGCATTTGTATTTCTAATCACTATAGTTTTATTGCAAAGCACTCATTTATTTTAGCCTAAGAAAAGTTTCAGAGGTTAATTAACAATCTACAAGAATAAAAGTAATTAAATTATCTTTTATGTTCTAAATTTGTTATTTTCAATTTGATTTAGCTTTCTTTCCTTTTCTGCATTCTGAAAAAGGGCAAATAGCAAAGTATAATTTATCTTCTCCACATAATTCTCTTTTCACTATAATTCCATCATTTCTCCTTTGTGTTCCTGTTCTCTAATTGAAAATTTTACTGGTTTAAAAGGACTTATTTTATATAGCATAATTTTTAGCCCAGACTAAGGAATACTTGGATTTTTTAATTCTAGAAAAACTGCACACATTTGAACTAAAGTAATCTGTCACGTAGCAACAACAACAAAAAAAATAATGCTACCATGTGTTATGAAGAGTGTTATCTTTAAAATTGCCATGCCTATGAATGTCAATGTCAAAGTAAACACTTTGACATTCTGAAACCATGAAAAAGTACTCTGATTTTTTAAATTAAATATATCTCTTTTATCCCAATTTTTAAATGATTTTAATATATGTTAAATATTTGAATAACACATTGTTTATATTTGTTCCAAGAAGTATTTATTACCTTCATTGCCTTTAAATTGTTCCTGAATTAAGAATGATTCATTAAGCAACCCAAAAATTATAGTAAAAATAATACAATTCTGCTAAGTTTAATATGTAAAATAACTTGACTCCTTCCAAGTAAATTCATTGATCTGCTCCTAGAGCCTAGACTGTTACATCTAAAGAAAAGCAATTTTAGCATGGATTCTCCTTTATATTCCCCAAAACACACCTTCAAGAAGGTTTCAGTAAACCACTAAAGTGAAATCATTAAAGTGAAGTTCTGATCTGGAACTTGGAAGTTATTGTCAAAGAAAATCAGCAAATCTGGTCTGTTAACATTCAAAGAATATTCAAAGAATATGCACAATGTGCATTAGCAGAATGTTAGCAATATCTTAGATCAACTTTTTGAAATAACACACATTGACATTTAGCCCATGCTCCAGCACAATGGGGAAAAGAAATGCTTTCATGCTTCCAGAGAAGACGTCATATATGTTACATAAGAAATAACAGATCTATGTAAACCTTAATGATTACATATTTCTTTATAAAAGCTGTCTTCATTTTTTCTGGAGAATGTTACTCCTTGCATTTGTGATAGTCTAAAGCTATTATGTACCATCACTGTCATAGACTTCACTAGGTTTTGTAATGCTCCTAAACTGCAATGGTGGGCTGAGTTCTCAGAAACTACTTTACATGAATAGTTATCAAGCTGACACATCTTCAAAGATTATATTTAGCCAGTTTTCCTATCTTAAGAAATCTCAACGTCCTACATAAAGGATAGGAGCTGCGAATGCTTTGCATTCGTTCTACATTTAATCATTTTTAAATAAAAACACATACCAACCACTGTCTCTGAAGGATTACATATAATTCTTAAACTTCATGATGTAATATCCTATATTTGCCCTTACCCTGAAATATGTTTTATTAAGAAACTCAGTTTGTGTTGGTGCAGTTTACTCCAACTGTGTGTAACTCTCTACTAGGCCTTACAAAGTTGCTCATCCTATTGACTGCCATGTCTGCAATAGTAAGGGATTCATATGCACTACTGATTAGAAGATCTTGCCATCTTGGTCCAAATAAAATTTTTAAGATGGTTATTCAGTATCTATGAATAAGACCGTAAATTTGTAATATAAAACAGTGATAGTCTATTCTATACTAGTAACATAAAATAATAAATTAATAATTATTTCTCTTTGAAAGAATAAAACAGTATAAGAGAGAAATGTACTTGAGAAATTCAAATACTCCCTCTTTTAGGTTGTATAATAAATCTGGCCTTTCTATTCAATTTGCAGCAACCTTCTTGTCTAACATTTAACATCACAGCAAAGGAAATATTTAGTTTAGAGTGCATAAAAATTCAGTGTTGTCCTCCACCATACATTACATGTCACCCATCAGAATGACATGAATTAAAAAAATTATTACACTAGGGTCACTTTATAATAGGATATCTGTTAATATAGGCACATTGAATATGATTTTTACATAGAGAATAAGCCATTAAAACATTTTCAAGACCAATATTATGTTTCCTTCTGCTTTTAAAATTGTCAAAATAGAAATCCTTTAAATAAAACCAGTAAACTAAAACTTTAATGGTGATATATTGGGCTCATGTGGAATATTTAGGAGTATTCATTTATAGTGAATATTTTGTGCACTCTGATTACAAAAGTTTTGTCGTCACAAATTAATATCTGGAAAATTGGTTTTTTATGGTTTGTTTTAGAGTTTGATTGGTTGCCTTTTTTTTGGTGTGTTGTTCTTTGGTTTTCCACCCTCTCCAAAAAAAAAAGAGCATAATATTTTTGTTTAATATTTCTACATAATATAAATATATCAGTAATTGTTCATTTAAAGTGCTTGATTAATTTCTCATCAAAAATTTACAATAAATAGGAATATATATATATTCTATGAATTGCCATGGTTATATCTGCATCAGTAAGTGAAGGGAAAACTCAGACTTCAGCAGTGGCATGTGATCATCCATACAATTTATTTGTTAGAGCATTCCTGTTCACAGTTTTGGCCTATGCTACACTCAGATGTGGTTTAAAGAGACAGGAAATCCTGGTAAGAACTGTGGGTGGGATAACTGGGATGATGGAGCATTTAATCGTATGGAACTTTCTGGCCCTCTGTGCAAGAAATGGAGCCCAGAACTCCAGCCCCTGCCATGTACATACATAGTCTTTAGAATGCACTGTGCCACTGTCAAACCAGTGAGAGCATCTTGTAAGCCAGATGCTGCAGGAAGGTGATAGGACAATCGTGTACTACTGGCAGTTGATTGCAAAATGTTTCCTCCTTTCTGATTATACCCTTACAATTTTCAAGTGTACTAATAATTGTACAAATGTATCAGTTACTGCTAATGGAGCACACAGGCTTTCTTTGGGAAAGATCATGGTCAAAAGAATTCAAACACAAGACACATTTTAAATTTGATAACAGCAACTGAACCACAACGGTTTTCTTCAGGGACCCTGCTGAATTACAGCCCCATATCCTGATCATGGATAAATATTTGAAGTTGGTTTGGGTTCAGATTTTTTTCATTATCTAGAAACCTTTCCCTCACCTTCAAATAACACCCTGAGGCCTGGATATGAGCTAGCTATAATATATTCAGCTCAATATTAATGAAATACCAGTGTTTCTTTGATTGACAGCTCTGATATTCAGAAACTCACATCCTCACAGGACCACCACCAAGATGCCTCCTTCACAGAACTATCAGTCAGCTGGAATTCAACCCTCCAGCTCTCCAATTT
This sequence comes from Urocynchramus pylzowi, assembly GCA_013397555.1. Lineage (NCBI taxonomy): Eukaryota > Metazoa > Chordata > Aves > Passeriformes > Fringillidae > Urocynchramus > Urocynchramus pylzowi. The sequence continues at coordinate 150,355 of VZRH01004498.1, read as the reverse complement.
AATAAAACTCTGTTAGGGTACTAAGTATTTCAAGTCTTGACTCAGCAGAGCATTTCTTTTAGATTTTCTCCAAGAAATTGTGATTCTAGAAGTAGTATTTCAGCAACTTAGAGACTAGATCTAAACTGTTCCTGGTCATATGCAGCAATATTCTTTTCAACAGAAACAGACTATGCATAGGCCTCTATCTTTCTTCTTTTTTGAGGAAGGTCAATTACATCAACTTTTTTATTACCAAGAATCACTCATGTGACTTCATTCTGTGTTCTGTATAGCCCTATCATTGGACTCAAAACATACTGCTACTAATACCACATGGCCTACTTGAATTTAAACTCTTATCTTCTCTCTGACCATATTGTCAAAACAAACATATGTGAGTTAAAGAACATTGGAGAGATTCAGCTGCTGTAATACCAATGTGTCAGAGATAAAAGCCCTAGAGGCAATTTATATGTTTCTGCAAAGGCAGTGAATGCATACTCCTGTCCTATATATCTGCAGATCTTTCCATCAAGTTTCAATACTTTCAAATACATTCCTTCCCACATAAACTAATCTGAAATATAGCTTTTCAGATTTTCTTATTTTTTTCTCTCCCTTGTATCCACTGCTCTTCTCCAATAAAAGACAAACCTGGAAGTGATTTTAATGTCACTGCTATAGGATAACCTGTGTAGCTATTCCACTGGTGCCAGTTGAACCTTATTCAGACTCCAGACTGAGAATAGCCTCAAAGCAAAAATCAATACCTCTCTTTCAAAATCCTCCTCAAAATTCTATTGCTTTATAATGTAAACAGCAAACTGAAATGTTCTCCTGCCTACATAGCTGAAGAACAATAACTTCTGAACATAACTTCTTAAATTTACTCACTTTTCACTTCATTTTCTTCATAATTCATAGAAATTTTGCTCCTATTTAACTATTTAAATCATTTAAATACTCCTTCTGAACTGTGAATTGCTTAAAGCAAGTATTTGGTGTTGGCTGTGTAACAACATGACAGGACCCTGCTTAGTGGTGCTCTGAAAGCTGTCCTGTGTTACACCCTACCACCCAGAAACCTTCACTGCTTTCACCTGTGGAGTCATATAGATTTGTGCATAGAAGCACAACACCATCATTCTTACTGGTGTTGACATTTGCTTCTGTTCAGGTGCAGATGACTGTACAGCACAGAGGGCAGGATGATGAGGAAGCTGTTATGAACATTAAAAATCCCCATTGACCTTTCAGCTTAAATCAGACTTGAGCTTCTAGCAGCAGCTAAGCAGAAAGTTATGAGGAGCCTCTGGTATGTGTCTACCTAGTAACTTATCCAATTACAGTTACATTTGAAGCAAGGTGAAAATTCCTTTCATTGCCATAAATGAAGGGCACACTGACCAGATTCTGACAAGATTAAGTACTGACTCTCCTCTAACATGCTCGTTTAGAAGAAAAGGAGAGCAAGAGAGAGAAAGTAAGCTAGAGAAGTGTGTGGAGGATAAATACGAAAAATTTGAAGCCTTTTTCATGTATTTTTGCAACTTGACATTAAATTTGCCACGCTCTGTGAGCACAGCAAAGCAGTGCAATGCAAAAAATTCTGCAGCCTGCTTCCATTCTTCTTCTGGACTGGACTCATTGGTTACATTGTGTCAGCCACAAAACCAGAGAATTTTCTAAGCAGTGGAATTCCTTCCAAAGGAACTTCTCTGAACCACCATTACACTATAAGCCTTTTGATTTTCCCTCCAAAATATCTACCAAGAAAATTTCTGCCGAGCATGAACTAATTGCTGTACTACATGTTAGCTGAAAACTGTTTGATATCCCTGGTGACAGTTCTCTACTACAGAACACTATACCTTTACTTCTACAAAAAAAAAAGTTAAAGGCAAATTGGCATCCTGTTCTGTGTAAAGCTAAAGCCATTTCTCCTAAGAAAGAACAAGAATATCTGGACGAATGGAAAGAAATTATATAACCTTCTTTTGCTATCTACCGCTTCACTATTCACCCCATAAGAAGTTTTCCATGCAGCATTCCTACCCCACATAGTTGAGGAAAGAAGAAAACAAAATGGAAAGAGGCAGTGGATCTGGGTGGTTTGCTATCTTTAGTCTTCTGAAATTATATGAATTATCTCATCAAGCTGAAGTAACATTGACTTCATGTTTCTTTCTCACATCTAGTGGCTATCTGTTGTAAAGAGTTTAGGAAAATCCTAAATGGCTAGTGAAGGTACCACATGTCTAATGGTCACACAAAACAAAACAAACAGTCTAATGAGAGTGATGTGCCAGAGCAACTCTACTTAAGAAAAAAATACTTATATTTAAACTTTTCTCTGATATGCTGTAAGAATTATTAATGACAAACATTTTTATATTGTAAACACTTACTATTTTCTAGTAAAATAACCTATATCCCTTAGCTAATTCGGGATTTTTCACCATGGTGCTCAAAATTTTTAACATTGTTGAATAATTTTCCTGTACAAAGGATACCTTTGTTGCCTAAGACAAAATTTTTGATAATACTATAATAAATTACAAAAAACAAACAAACAAAACAACACAACAAAAAGGCATCCACTATTCTTAAGCCTGAAAATGCGTGACTGGATTTACACAAAAGCAATTTCACCACCATTTGAGTTAACACTGAGTGACTTCCACACAGAAAACAGAAATGCTTATTGAAGGACACACTACAGATTTCATTTCAGTATCAAAACCAGTTATCATACTTATTTTTTCAGACTGATTTCTCATCAAGCCCTTTCAGTGCTTAAATGACTAATACTCTCTAATGAGTTAGAGGTGGAAGTCCTGCATAAGAAAGGAAATTGCTAAATCAGAAAAATATGAAGATAAATAATTCCCATATGTCTGTCTACAGGAACTTGTACTGAAAAATATTATTTTTCTAACACTTAGAACACTTAAAGTCAAGAAATATTCACTTTTTAATTCCTTACTTCTTTTAAAGATATGGTTCTGCTCTGAAGTATAATGTTTAACCATGACCTAAGCCTAATAAGTTTTTCCTCCAAGAAACAAATGCTCTATTTTTCAAAGAGATAAAGTTCTGTTAAGTTTATTTTGGTTTGGGGGTTTTCTTTTTGCTTGTTTTCCCTTCAATTTAGTTCTATTTAAAAATCTACTTCAATTTATTTCTCAGAATATACTGGATAATGATGATTGAGAGAAAAGGAGGTTTAGAAAATTTGCATTAGCTAAATTTGAAAAAACTAAATTACTTCTGGTTCTGAAGTCAGAAACCTATGCTTATTGAAAAAAAAAAAAAAAAGAAAGAAAAAAAAATCCAAACCCCTTAGATTCTAACATGCATGTTCCACCACTCCAAACAATGGGAAAATTGACTATTTAGTAAAAAATATCTAAAAGTACTTGAGAATTGCACCTGCATTTTTAACATTATGTAACAGAACAAGGTCTATTTTAGAAAATAAAGGAGTAAAATTCATAAAATACTTTTGTTACCCAAGTTTTCCTTTCCTTCAAGTAATCCTGAAACCAAATAATCGAACAGAGAATTCTGAAATACTATCCTACATAAACTGCTATTTCATTCCACTGAACATCTGTTCTTAGAATTTTCTACAAGGTTAATAACCATCATATCATCTTGACTTTTCTTCCAATGGTTTAACTCTCCTTCTTAATTTAGATTAAATAAAGAAATTTATTGCACATAGGTCCACATATTTTGCAAAAATATAATGATCTTTTTTTATATGCTTGGCTTATTTAGCATAAAAAGTACTTTTCAATCCTTCAGACATTTTTGCTCAATATTATTTTATTTTTCTGAGTCCTTCAGAAGAGGAGTAAATAGAAACCATGACTCCTGACATTCAATTTTCCATTCCTTCACCATAACCTCTACTTTTTTTATGAGGAGATTGCTCATTGTTAGTCAAGCATTCCAAGTAGGATGCATACATTAAATTACTTCAATAAATAAAATGTCTCCTACATCAGTTTTCTGTTTTGACTTTGGGGGGAAAAAAAACCAAACAAACCGAAACAACAACAAACCAAAACAAAACAAACAAGCAAATAAAATACCATCAACAGTTCAGCTGCTGGCTGAATTAATTTTCTAATATATCAGGCACTCTGTAAATTCAGACACTGGTGCTAATGGAAAAGGAATCAGTCAATCAGCTAACTTGCTCATTTTCAAATTAGTGCTTACACCAATTATTAACAAAATCTTTTGAAAGCACTATGGTACCTTTTTGGATCCTTGACTCTATTTCCATTCCAGTAGATCCTTGTGTTCTGTTCTTTAGGTAGGGGGACTACACATCTCATGAGAATGAGGTTTTGCATATCTCATGAGAAAACTGCTGCTGTGCATTATGGTGAGAATTACAGTTTCCTTCTCCCCACAAATACTATACATGCCAGAGTAAAAAACATGAAATAAATAAAACCTCAATTAAAGGAAATAAACCTTCTGTTCCCTAACTCCAAAGACATAAGAGGCATTGACCTTTCTCAAAAAGATCATTTTAACTTTAAGAACATTCAGTTTCATGTGTAGAGGAACCCTTCTCTTAAGGCACATTTAATGCTCCATGTTATCATCTGCTAAATAAATATACAAAGTGCTAAGTCTAAACTTGCTCCATATAGAGGAAGAAACTTCTGACAAAACAGAATTAAATTATCCAATTTCAAAAAAACTGAATTTGCAGCACTTTTTCTGGGCACTCAACTTATTTTCAAGCAAGCTTCTTCATAAAAGCAATCCAATATTCTTCCCGTGTACTACATATGCTGGTAATTAGTAAGGGCTGATTAAAAAAAGGATGAACCCCTGTAAAGAATTTTTCAAAACTAAAACATTGTTCCTCAGATGGATTTTTACAAGCATGGACTATGGCATTGTTTGTTACTGGATGTCAATACAGTACAAAGAAATTAACAAATCACTGCCCATAGTAGATCTGAAGCATTATTTTGTGTGATGCCATAGAACTCTTGACAAAACAGTCTTTAGATATTGACTCACTTATGGAAATTGTTTATCCAAGACATTTGAAAACACAAAATTAGGTAGAGGACATTTACTTTGCTTTCAATTAAACCCAATTATCTAAAAACAATTACAAGTCTTTTATGAGAAATACCACTATTTTGACTGCAGAGATACTTCCAAAAACAATTTTCAGAGTATGAATGTTTATAACACTTTAACTTGGCCATAGAGTGTGAAAAAATAAAGTCACAGGAAACTGGGAATGTAAACTCAATTATGAGTGCATAAGAGAAGATTATGTGTGTCTGAAAAGAAATGACAATATAGTGTGGCATAATACCTTTCAGCATCTCCGAGCTTGTTTTAAAGATGAAGGGAATGCAAATGTAATTATTAAACTGTCACAGGCAGTTAGAAATAATGATTTAGATAAAAAGTGAATGGCATTCAGACAGATGTCTAGCAATGAACTCTGTGAAATCCAATGAATCAAATAGAACAATTCTAGTCAGTCAAAAATCAAAATAGAAGGCCACCAAGTACACCCATAATTTCATGAGCTATTTACCAATGAAAACTTAANCTAGTCAGTCAAAAATCAAAATAGAAGGTGGTGCACCCATAGAGGTGCACCAAGTGCACCTCAAAATAGAGGGTGCACCAAGTGCACCCATAATTTCATCAGCTATTTACCAATGAAAACTTAGAAGATTTTACTAGTGAAGATTGTTTATCAAACTGAATTCTCTCCAAGAGCTTTAGTAAACACCCTTGAGATCCTAAGATTCAAGGTACTGTTGAGATCCAAAAGTATATTTTGGATTTAGGATATAGGATTCCTAAATGTTTGGGATTCTGACACGTTTGGGCAGTCAAATACTCTGTGAAATATGTAAATGAATAACTGAGACAAAGAAGAAATCACAGAATGAAAAGTAGTTCAACATAACTTTTGAAACATCTTTCTGTAAATACCCTCAGATTCTATGAAAGACTGCATAGCACTGTTCTATCAATATGGAAAGGAAATATATGTTTTAAAATATGCAACATCTCCATGTAGGGAGTCATAAAAGTAAAGTCAAAATGGGTACTTAAATAATGTGTGTGTGAGAATGAAGAGATTGAGTTGCTGATAGTAAGAGACAAAGTTCCTTAAGGATGAACAGTTACCATTCAGTGCAGCCATTAAAAATACCTGGGTTCTTGGGTAATTGGTAATGAATTGTAGAGCCTTGCGATGTCTTCCAGGATAATGAGGAAAAAAAATAACAGAAAGGATGGAGTTTCTAGGCCATCTTTAATTCTAGACAGCACCATTAAGATACTTCTATAATCTTCATTTACAAAAAAATAAAATCTAATTAGGGTATTCTACAAAGGAACAAGAATTAACATAAAACATACCAGTGAAGCAGCTGGACAAAAAATGCATATTACAAGGTGCTTTCCTTGAGGCAGAAGTCACCAAACCTACTGCTTTCCTAAAATACCTACATCATGAGAGGCAGGGAGAAAAAATCACGCAGGAATCCAGAATTTACTCTCTTCAAGAGAATATATTTTCTTCTTAAACATGCATATAGAGATTTAGCCAATAGGGAGTACTATATTTTCTGTTGGACTGCTAAAGCAGTTGGTTATAATTTTTTCAGTCAACCTCAGTAAAGTCATTTCAGTTATTTTGCTGGCAGCAGTTTCTTCATAGTTTTGATGCAGGGCAAGTAGAACCTGGGATTTCAGATTTATGTACCACAATATAGGATATAGAGAACTGGGGATAAGGTGGATATATATGTTAAGAAGTTTAAAAGATAACTTTTCTCTTAATGTGATCTCTAACAGTATTATAATAGAGATTATTATGTAGATATTGTGCTTGTGTGTAGACTCGTAAACCTCCTGGAAATCTTGTCTCTTCTTAAGCTGGTGAAGGAGATTAGAAGCATTCAGAAGTGGTTCAAGCAAACCTTGAGGGGTTAGGATGAGGAATCCATACTGGGTTGCTTATTTATAAACTATGAATTTCATAAACTAACACTAAATTTCTTCTGGAGAAGTCAAAGAGATCAAAGCATTCTTCCAAGCATCAAAATGCAAAGTGAAAGATTGATGCTTAACTCATTGCTATACATGTCTTTTAAGCCATATGTCCTCATCCAAAACATTTAGATTTTATAGCACTGATGGTGATCTAAATCATAACTTCTCAAAATAATTACACAATCTAGATGATGACTATGAGAAGGAATGACAATTCCAGGTTTTTTTGCAGTTTTTATATAGAAATGAGATGGATCATGAGCTCTGTGTGCTAGCCACAGAAAAATACTTAATTACTCAAATACTGTTACTAATTATAGATTTATGCTAATATAAATGGCATACAGCACAGTAAACGATTTAACCAATTCAAAGCTTACTTAGACGTATCTGGGCATATTTGAAATAACGTGGACAAATCTTACTCACAAAATTTCCAGTGTCTGCTGTCCAGATAAGATGACTGTAAAATTTCATTATTATAACATTTAGCAGGATAGACTAAGTAAAAAAAGTTCTTAATAATTTGCTTATAAGTGCAATAAATTAAGATATAAGATACAACTGCTATGTCTTCTTTATATTACCTCATTTATTGAAACTCCATTTAAATGTTAGAATTCTAAAATTAAAATTTCTCAGTTCTCATGTAAAGGAGAAGAAATTTAGTTCAGCAAGTAAGTTTTCTAGAGCATTCTCACAAAGGATTTCTTGGTAAAGCTACACAAATATATCAATTAATAAGAAAGCTTAAAAGTCACCAGAGAGAGAGAAAAATTCTTGTCACGCAATCTGCCAGGTACACTTGACAGAACAACTCAGTGTTCCAGAAGCTGGCACAGCTAATTTTTTTTTCACAGTAAGAATGATCTCTAGCATTAGCAAGGATTTGCTCTCCAACCAGAAAAAAAATTATATTAAAAAAAGCAGACTATACAGAATCTTTTGGAAGCAATCAGCTAAGGGTCATAAGGTGCAACTTGATTTCAAAGAAATAAAATTTTCTGATTTTGAAATAATTGTTGTGGAAAAATTTTGGTAAGTGTGTAATTTTTAGCCGTGTCTCCTTGCACAGCATTTTATAACAGAGTGACAACTGCATTATGCTTGCATTACAACAGAGGAAAAATTAATATTTTGCGTTACAATTGAGCCAAAACTATCTTAAAACTCTAAGATTATAAGAGAAGCAGATTTCAGTGTTGACATCTGGATTGCCCTACAGGATGATGAATCTATTCCTGAAAACACCTCATAGCATATGCTGTAGTTCTCCAGGGAGACTTCAGGAGATAAAATTCTCATAGAAAGAATGCTTGTTAAAAATAAAGGGCAAATATGCTAACTTCCAACTTGGTTAATTGCCAACACAGCAATTTAGGAAGCAGAGCTCCATAGTAACTAGTAGTATCATTCTCTCATTCATTCCTTTCCATCAAGGTAGTTTTCAGTAAGTAGTTTCAAAATCAATCAGGCAAGATTAAGAACAGAAATCAGCTGATCAAAAATATAAAATAAAAATGAAGACTGATGAGATGTAAAAAGGATATGCATGCACTCCAGAGAGACTTGATGCCCAGGCATCTGTTACAGTCTGAAGTAGCAGGCTTTTCCCAAGCTTATTCACAAAGAAAAGATTAAGATAAATGTGTGGAGACTTTTTAGGACTTGTCTTATTTAATTATGCTTTATTCCAGCTGGTAAGAGAAAAGTATAATTTGTTGATGAAACAATGTTCATTGTGCTCTAATCAGTGCTTATGAGGAAATGGAAAAATAGGTGATAAGAAATGCTTTGGCAACTGGAAGCAGCACAAGGGCTGGACTTAGAAGATGCAGAATAGCATAATTCCAAAGGGACGATAAGGCAGGAAGTCCTAGCATAGAAAAATGTGTTACATGTAAAGACAAATAAGCCCTTTAAAATGACCCATGATTCAAAATTAGCAATTATGGCAGTGAGCACAGTTTAATGTATATTTCCACAATAGTCACTGATATTTCAGACAGATCAGTGTAAAAAGCACAAGAGTTCAACAGTGGACAATTTTATCCAGGATAGTTTATCTGCTTCACAACTGGTCTGTAAAAATGAAGTACCTTACTAAGGCAGCTGTATCTCTTCCAGTTTTGAAGATAGGTCACTTAAGAATAAACTTCTTTATGACGGACAGATATGTCCACAGCAAATAAAAAGACCTTACTACACAGAGAAATCCATCAATGTTTGGGGAATAACTTGAAATCCAGTAACTTAAGCATGAAATTATTCGATAAAAATATTTAAGGAACTTAGTCTCCAATCTACATTTTCAGAAAATATACAAAAAGACATGGATGTTTAAACTTGTGCATAAGAGACTCAAAAATACAATCTAATCATAAGAAAAACCTAGCTGAAGATTAGTTTTGAAAGTAATTTATAGGAAGACCTATGTAAATAAAAAACATTAAATGTTTTTCAAAGCATAAAAATGGTTTTCTTCATAATGCCTGCATAGAAAGGGAAAGATCCTCAAGTAACCAACATGTTAGATTTTGCAGGCCAAAAATAGGAAGCATCTTTTCCTTGTACTCAGACTGACGGAAAAGAAGACACACAGTATGTAAAGAAGTTGATATACAACACTGTAAGAAAACAGCATGTTGCTTAGAAATGGTACAATGGTTTGCAGCAACAGACAGAAATAAAAAGAAATTCCACTAATTGAGATTTTTGATTATACAGATCAGAAAATGTGTAATTAACAGAAGTCCAAAAAAACAGTTGGTGTGCTTTACTGAGGTCTTAGTTTTCCTTCTAATCATATCTAAACTGTGAATTTAACTGGTATTCTAAATCAAAGAAACTAGTAAAGGCAGAGACATAAAGGTATGCTATTGGAATGCAGCAGGATTTCAGATGACACAAGACACTGCTAGCAGACACAAAAAGACAATGCTATCTAGCACCAGAAATATCTATTACTGCTGCCACAAGAGGAAAAAATACTGTATGAATTTCTCAGTTCACAGAAAATGAATAGGTTTAGTGTCAAGCAGACAGTGTTTATATATCAATCATCAATCTGTACAACATAGCAAGGAACTTCCAGAGACTAACCATCCTAACTACTGAGATTCAACAACATCAACAAACAAGATTAAGAGGTGTAATGCAAAATCTGTCTGTTCAACAGTAGAATTGTCTTTTGTGGGGAACTACACAAGGAAAATAAAATAGAAAAGCCCTCCAGCTTACACACAAATGTTTCCTAGCTTGCTGTCTTTTTGAGTGTGCAAAGATTACAGCTGTTTATATATTGTTCTCAAATTGGAAGGAAAATCCAGTGCTCTTGCAAATTAAGAAAAGGACTGATATAGATTTATGTTATATTTCTCTTTCTATTGAAGTATTTTCAACAATTCATTCCTAAAGATTTTGAACCTTTTACTAATTTCTTCATCTCTCCTTAAATATCACACCACTAATTAATGAGTGAGATCCAAGTGACACATTAGAATGGTACTTTCCATTTTCAATGTACCAAGCTCTCACATGCCAACATTGTTTGGAAGACATGGTGAAACAATAACATCACAAAACCTTTGACACAAAAATGTGAGGTTTCAATTTTAAAATAAGTATTCTATACTGAACACTCTGATGAACTGTAATTACAAAACATTATATCATAAAAGACATACTAAGCACTGCTCCAAACAAAGTCACACCTTATGATGAAACACAAAATAATATTATGGAACACTGCTAGTTAAACATCTGTTATGGAAAGATTTTTATGGAATCTTCTTAATAAGAAGAATCTTAACTCTGGGTAGACCCTATTAAACTAGTGATATGCAATCCAGGAGTTTCACAACACCAGGACTGGAAAATACATCAGCTGTGTAATACCTTACCTATAATCTGTACTGAAAATACCTACCACTATGCTGCAAAGTCCTCTTCACTAACACACTTTAAAGTATCTCTCTTTACATGACAGATAAAGTTTTTGAATTGTATTTGCAAACAGGTCTTTGACTTTTGAATAATGTTCTTCTTTGTTTCTGCTTACTATTCAGCAGGAAATTAAACTCTTAATTTAGACCTGTTTCCTTTTAAGAGCAATAATGTTAGAAAATGCCATCACATACTATTAACTCGTTCTGCATTATGAATAAAATCTGTAGATTGTATTACATAACCCTACATCTTTTATTTCTAAATGTGTTATAAATATTTGATTGTACCACTTCAGAAATATTGAAAATCTCTAGACATGAAGGCTGGTATAAATTAATGTGTAAAGAAGATATCTTATACACTTCTACAGAAACTTCTACAAACTTCTCTACTCAGTATAAAACATATTCTGTATTGCTTTACAATTAAGATAATGCTTCCAATTACATAAGGAATTTATGGTGCTCGTCACAAAAACAGAAAAGTGAAAAAAATTTCAAAATTATTGGTCTATAATCTGGTGTTTCTATATAAAAATAAATATTCCTTCCTGTTCTGCTAGTCAACTCAAGAGGCCAAATTGCTTAATTTAAAAAAAAAAATTAAAAGAGAAGGCTTCAATAAAATCTATCTTTCCTAAAAAAAATGTCAAGGCACATTCTCAAAGCATAAGTAGGAACTCAGCCATACAAATCCTACTAACATTAGTGGGAGCTACTTGTCAAAAGCACTGTGCATCATGCTGAATATGTCCTTCAGTGATAACAGTAGGGTTAAAACTTTTGGACATATGCATAAATATTTTATGTGAGGCATTTCACGAGGTAACAGTTGTGATTTATGCTTGGCTGTGCTTTCAGAGGTATCTGTACAGCAGGAACATCTCAAAAACTATTATAGTCTCCAGAACACCTCAGAAAAGATTGTACTCTGGTTATATAGTCCACTAAAACAGGGGTCTTTCAAGAAACTTTCATCATGACTCTGTCTCTTTCAAGCAGACTTTCCAAAAAGGTACACAGTAAAGTCTTTCATTACAAAATATGTTTCAGTTTTATCTATATTACTTTAATACCTCATGTACTTCATCTACAGGTGCTAAATTACCTTTAAACTGGTTTCTAAAAATATTGCTTCTTCCTAATATAGGAATGATACAACTTCTCCAAAATGAAACAGAGACTATCAAAGAGAGATGGAGAATCCTGATACTAAATACAGCACAGTAGAAAAAGAAATATATGAAGATTCTACTGTGAACCACAGTATGAAATCACGGAAATCTCAGGACTGAAGTGAGATTTCATTATCTCAAACAAAAAGACCCCATCTTATTAAAGAGATAAAAGCCAATATAGTTCATATGTATTTGATTAAAAAAAATTGCAAGTGACTACAAGAGGAAAAAAGATTATGTACACTGTTCTGAGCTTTTTCTTTTGTTGTCATGGCAAATGCCAAAGCTGCATGTAAGTCTGTATTTATGTGAGCATCTGAACTCAGCCCTAATGAGTTAAGAAGGAAATGGTAAGCATATTGGGATTTTTTGACAGAAGATGCTTTTCTGCTCATGTGGGTTGAAAAAAAAAAAAACAGATAAAAAAGTGAGTCCTATATATCAAATCAATTTATAATTTAACAATTGATGTATTTAGTTCCTTAATTCTAAAAGCTCAACTAAGCTTCCAAAAACATTCCACTCAGAGACTTTAAATTCTGTGAAGTATCTCAGGGATTTCAACTAGCACAAAATTTAAAAATAAATATTGTTATCCTACTTCAAAGATACTTTTATCTTTTGTAAAAAACTTTTACAACTGGTAGAGGCCCAGTTTGGACATCTAGAATTGGCATGGGCAGCTAAGTACTCAAATTGAGATTGAGCACCACAGCATAAAAACAAATCAGAGTAACAAAACATGTAAACCCTGGGTTTCTAAATGCAGACTTATTGGGAAAAGCTATTTTAAAAACTTTCTAGTGTCTCTGTATTTATAAATAAAAGAAAGAATCTAGCTAGCATACTCAAGACTTAGGGAAAAAGTCCAGTTACAAACTGGAGACTTAGTATAGCAGCAGAGAGTATTAATAGTGAGAACCCTCATCATTATTCTTCTGTAAATCATGAAGTTTAAATATAAGAGTATGAAAGTAAGAAAAGTTTTGTGACTTTTGACAATTATTAGTAAGAAAAAAATGGTAACAATTGCCAAAAAAATCACAAAAGTTGACATGTTACCTGGCTATGACAAAGAGCACACAACTGACACCCAAGTAAGCCAGCAGAATATACATCCAGATATCAGGGGAGAGAGGATTCAGGAAGGAGAAGACGCCCGGGTTTGTACCATTGGGCTTGCGGTACAAAATACTTATTCCAAGAGTCATAAAGGGCTTGGAAAAGTCGATGACCTTCTCACGAACATAGGTAATTGCCAATGGTGCAACTGCAAGGTCAGCTTTCTGTTGACAGAAATACAAAAAGAGAAAAAGGCCATAAGTCAGAAGGAACAGGCTGAAGCAGACAATCAGATTATGCAAAACACAAACTTTGTATGGAGGACGTTTGCTCTTGTACTAGGTTGCCTGAAATTTAAAACTCTTCTCCCTATAAGTAAGGAAACAGACTTATTCTACTTCCTCTTTGCTAAACTGACGTAGCATTTAGAAAAAATTGAAAGCACTGGTACAGGGATATAAGTGAAGAAAAACATTGCATCTTGCAGAAGACATGAACATCCATTATCACATTCTCAAAAACTACTAATTGTGCATTTCAACATATGTCTTCTCTTTGTCACTCCCTCACTGTGTTCTTTAGAAGAAATATATTTGGGAAGCAGATGTGAATATGCTAGTACAAGTGCAGGGAAAGGGCCAGGAGGCAGTTGTTCATATTTTAGGATAAAAATGGTACAAAATGAAGGCCAGTTTAAAATTGAAAGTGCAACATCTGCAAGGATGTTCTAACAAAGTACAACTGTCCTTACTCATTTGTGGGAATCACTACAAAACTTACAGATATTTATTAATCAATTAGACTACTTAAAATGAAATCATCAATTGAATGCATTTTGTCAATAATATTTCATTTTAGTTATAGGAATAATTCATAGGAGATTAATAAATGGTCTATGCTATTCTTTTAAGCAAAATTTAATGGAAATCGGAGTGACCAAAAAACTACAGAATCTACTTCTTAATCTCTGTCAACAGCTCTTGAAATACTCCTGTGCATGTATGTATGTGTATGTGTGTGTGCATACACACATAAGAAGGAGGAAAGTTCAGCGTGAGAAAGTTTACAGTACAAGACCTGGAAAGCTGTAAACTAAGAATTCTTTATAAACCATACCAAAATACAGGTATGTAGTGACAGAAATTGTATAGGTACCAGGGAGTACTGCTACCCAAGTAATATATCCAAGAAACATCGAGGCAAATGATACCATTTTCAGAATGCCTGTTTTAAGATTCAGAGATAGGATTCCAACTAAAATAAATTCATACACTTATGTACTTTTTGTTCATTTGATATTGTGTATATTGTGTAACACTCAAACTTCCATGCAATGTAGCATTTCAGTGTTCCCTTTAATTTTTATTTTCTCACCTTACTCAAAGTTCTTCTATGGTCTATTCTTGTTATGAGCATTTATATAATTAGATCTACTGTAGTCAGTTACAATGTGAAACTCTGTGGACACTGTTCATTTTATTTGGTGAGGTTTTACTGGCCAAAAAAATTACATGCATTTAATTTCCATTGGTATTAAGAACTAATAGATATTAATCAAAACAGCAAGGCTTAATTCCACAGTGGATGACTTTTTATGGATTGCATGTTATTGATGATATTCCAGCTGATGTAAAAAGAAAATGGTGAAGTAAGAAACTAAAACTAATTTGACTTAAAAGTAATAGGTCAGCAGGTAGAAGTTTAAAAAACATAACAACCCAATATTAGTTTGTGAAGCAAGTAGCAGACCTTAACCTCAGTCTGAAGGCAAGTGACTAGAAATTGTCAGAAGAGGCAGCTTCCCAAAGACAGATAAATTAGATCTTTTGGAAGGCTATTGGCAGATGTGAATTTTGGTCTTATTATTTTAACAGAACCTTAATGAATAATAAATAATTTATTTTAATAAATAACATGGAAAATCCAACCCTTGGTCATTAGATGGAAACAAAACCGTATACAAACGAATATAGGTTGTAGCTATCTCTAGAGCAGCCAAGTAGCAGATGAAATTAGAAAAATAACTGATCAAGAAATTATATGTCTCATATGACAGAATAAAATAGATATTCCAACCTAGGAGGACAGATATAAAATTTATTTACATAACTTGACATCTCAAGATTCTCTTCAGATCTGAGTAACTCTGAATATTCTTGAACTAGAATATCACCATAAGAAAAATTAAGCATCTAAAAAAACAAAACAACCAAAAAAAATTAAAATATCCAGAGTCTTTAATAACTGAGGAAATTACTAACTTTAAAATGTAATGCTACCACATGCCACTTTTGTTAACATCTTTTATCTCAAATCCTCAATTCTCCTGCAATTCTTTCATTCTGAAAAGAGCACTATTTGTAGCTATGAGAAAGCAAGAGCCAAGTTTCCAGAAGTGCAGTACCAGTTTCTCCTACAGTCAGCTATAATGAAGATATACAAGGAAGAGAATTCTCTTTAGTTTACTTCTAGGGACAAAGATGGGAGGAATGGTGTAAAATTAGTATTTTATCAGTCAACATTTATCAACATTAACAAATTAGTATATCCTAAAATGGCTTTTTGATAAGTTCCATTACAAAGAATATTTGTCTCACTTGGTGGTGATCAATGATTCTATTTTTCATAAGGAATGCATGCTTATATTCTTTGAATGAATAAAAAGATATATTTATCTGAAAACACAATCTACAGTAGCACTTACTCTTTCTTGAGATGAAAGAATTGTTTATGACAGCATCCAAAGATTGGTGAGGTAAGCAAACTAGTTGCCACAAAGAAAAATTCTGCACCAACTAAAGATTACAATAGTGATTAGAAACAGTCTGACAAGGACATTGCAACACAAGGCAGGGTCCTGAGCAAAATGGAGGAGTTGTACAGCCTACTCTACAATGTGCTAGAGGAGTGCACTGCAGATAATAAGCTGCATCCTCTCCCTTCCTCAGGAAGTGAGACGCTCCTGATAAACCCGGACCAAATCATCTGAGCAGTGAAGCAAGCCCTTGATCATAACAGCAAGGCAGTAAAGCATCCCTTGAAAGTACCAGAAGCTCATCCATGATACAAGGTAGGAATAACCCTGACCATAATGCCTACCTGACCAAGCTGGGACAAAGGATAAGCATTCACACATGTATGAAGCTTCCCTGTCTTGCTACCACGTGCAGTTGTAGGATGCTCATTCACCAACAACTCCAGGTAACCCTGATTTATTTCTGATATAGAAGTGCCTAAGGTAGGCTAAAGTCATCCTCCTTTGCTTCTTCACTCACATTTTACTTCGAAGCAGCTTGTTCACAGACTATTTTACATAAAGTTGTATTCAAAGAGAAAAAGGGAGGAATTTTTTTAAGTTGTACAGGGCTGAAATTTGGCACATAACCTCTAAAAAGAGAGATTTTAAAATTATACTGAATTAAATCTGCTTGCAGATACAAATAACTTCAGCAAGAGACCTGCACTTTGATGTTGAGTAGTGTATGGCCATAGCATGCACAGAAATTTGGTATTTGTAGAAATTGGTGCTTTTTCTGTGAAAATTAACTCTATAAAACCTGGAGAAACAATCATAATAAATTTTAGGGAAATAAAATTTTGAAAGGATTTCACTGCTTCTACTAATAACACCAGGGAAAGGAAAAGCAAGCACTGATTGAATTTTCTTTTGTTGATAATTTTCTGAAAAGCTTTTGTCTCACCTATTTTGTTCAAAAGAATGAAGAATTTAAATACAAACTAGACACAGAAACAATAAAATGGCTAACAGCTATTTTTAATTAGACACTATAATTACACAATATTCCACCAAAATAATTGAGTATTTTAGACAATGTAAATGGAGTCTTGTACTAAGAATTTTGCTCCTAACATTTTGCATTGATTTAGCAACCATTCATGTTTATACTAAAAATGCTAAGGGAATCATACACTATCGATTCTCAGTTGTTTATTCAGTCAATCAGTACAATCATAATGTAATTGTATAATATACACAAAAGTACACATACACTGAAAAGACATTTAAGTAATTTTACTTCCCTACAGGCAGCAATGCACTTATTGGCTGCAATTATTCTTGAAAATAAAGGAACTTGCCTTTTTTAAAATTAAAAACTTCATAAAGCTTTTGTTTAATCCACTATGTTTCATCAGCTTCAGGCTCTAAGTCAATATGTAAACTTTTTCAGCCCAAATTTTGAGACTGTTAACCTGAGTTGAATTTCAGTTACATTCCCTTTGGAGAAAATGCAACCTCAAGATAAAAGAGGAAGGCTAAAGCACAGCTTCAATTCCTTAAACTTGTCTAACACACTCTTAATGCACAGAGACCTTATGCATTGTTCCTGTTCACAGAAGTGCATTTCCCCTGCCACTGATTTGAAAAGATAAGATCTGTAATTTGCTTTTAAGCTTAAAGTCTATCCTAAACTGCCTTGTTCATGCTGCTACATTATAGAAAATTTTATACCCCACAAGAAATTTTTTAGTCTTATCACAAGATCTTAATTTCCTTTGAAACCACCAGGAACTTATTAGGGCTTTATCATTATTTTTATTATAACTAGCCACTTAAATTACTTTGACAGAAATTGTTTCTCTACTACCTTTCACAGGATCATAGTATAATTCAAGTGGGGAGAGATCAGGAGGTGTATAGTGTAATTTTCTGTTCAAAACTTCTGCATGGATGAGACAGTTTGCTCTGCACTTTACCCAGTCAGTGTTGAAAACCTCCACGGAAGGTGACTACATGACATTCCTAGATAAGCTGGTCCACTGCTTGTCTATCCACATACTGAAAAAGTCTACAGACAAGCAGTGGAGCAGGCTGTTTAGAGAGGTTATGCAATTTCCACCCTTGGAGGTTTTCAGTTTATGCTTGTTGCCTTTGGTCTTCCTGCCAGGCTCCTCTGTGGAAAGCCCAGATGGAGCTTCTTGATAACCTCCTCACAGGTCCTGGAAAGCTGCTACTAGAAATTATTATCTTTGCCAAATGTGAATAACATACCATGAGGTAAAAAAAAAAAAAAAATCCAGATTTGATAGTTGAATTTAGATCCCTTCTTTTTTTGGGATCCTGATTTGTATCATTTAAACTTAATTGCTAACAATATCCCTTATAGATGGAACAGTAACAGTTGCAACTTTATGAACATAATAAAGTACTTTACCATAAGGAAGGGACATATGATGACAGTTTCAATGGATACTGGCTCACCTAACACATATGTTTGTAACTGCTGAGATGCTTCTTTTGTTCAGACTTTTGTTCAGCAGCAACAAATCACTGGAAGACAGGTGGTTTACTCAACTCATTTCATTGACAGTAATATTATACAGTGGTTTTATTTCTTTAGAACCTCTTGTGTCAGCATGGTTAATTCTTTTCTTAACAAAGTCTTGAACAGCAGTGGTAACTAATGGTTTTTTCAACTACTCTCCTTTTAGAGAGGATCCTGATCTAGAAATTAGGATTGTTTACCCAGAGGTAGATTTTTTTTTTTTTTTTTAAAGGCAAAAGGTTTTGTAGAGGAAATTTGCGTTCTGTCCACCACCAGAGAAACAGCTTTTGATAGGAATTCAACTAGACAAAAATGGAATGTATGGAATGCATGGAATCCTTCCTTCAGTGGTTTAAATAGGAGAAAGCATATGCTTTGATCAACATAGCGTTGTCTAGAACTGACTTTTGGTGTTGTTTTCTGTCTGCTCCTTTGTTATTACATGAATGTTTAGTCAAGGAAAAATGATAGTACTAAACCAGCTGGAACTCTCTGATTAGTTAACCTACATTATTTCCTCTTATTCAGGGTTATGCTAGTCAATTCTCATTTGCCTATGCCAGTATGGATGAGATTTAATAGCTGAATAGATGTAATATGAGTACTCATTAAAAACAGGTATAGTTTCTGCCTGTTGATTTATAATACACTTTCACTAAAGTATTTTGAACCAACTTCAGTCTAATCAGCAGGTAAGCAAATTGTATCTAAAAGGACTAGAGGCAGTAGACCATGAAACTATATGTAGCAGGAAGATGGGTAACTATTCATTTCAACAGTAAAAAAACCCTTTTATCACTTCATTTCAGGAATTTTGTACAAACCTTTATTCTAATTGTTAGAAGTGCAGGATTCAAATACCCCCAGAAAGAGGAAATTGTCAAAGAAATTTACAAGACTGTGTAATACTGTGGCTCAGAATTCAGGAAAGGGAGACTCCCCCATTAAGAAAAAAAAATTAAAATGAGAATAGTTACAATAAAATGTTTCAGTTCTTCTTTGTTGTTTTACACACTCTTTCTAAAGTTGTATTTTATACAAGAGATGTTTAAAAAACATTAAAATTATTAGACACCAGGCTGAAGCACACCTTCTTGAAATAAAATACACAGATAACATTGATTCCCTTTTTGTAGAAAACATTTTTATTGTTATACTTTCCAGATTTACTGCAACTTCCTGGCAGTGTCAGTTTTTCTCCCAGTTGCTAACCAGCTGTCACCTAGAATTTCATTTACTGCACTCAGGACAAAAAAATTCCTAGATCTTTTAATTTTGGCATAATTTCTGTTCTCAAATGGATGGGGTTTCATCTAATTGTTTCGGTGAACTCATTTCATTGCACAACAAATTTTATGTCAAATTTGACTTAATTCCATTTTTCTGTACTACTTTGTTACTTTGTCATCTGCAATTTTTCACAAAGGAATCAAATAACATTTTTGCATGTCATTTAGATGGAATTAGATCACTGCAGAATATGCCACCTCTTATTGATTAACAATACTCAATTAACAATTTTTGAAAGCTATAATTCCATCAGTTTAATTAATTAATGGAATAAAACTTATTAAAATGGACAAAATCAACCTCCTGGAATTCTCAATTAATCATTAGATTCCAGCATCTTAGACTTAACTGAAATTGATCATTACTATAAACAATAACAAAAAAGGTCCTTTTAGAAAAGTCTATCAAATATCAAATAAAAAATAGAAGTAACATGATTTTCTTCCTAAGACACACATAATCAGTTTCATTTCATGTATTTTGGACTTATGTAAGTCTGCACCCACTGTCTTTTTTTAACTTGATATTTGATATTTGTATAATTCTTGATATTTGATATTTGTATAATTTTCTCAAATAACTGAATTACTTTCAATGCCCTGAGAATGATAGTACTAAACCAGCAGGAACTCTCTAATTAAACTTAGTTTTTCTGGATAGAAAACTAATTGAGCTATTTCAAATGCCATGAGCAGCATTCAGCCCTGTCACTCCCATGTGTTATGATCTTCGAGTTAGGTTCAAAATAATCCTTCTGGCCCTCAAAAGGTCTATTGAAATATTGTAATGTTTCATAACTCCAAGATGTAAAAGCAAAAAAAAACTGGGAGAAGATCTACACTTACTTTATTGGTACAGTGTAATAACAAAGAAAAGACTGTTCAGTTAGGAAAAGCCACCACAGAAAGATGTCATTGCTCTTTCCTGGAGTAATCATGTTGCCCTGAGAATCACAGATCAGACTTGATATTTTCCAGTTCCCCAAACAGTATGGATGATGTGTTTCATTCATCATTCCCAGAGACACATCTCCCACAAGCACATCCTGAAACTCTTTTACCAAAATGGTGTTTCCATGAAAATTGACATACTCAAGGTTTCCACAGCCCCTCCTCCCTTATATCTCATGAAACGTTCACTTTGAGATGCATTGAAATTCTTTGGAGATGAGTAAAAGATAAATTGCAGCATTATTAATAATCCCTAATAAAAGGGATAAGCCCCAATGGAAATTAATTTTGCTATAAGAAAATTCTATTTTTCTCATGTACTTCACTTCAGCAGGCGTACACATAGAAACAAAAATCCCAATGTTATTTTCTACCATTCTTTACCATCATTATAGCAAAAAAAGTAAAAGATCAGATAAAGGTATGAGAATACGAAAAATGTAATACTTTTATGAATACAGCCCTAACCCTGGATCCAATCAATTCCTAATCACTAATGTAAGCATAGATGATGCTTGAGCTAAACTATTGTTGTTTGGAGTTTCATTAGAAAAACTTAATGCCACTTCCTTGATTGGCAATAATTTACTTTGCTGGCAGCACAGTGAAAGTTAATTATAACTATTTGCTGAACAATATTTCTCTGTAACTGAAAACTAATCATTATATAAACCCAAGTGCATTAGCAAGGGATGTCCATAACACCCTAACTGTAAAAGAACAATACATGGGCATATTGCAGCTAAACAAACAAGAAAGCAATATTCAGTTACTCTTAGTCCCAAGAAATTTCAAATAAACTACTTCTGGGGTACAGATCTCCAGAAAAAATCCACACATCTCAGAGCACTTTGAAGACCCTACTGTCAAAGTCTCTGCCACCTTTGGTGTCAAACCACTGAGAATGTAGTTAAAATTTTTCATCCAGTTTCTTTGGGAAGCACAGGACATGATTAACTTAAAAAAACAATGAATTAACATTTATAACCCTTTAGGAAAAATTTGAATACTTTATTACTCTCTATGCCTTGCTGCATTATTAGAAATATTGCTGGGCCTTGCTTTACTAAATGCAGACTGTCTGGAAATTCCTTGTCCTTTGGAAAACTGCTCACTTAAAACTGCTGTTATATTGGAAAGTGCATCTTCATTTGTCCTGTGCTTGAAATCAGTAACAATTTAATAGAGAATTTGTATATACACATATATGTTCCTTACTGAATTAATACATAGTTTTGTAAACTTGGTCTAAACTTCTGGATTAGTATTTCTTTGGCATATTAGATTACTGACTTTTTTTTCCATTTCCCTGGAATTTTTTGTGGATTTATGCATCTCTAACTGAAGTTTACTTTCTGCATACCTTTTGCTGAGTTAGGATCTGTTTGAACATTTTTCCATGGAATATCATATACAACCTTTATTAGAGAGTGACAAAGTAGCCATGAAAACTGTTGACTTGTAAGCATAGACATGAATGTTTAGCTGTTGGTTTGAAATGAAACTGTATTGTCACGTAGAAGATAATCTCTTTGATCCTTTACTTTAAAACAAACAAATAAACAAAAAAGGAACAGAAAGTTCCATACTACCCAAACATGCATAGTATGGCATATTTGAGTGAATTATATTGATAAATTCAGACACTAAAAATATTTGAAGAGAGGTTTTGTGAGTCTATGAATATATACAGTTCACTTTAAGTGAAAAACAGGATCTCAAGAAACAAATGAGATACTACTAGTTGCTTGTCAGGGACACACTGGTGCTTTTTCAGCTTGAGACAAATTACTTTGGAAATAAAAGGTCAGAGCACTTGAAGTTGTGGATTAATTGTGAATTAGCAATTAGACTGAAAAGCACTAAAAGGACAAGTGATATTTTCTGGCATATTACAAATTATCATAAGAAATTATCCTATGACCCCAGGACATGTTTCACGCAGAAATGAAATGCTATTTTAAAGGAAAGAAAACATGCAAACAATAAAAACTGGAAGCCATTATGAATATTTAAAACAGTAAAAATACACATGAAAGGTATGTTTTAGGCACTTAACAGTTAAATAGTCATGGATGCTATATCATAATACAGAATAACTGGAAGAAGCCGGAATATATATTTTAAATATGAACAATGCAAATTAGTAGCTTTATTTAAAGAGATGGTTATGCTGGACTTCCAACATAGCTTAATAAATGTAACTAATAATGATTACTGGAAATTCAGAGGAGAGCTTCATCATAGAATAGTAATACTTAATCTACAAGGTAAATAAATTAATACCAAGGATAAAAATGCACTCATAAGAGATGGCTTTCAAATAGCTAAACAGAAAAATGGGGAAAGAGATAAATTATAAACAAAACATTAAAAAGCTGAAAATACAAACAAATAAGGAAAATAAAACTGAAACAGAACAGCAGCATTTATTTTGTTATACATTATTTGATTTTGTTTTACAGAGAGAACAGGAAAAAGTGAATTGTGTCTTATTTTTTTAGGAGAGGAAGTAAAAATAAAATAAAATGCCAAGATACTAGAAAAACAACATTAAAGCAGGGTTAGTGGAAATCAGCAGTCATTCAGCTTACCATCTATGTATATTCACCAGAGTTGCTGGTTCAAGCATCAATACCTGAGCTGCAGACTTGCCAAAACACTATATTGTTTATAGTCTATTACCCCTTTAAAGCATCAGAGATAAAATTTATTGTATCTAGAAAACCTTTAGCATGAGTGAAATTTTCATCATATGACACCTGAGATGCAGTTGCAGATTCTAGTTCCACTAGTGAAATGGGGAAGCCATGAAGCAGATGTGGCGCTTTAAAGAGCACTGATAGTCAACCGATGTTACTGTTGAGCCAATTTCATAATGATAAAAAGAGAAACATCTTCCTTCCTTCCTTCCTTCCTTCCTTCCTTCCTTCCTTCCTTCCTTCCTTCCTATTATACCATCAAGTCTTCTGAGATTTTCACTAATAAAAGAGCCATGGCTAAATTACCCTCCATTGTATTGAAAATCTCAGCTGTCAGACCATTTGCATGAAAATTACAAGAAGAAAGAGGGAATAGTTAGGTGTTCTGTAGCCTTTCCTTAGAGGTCTCTATATGGTAGGGTTTCCTATAAGTATGAAGGAAAGAGGTAGAGTCCAAAAAATATGATTAAATGACATCTGAAATGGAAGAAAGCGAGAAGAAAAAGGTGGAAGAAAGTAAAATTTCACTGGCTTAAAAAGGAAGGAACCAAACATCTACACAGTCAGTTATTAGAAGGTTTTTTTCCACTTCTACACAAGAATACAAAGGGTTTGGATATAGGTGTTCAAGATCATAATTACCTTAATTTAAAATAAGATAAAGAAACCAACAGGTTATTGGAGGAAAAACCACTAAAAATATTTAAACCAGTTATATAAACATCGATTCTTTTATTAAAAGAATAAAAAGCTACTACTATTATTTTCACAAATGTATTTGGTACGTATTTACTTTGAAAATTGATATTGATTATGAAAAATTCAAAATATAGTGAAGTAAAAAACATTATGTCTAAAGTTAACTCAAACTCAAAAGTCCTTTCTAAATAATCGACTGTGTAAAATTCCTCCAAGCTGAAAATCCTGTTCTTAGAGACAAAGAAAATTTCAATTTAATCTTCACATATGATCAAAGAGCAATCATCTAAAGATCTAAAAATTGGACCTTTTATGTAACTATTTATGAATCATAAAAGATCTGCAAGCCTTGAAGTCTATTTGTAATGCATAAGCTTTATGCTGTAGAAGAATCATTCAAAGAACCCCAAAAAATAGTTATTTTTAATCATGTATATATAATAATAAATTATTTCCCAGTGGATTTTTCATTTATAGCTCTGTCAAAGTATAAAACAGTAATTTTTTCCTGTTTTGGAACCCAATATTAAGAATTTTTTTCAGTTCTTTTGGATCTGTAAAGTAGGATGTCTAATTTTCTAAAAATAAAATTATATATTTTCATTCTATCTGTCTGTGCTACTATATTGGAATATAACTTACATGCTTAAACTATATGTCATATGCAATATAATAGTGACATGACAACTTTTAGCACTTAAGAACAACCTGCAATTCTCCAGAACTTATGATTCGGTTCAAAGCCTATTCAATAAATCTGTCTTTTCATAAAGTTTTTAAACCAAAGGCAGCAAGTCAGTATAAAGAATACTTTTTTTATGAAGAATTCATCCATAAAGAATGGAGATTCCTGGGACTTAGCTCCTCCTTCCTTAAATATGTAACATTCATATGGTGAACAAACCTGAGAAGAGGGTTAAATACACAATGAAAAATTGTGGGAAAGAAATCAAAACATTTAAGCGGAGAAATCAAATTCAAAATTTATTCATAGAGAAACATCATCTGTATTTGCTGTCCTAGCTAATAGTAGTCTTACATTTGCAGCTCTAGAGACCAGTGTGTTTTTTCCAGCAAGAATTCATTGTCAGTTGTCAAAGGGAATGAATAATTATACTAATTTTCACTGACAGCATTTACCACAAATTCAAAAAGAAACTACTTATTGCTTGGAGGCTGGTATAAGAATGCAGGTGTGAACCCTAAGTAAAACAGTAAAGGAAAGAAGAAATATGATCAAACTATGGGAGAGGAGATTGAAAACAAGCAGAGCCTGATGTAAACACTTCAGTCTCTGTTCATACTATAAAATTTAAATCCTGAGACTGACATGATATGCTAAGTTCAACTCAGATAGCATTATCTTTATTTTATTTAGATTTTTGAGCCCCAGCAATTATGCAAAGTGACTAAGTACTGATTTAAACAGTTTATTTAAATCTTAGATTTATTTGGTACTTTTAATCTTTATATAAATGGTGCATTTTCCTTTCTACACATATAATATAACAAAATTATCCATTTAATTTATTCTTGGATTATACATTTTACATGCTACCTCTGTAAACACACATACTACAGCACAGTGACCTTTCTCTCTGAACTTAACAGACAGATAAAACAAAACAAACAGAAAAAAATAATTTCTAAAACCATTTTTCAATAGATTTAACTGCTATGGCAACTTTAAGAACCATCGTTATTCTGTAGTCTATTTTAATTAGAAACTCTAATTGAAAAATATAGAATCATTTAACCTTTCAAAAATAAACAAATTGAGTTTATTAAATTACTTTGTAGGAAAGAAAACCTTTTCGACAATTTAAAAATATTCTCTAAGGGAAAAGAAGGGCTGGGAAGCTAATGGAGCATGTGAAGTACTAACCATATGGAAACACCCAATGAGGTAACTGTCTGTCTGGAGTTCCTCACTAAATTATTTCACCTCCCTTTTGAGGTTTGAAGTGTTGCTTGCTAATAAAATGAGCCTAATTTTATTTATAACATCCATGTAAATAAAGGGCACAGGTGTATGCATAAATTTCATATATTCAAATAGATTGCATGTATTCAAATAGCTTATAAAGTAAGAATTGATAAAACCAGAGAAAAATTTAAAGAAAAAATTTTAAAATTGAGAGAGACTAGTAAAATTATTGGCCTAGATTAGGAAGTTGGACTACATTTTCCATGTGTACTAACATAGTCTCTAAACTTTTCTGACTCCTAAGTAAAAATCATTTGAATAGAACAAAAGTAAAAAAAATAAAAATAAATTTTAATCTGTGTTTAGTTGTGTATTATTTATGGGAAAAAGGCTACCTGTTTCATTCTGTGTTATCAAGAGGAAAGATGGGTAAAGCTACTGTTTCTGACACTTTACTTCTGCAACTTGTTCAAATGTATTTTCTTTCAAGATTATCTTAGTGTAAAGTTTAGGAGGCCACACTAGAGTTTTCTTTAGAATTTTTTAAGGCTTAATGATAAAAGGTGCATAAAACTGTGATTTATATTTGCTTCTGAATAAATACTTCCACAATATCTACGTCAATCATGGAAAATTAGTTCCAGATAAGGATGTTACCTAACAAGCATCAAATCTAATAGTTTAACAGGCCTATGCACTTATTCATGTGTAAAAATGCACATTTATAGGGATGGACAGAAAGTCCAGCTAAATAAGTTTGCTTTCTATGCGTGTGTACTAGGCATTATAAATGTACACATTTAAAGATAACATAACTATAATACTCCCACGCATTCGTCTTAAATGTGTGAAGCCAGGCATAATCAACATCTGTTGCAACACCAATACCAGATTATCATTTACTAGAAAAGCATGAAGCACAACCCTCCTAGTAAATATGAAAAATTTGGTTTTTCATTTTTTTTTAGCACATGTTTCCGCCCATCTGCTGAAATCTTAAAGCAAATTGAAACAGGATAAGTAAATATTTTTTCAAGTGATTCATGCAGTTTTTGCCATCATTAAGAGGTTCCACTCGAATTAACTACCGTCTTCTATCTATTTTAGATATAGATTGAGATGAATCAGAATGTTTCATTTCAATCTTTGACCTCGTGTCTATAGAGAAAAGGCTATCTAGCAATTCACCCAAAAAAGTGCAGAAAGGAACAATGACATAACTTTTAAATTTATGAAAATTTTTCTAAGAGACTGAATTCAACTGGCATGACCAACTGAGAAAGCACATTTTGAAGAACCTGAAGTAATACCTCTGTTAATCACTTACAGTCAATTGTAATGGTATCTGGTGTGACATTGCTTTGTTCCATTAGTATATGTTGACATTTTTGTCTTACTTCATGCACTTTATTGTTAAAATTTCAAGAAAGATGAATATCAAATGATGTGTGTGTTTACACTACACACAGAGAAATTTCTCTAACACAAAATCTCAGATCCACTATCAGAAAAGGAGACATGACTTGTATTGCTGTAGAAAATTTTGTTATAAAACAAAATTTTGTTACAAACCTCTTACATGTGTTCTCAGAAATAAATTCTGTTTATTTAATTCAATATTTATTTCATATTTTGACTTAGACATGTGCTACAGAAGAGCTAAACCAAAACAAACACTGCCTATGGGCAAAACAGAGATGCTTTATTTTACAAATTCTACACTAAAGAAATAATGGATACCAATCTACTTGCATCAATTCTTAAAACATCTGCATTTTGAAAACAGTAGTATTCAAATGGCATTATCATAAAAGTTTTACAATTTTTAAAGAAAGGTTTGAAATCTAAATGCATATTTGAAAGCTTGTAAAAGTTGACTTACATGATCAATTAGTTCACGAACCATTCCATTCCACTGGCCGCTGGCATCTTCTTGGGCGCCATATTTCCCATCTTCCACCAGTCTAATCTCATAGGAAAATCCAAGGATAGTAGACAGCTCCCTGAGGAGGTCAATGCAATAACCTTCAAAACGATCATTTCCATACAAGGGTTTGTCAGACTTCTTGAACATAACATATGGCTCTTCCTGTAAGAACAAGACAGAAAGGATAATGAGTGCCTCCATACCTTTCTTCTCATTTTAGCCTCAAGTAGTAGATCCTTGTGAGCCTACGTATGCATGCACTCATGGTATCACTCCCTGTACAACGAAATTATAGGAAAACTAGAATCCTTTTAGCTTTGGCTATGTGTGTCTGAAGACTTCATGTATTTTCAAAGATTCTCGTTGTCTTTTTGGAAAAAATTACACTCTCAACACTGTAGATAAGTCTTCAAGGAATGCACATGCACACTAAATTTAAATATGCTCCTTAACTATTTGCATTATACAGTAATATAAAAGGTATTTTTTGGATGGACAGCATAAGCCTTTTAAAATGCAGAAATAATGTGCTTTGGCAACTGAGAAAAACTTCATTAAAACTCCAAACATCGATCAAATATTTTAAGTATTAGATTTTACACTTTTATTTATACCAGTATTTAAACTGTTTTCTCAATGCTTTGTTAGGCAAAGCACTGAGAAAACAGTTAGGCAAAAAACCCACATGGGAAGGAAAAAGTCAGTGAAAGCACCTACTTTATTGCCTCGAGTTATAGGCTGCCATTTACAAGACTGCAGCAAAACCTGAGAACATTTACTCAAAAAGTAAGTTCTATGATAGACATTCTATGAAAACTGAATTAAATTTCTTTAAGCATTTATCTTCTAATGTTTAAATCAAATTACAATTATTTTTGCATTAAGTGGTGTGCAAACAGATAGCAAATAAAATGATTGGCAGAAAAATTGCAATTATAGGAAGAAAATTTACATTTAGCGAAACAGTATTTTCACATCTGTTTCTCAGTAGAGAGTGGCCTTTCTCAAATAGAAAATTAAAGGGAAAAATACAAAAAAAATTGGTAGTTTTCCACGACAATATGGAACCAATATTCAAGCTGTGTTTGTTAGGTTAAACATGCAACTTGGCTTTCTCACTTTTGGGAGAGATTCTTTTCATTTTTTATAATTAAAAGGTAAAATAACCAAGTAAGGGAAGACAAATAATAGTATATTCAATCATTGCAGCAAACACAAGACTCAGTGAATATTCAGATAAACTCTCCAGGGCTACTTAAGAAAATCTTACAGTCCTAAATCCCCCACATCAGCACTTGGTGGGGTTAAAGGCACCTCATTCCACAGGCACCTGACTGCTTTAATAAGTCAACACTCCTAGTGTAATCTTCTGCCTTGAATTTTCCCATTATTTAAACATTATATCCACATATAACTGGAACTTTAGCGCACAAGATTTTACCCAAAGAAATGAAAAGGAGAATGCAGGGAATAATCTTGTATTTAACAGCAATATTTCCAAAAAGTACACCACAGATCTTTATACAATTAGCAAGGAACAAACATGAAATAAATTGTCCAGAAAAACTACTAGGATGTTTTTACATAAATTTCTCAAACAACAGATAAACAATGACTCCAGAAGAGCTCTTCAAGATGTAGTACAGACAAGAACAAAGACCTAGCAGAGAACGTGAAAGCTGAAAACAATTTAAATTACAAGGATCACCAAATAATTCTTGAGAAGCAGAGATGGTATCAGAGCAAAAAACTATGTGTGGAAATAGTTGTTAATAAACTTGTGAAGTTGATATTAAATATCTCAAAGAAAACTACTGTAAGAAAAACAAATGTTTCAGGTGAAATGACAATTCCTTAAAGAAATCACACCACTGGCCAAGTAGAACCTATGCTACAAGAAAACACAGTGTGCTTTTTTTTCTGGGGTAGCAGCAATTTTCTTCACATTAACTAGTATGGCTTGGATTTGTGCTCTAATCAGGGTTACAACACAGGAATATTTTCATTACTGCTGAGCAGTGCTTACACAGTGTCACGGCCTGTTCTGTAGTCATGAAAGAATTCCAGTGTAGCTTGGAATGCTCATTGGCACAGATCCGAGACATTTGCTCTCAGACTTGTTCTGATATTTACAGTGTTACACATCCCCCAATCTCTGGAATCTTGGCAAGATTCTTGACAACATTTTTGTCTCTATCTTCCATTCCAAGCAATCCTGAGTTATCTGGGACAGAATTTAAATATGTGCAATATCAGGGAGGATGTATATTTGTCAGTTTATGCTTTTAAGTCTCCTTGACTTAATAAGCACAGCAGAATTATCTTCATTGAGCAATTCAGCTCATTGATAAATTCTTACATTTTTTTCTATCAGATCATTATAGAAATCCTCAGACATTTTATCTGTTCTGCTGATGCAGTTTTATATTTTGTTAAAGAAAAACAAAAAATCTTGCAACCCTTCCTGGAATTCTTAGCTCCAGCTCCATATCATCTATATTCTTTACTCTGGCCAACTTGGATGAGGCCTACAATAGTATCTGTACTACTATTTAATGATTCTCAACTTTTGCTGAGAAGACTGATCGATAAGTTATTAATACTCTCTTAATGCTTTTCCAATCCTACATTAAGCAATTTCTTACTGCTACTTTTTCTTATAGTTTTCTACTGTACAAAACATTTGTTTTTTTCTCTTCAGACCTTTTAATTGCTATGTAAAGCAATTTCTAATGTAATTTGAGCAGGATTGGTTTTGGCAGCTTCATCTGTAATAGCTCTTATTTATCCCAATGTTTTCTCTAGTTTGCTTTTTCCTCGAGTAATACACATGCTAAATACTGAACATGGCATTCAGGTATTCTGAACAAGTGCATGCATGGGTTCTACATGCTTCATTTGCTCAAGCTTTAAACTTGTAGAATGAGCTAACATAAAACTAGTTGCTAAACACACTCTCAGGAAATTCTCTATGCATTAAATGTACAATCACCATTGCTTCTTGGTGGATTATCACTTCCACCGAAATCGCTCACTAGGACAATCATTGATTAGGTAGGCAGAGTTTTTAAACTGAGTGATATGTGGATTGGCAGCTGGTTTATACTTACCTTAACATTATTCACAATTTATTTTTTCCTTCGGTTCCTAAAACATGACCCTTAAAAATTACTAGACCACATCACAAAACCAGTACTTGAAATCTTTTAAACAGCTTCAGTTGAAATTAAGTCTTTCAACTGGACACATCTGCCCAGGAAATCAGGGAAACACCTTCCATTAGTGCTTTCAGTATGCTTGGAGTGACATAAGTAGCTTGGAAACAAAAAGTCACTGATTAAACACTGACTATAGACTGTAGACTCCAGAATGAATACACAACATTTCCAGGAAACATTGCTACTCTAAATTAACAACAGGTCAGCTTGTTACAAAATCTTAAAATCAAAGTCATGGTTGAATGTCTTAAAAAGATCTTAAGTGTCTTAAATGTGAGACACTTAAAAGTGTTTTAAATGTTTAAAAGTGAGAATGCAGATAAACTTGCAAATGCAATGAATCATTTTTCTGAGAAAATTTACTGAAAAGTAAACTTAGTTAAAATACTGCAAATAAAGACATGGCTACAAGGAACAGTGGAATCACAGGTAGATTAAAAACCATATCTGCAAATAGAAGATAAATCTTTCAAAACTAATTATATTGTAACTTTATAGACTGGTTTTAGTTTTAAAAATGTAATGTACAGCTAATGCTTGAATAAAAGCACATAATCTAAAAAACAATTTTCTGCAACATTCTCTTTTTCTTTTCAGATTTGAACAACAAATATTTCCTTGAATTATTCCTGTGAGTTATATTATATTTCAACTACAAAGATATTACTAGAAATTACAAGCAGCTTTAAATGTCAAGTTCTTTTATCTTTTGTTAATATTAAACAAACATATAAATTTTTCCTTCCTAATTTCAACATGGAATAGCATATTTTTAAAGTAATCTAAAATTTATTACTATCAGTATTGAGAAAAGCAAAACAAAGCAAAAAAAAATTAATAAATCAACAAAAATTAAGTGGGAGGCTTAATGATAAAAAGAGGAAAACCATTTGAAAATTTGCCACTGTTAGAACAGAGATTTTAATTATTAGGTTCTGTTCACCAGAAGGTGGGATACTGGAGCATTAAAAGACTGCCACATCTTATTAAAATTTATATCAGATAGAAGGAATACACAATAGGTTTTCACAGTAGGCAGTCAAAATCCTAGTGGGAGAGTTACTTTCAACCAAAACAATTGATGGGTGAGCCATCTTTTTAAAGATAATAGGTAATTTTTTTCTTTTAATTTTAATATTCTTTTAATATATATTAATTTAAAATTTGGCCATTGAAAACTCATGTTTGGGTATCCAAGAGAAAAGGGAGAGAAATTATGCACTACACATTTGAGAAAGCAGCATATATCAATAAAATACTATGTGGGAGTACTATACTTTGAACTAAGTGAAATTGTTTTAAAATTTATTATAAATATTCCTTCTAATTCTATTCATTTTTCAAACCAATTTNTATAAATATTCCTTCTAATTCCTTCTAATTCTATTCATTTTTCAAACCAATTTTTTTTTAAGGGAAATACAATTAAAAAGGTAATTTCACTTTTCAAATGCAAAGTAACAAAAAACTACTAAATTTGAGAATGTCACACACCTTTCATAACTTTCACACATTTCTTGGAAAAATTAAACTTGACAACTGTGAGCTTTTCTGAGCTTTGATGTAAGCAGATACAGAAAAGTACATAAAAGCTACACAAGAAAGGAAATAAGCATTTATTTCAGCACAACAGGGCAAATGAACCAGTATGATAATATGTACAGGCTGGTATGAAATTAGCATTAAAAAACCCTAAATACCATGCACATACATTTATAAACATGGAAATTTAATTCCAAAGTTAAAACGCTCTCAAATCGGAAGTAGAAGATATACAAGTACAAAACTATTTAGATATTTACATCTAAAGTCTAAAGAGAAGGAATGTTTTAGAGTTCTCATAGGAGTCAATTTAGGAGAATCAAATAATAAGAAATCCTTATTACTGAAGTTGAAAATTTGTTTTCTGTAGGTTTTTTGTTTGGTTTGTTTTTTCTAAACGCAGAATATTCATAAAGTAGGCTTTTTAAATGAGAAAGAAATCCTGAAGTTTCAGTGCATATGGTTTTAAAATAAAACAAAGCAATAGTATCAAAAGGATTGATATATCCAAAGCTGTGGTTACAAAAGATAAAAAACAGCATACTCATTATTTTTCAAATGTTTCCCCCCCATTTCCCTAAAAAGATCTGACTATCTCTTCAGTGGACATGCTCATTTGGTGCTTGGGGCTGCTATGGGTTCAGAACTTGGAAACCAGACAGGTTTCTTCACAAAAACTACATGTAGGTAGATTTCTGAGACAGGTTGAAGTCTTGACAACTCCTGTCCCTGTCCAGAATAGACCACTAAGGAAACCAAGGAATAATCTTTCAGCTAGCTACCTGTGAAATGCATTATGAAGAACTCAAGACAAAAAGGAGCACATAGTTCCCTCTTTAGTTAAAGTAGATGAATTTATGAATCAGAGTTTATATTTTATTATTTTTTCCATCAATATATTTTTCTTCTTCTAGAGACTCAGCCACCAGTAGCAATGCAGGGTATACTTACAGCTGTAAAGATCTAAATGACTGCAAAATATAGGAAGAAAAAGATAGTGCTCCAAATTTCAGAAATGGAATTAAAAATAAAAGAAAGACTGGGATATTTAAATGAAAAGTGAGCATTAAGGCAAACTACAGAAAAAAATGATAAAGGCTCCCCAGCTGGCAGTCTACTATAGACTATTGTAGGGAATTCTCGAAGTGAAAAAAACATCACAGAAAAACCATATGAACAGCTTAAAGACTAGAATTGCCTTTTCTTTTTTCATTTTAGCAAGATTTTGCAGACTCAAAAAAGGAGAGGAAGGCTGATGATGTAGGTATATTTTTTGAAGCTTTAGCATTTTATATTGTTCCCTTGCATTGCTACAAGAATGAATATTCAGTAATATGCTTTCTGTTCAACAGAAATGTATTTTTTACCATAAAAAAGACAAAACTAGCAAATAAAGTTAGTACATGTGTTTCTGCACCAAAAATGGTTTGGGTCCTTTTTACTATTCCAAGTACTGCTCTTCCAATTTGTACCACTTCTTCTGAGTATCATTCTTCATAGCTGAAAAGAGTAACTGCAATTACCAAAACTTTTACTAAACAATAACTGAAGTAAAAAAGGCAGCTACAAGTGAGCAACTTGTAACACCAATTTAAAGTCCTTTTTTTTTTTTTTTAATGCATTATTTAGATCCCTGCAAAGAGGATGGATACGTATAGAAGGCCACTAACCAAAAGTTAGCTCTTAAGAGAAAGGGTATCCTTGATCATAGAAAGCAGCTACTCTTTTAAATCTCAGGAGTATTCTTTTGGGAGCTTTACCAGATTAAAATCAGTGCTCATTGGCAGCACTGCTATTTACATTTGTGCTATTTACCATTTCTTGAGCTAATTGTTTCAAAATCATTCCAGTATCACTATATAAGAGCAATATGATATTTGAAGTATATTAACTCAAACCTCATCAACAGGCAGATGTTAAACCACAAACAAACTTGAAACACTCTAAATTATTGAGTGTTTCTTATGTAATCTTGCAGGAATTGATCCTTGCCACAGCATTGCTATCACAATCTTGAATCAAGCACATAATGATGGCTGTTGAAGAGAGCAGATACAAAGGCTGGTTCATTACTGAGCAATGAAGGGAGCAGGTCACTGGCAGAGACAGGACTATATTCTGTAAAGCAGTAATTCTAGCAGCCACTAGGTTCACATGAATTAAAGTTACATATCAGTGAAAAGCATCAAGAAAAATCCTAGGCAGGATATCTGGTACAAAGCAACAGCAGTATAGAGAGCATGGGAGGTCAATTGGAATTATTAATAAAATTTACTTGATAATGCAGTAGTTTTTCTGTGTAGAAAACATGTGATAGTCAGTGGGAAGAAAATTGACAGATTAATACTCTAGAATATATGCTTTTACTATAAGAGACTATATGACATTCATTTACATTAAAAAAAAGAAGCAAGGGATTATAAAATTATAAACTAATTTATAACTATAGTGGACCATTACTATAACTAATGGTACAAGAGGAAGTTGTGGTAAATCCATGTTGTCTTACCATAACAGAAATTATATCTGAAAGTGAGTCAGTTGCATTCCATTTTATATAGCTGGTGTGTATTTTTCAATTAGTAAAATAAATGAAGTGAAGGATTTCAGAAGATTTTTCTATCACTTGTAAACAGACCTTATAAGCAGTGAAAAAGTTACCCAATGGATGAAATTATATGACTTATGTTACATAAAAGGTTAAAAGCACACTGGCATTTGGGTCTATGCACCTGTAAAAATTCATTCTAGTTTGAAATGTCATAATACATGTTAGTAGGTAAAAGCTTCTTAAGAAAGTATGCAACCACCAGGAAGCAGATTCATTTTTAATATCTGCAAATTCATGATAATGGTGGCAGCAGACAAACACACCAGACAAACTTCGGGAAAGTTTTAAATTTGCATTGAAATTAAAATTACTATTTCAAAATTACTGTGAGGAAATAAATGAATACTTATTTTACGTAAATAAATGTATTTATTGATAAGTAAAAAATACCTCATTCATTGCTGTGAATTTGTCAACAGTGAAAATAATAAAGTTACTCAAATTGTTTCTTCTGGTCTAGTTCAAAGGACAAATCAATTAAATATCTGTATGACTAAAATTTCATGTCGATAATTGAGCAACAGCAGTGCTAACTAAATGTTAAATACTTCGTACTTTCCTTTGAGGTGTTAGAATAGCAAACAAAAGCAATAAATTTTTGCTGGTTAAAATCATCAGGCTTACAGATAAAACCCATTTTAAAACCAATTATCTTTTGTGCTCTCATATGGCACTGACAAAAGCAGCTTCGTAAAGAAGAAAACATTTTAGTCAATAATAAGAAAAGTTAAATAACTAATCAATTAACAGAACTCCAAAATTGGGATAACCTGCTCACAATTAAGGTAAGAGTAAACATCCATGACTAGCTTATCAACTGATGTTCACTCATGACACCATAAATTCCAAGTAATTCCAAGTAAATGCTAAGTAATGGTAACACACACTGCAGACGGTTCATTACTATTGCAATTAGTGTGTCACATTCTATCAGTTTCATCTGCATAAATGTATTTCAGGGAAAGCAAATACAATTGCTTACCAAGATGGTAGTAACAATTAAAGAGCGATTGGACAGGGAGTCTGTGATGTTTGCTGGTTTTCCTTTCTGATTCTCTGTCATGTTAAGGCCGCTCAACGGATCCCAAGTTCCAACCTACAAAACAGAAAATTACTGTGTAAATCACCCATTAGTTATATTTCAGCATCTAGAAAAGAACACTTTAAGGAAAAAAAAAATTGCTACAGGGGAAAAAATAAATTGCTAATAATTATTATTACATTTTGTTTCATTTTTCTCTGTCATTACATTTAAAGTCATTACATTATTTAAAATATGATTAGCAATACCTTAAATTATGTTTTGTAAGTGTGACATTAGGTGTAAAAATTATATAAAGAATATAATCTAAAGCTACTCATAATACTTAATTTTCCATTTCTCAAGATAAACCACATTTGAAGATAACTTAACAGGGAGAAATTCATTTGTAGAGAAGAGAGTATTGTCTCTTCAAAAGGATTTACCCTTTTCTGTGATCAGAGACAACATCAGGACAAAATATGTTTTTGGGAAAAAGTAATGGAGAAGGCAGAAACAGGCTAAGTGCAATAACTTCATTTAGAGATAAATCTTCAACACGTGAGTATTTTGACATTTTATACTTTGAAATAAAGTCTATAGGATATTTATCTAAGTAGGACTATCCAAGGTTTTGTTTCAAGGTTCAGGTCAAGGCAGACTTACACACTAAGTAATGAGGGTTATCTGTGACTTATCTGCATTTTCATCCCCATACAATTAAAATGGCAAATATAACTACCCATTTTAAAAATCAGAATGTTTATATTACTTCATTGTCTTAAAAAGCCCCCACAAATACGTCTTACTTTGGTTTTTGATATGATTTTAAACATCATTTAAAATACTAAGTAATATCTATAACACAAGGTAAAGATATTGTAAAACTAAGCCTAGACAAAAATTAAACATTTCTGTAAGGATTCATTGCAAATATATATGTATATAAACACACAAAATATTTTAAATTATCTTTTCAACTGGGTCTGGACAGACTGTATACTTTTAAGTGATTTGTTGCCACAGGGCTGTAAAGTAAGTTTAGGATGCAATGCCACGTGGATAAAAAGAGTTCTATTTCTAAAACTGAGTCTACAGCAGAGCATGAATCAGTGGATGCTGTAATAAAGAAAAGACAATTTTGATTTCTTTTTCTACAATTTTCTGTTTCACAGGAATCAATATTTTGTCTGTCTTCCTTGCTTAACACTCAGTTCCAAGAAGTCACTCTTTTGAACTTGGCCATTCAATACCTCATAAACTGATCAAAGAATCACGAAGGGAAGAAAGAATATGTGTGTCTCAAAAATACAATTGGAAAATAACATCTAGCACATAATTTCAGAGTATTTAAATCAAGCCTTGCTACCAAAAAACCTCTCCTTCATTTAGTGTTTTAATACAATTTGATTTGGCAAATTGAAAGGCTTTCAGAAAACACAAAATGTTCAGCCTTGCAGCTTGGCCACAATCAAGAAATTTTAAAAGGGTTGCTAACATTTAATTGCAGTGTTCTGCTAATTATGACAATCTTAGTGTTTGCTTTACTTCAAAGACTAGAGCAGAATAACAAGGAATGACAAAGATGAGAACTTGAGTCTGTCGCTGCACAACTGAAGCTGAATTAATCTCCTCTATGAGATATAACTTCAAGTACACAAGTAGCACAAAAATTTCTGAGGAAACTCCAACATCTTATATGATCAGTTTCAAATCCTAAATTCATTAAATCATTTGCTTTGTTCAAATTTATGTTTATAATCCAAATTTATATTGGCAAAAGGTAAGAGATTGCTAACTAAAATATATTCTCTACTAATATTTGACATAGTCACAACCACAAGCAAAAGAAAATCACCTATTAGAATTTGGATTTTATCTAACTAGAGACTTAACCTATGGCAAACCTGTAAGAATTATCAACAGCATTACTCTAAAAAGAAACCTGTGTCTTGATAAATTGATTTATTATTTTTCTGAATTAGGTTCATTGTACTTTTGCTGCTGCTTTTGTTAACCAAAAATCTGAGAAATGGACCAAAAGTCAGAGGTTCAAATTAGACTTTCTTTGGATTATCTTTGTTGATAAGCTCAAACCCAACAATTTGCACCATAGGTTCTTATATATTACTGATATGTTTAGCTCCCAAATCACACACATGTATTTTCAAAGCTGCTCCTTATAGAAAAGTTGTGCAAAAACAATGCAGCAAGTTAATTATTTTCTATTTGTTTCAGCACATTGTTTTAATTTTTAAGTAGCTTTTTGAACTGAATAGAATTGCCAATGTGCTCTTACTTGAAAAGTTTAAATGCTGAAAATGTAGAAAAAGCGCATCAAGGTAGTTTATAACCAAAACTCAAACAAGCTACAATTTAATTTATTACATTTGTTTGAAAAAACTTACAAATTTTCCTAAAAGTGAAACAGGTATTCATATATACACTTTAGAGAGAATGTTCATACAGTAAATATATTGCAAATATTGACTATATTGTCAAGCCCTCAATCTCCTATTATTCTTTCCAATTCCTCTAAGTGGCTAAACTATTCCGAAGCAACCATGCTAATCTGAATATTTTAACATTTATTATCCAAAGTAGAGGATCCAAACCAGGTGTACCTATGAACATGTTCTCCACAGTGAGACAAAGAAAAATGATAGAAAGTATTAGCTTAGGCAAGAATCAGCTTATTTAATTTGAAACAATTCCAAGAGCTACGTTCATCATTGAATATCATAGAGTGGTCTGTAACATGGTAATTGTGGTGGTCCTCAAGAACATGTAATACAATTTCCAAAATTCACGTGAAATGTTAAAAACTTGCATCCAAGCTTCCACATATTTGACTTCCAGGTAACTATCAGGTTACTGCAGTCCCTCAAAAACAGATATTCCCACCCAGCTGGACATGCCCACTCAGAATCACTTTGTAGCTCTGCAGGCTACAGAGGCCTTGACTCAGTATAAGAATTGCTTAGCAATTGCTCAAACATTCCTGTGTAATTAACGCTGTTTTCAGCTCAAATCCAAATCACAGCCCCATACAAGCTTACATGAGGGAAATTAACTATGTCCTAGCCAAAACCATCAAAATATTTCACCATCCTCCCCAAAAAAAGAAGCGCTGTACACTCACGAAACTTAAAATGTGCTGAGTTTACACATGCTCTAGAGCACTTTATGGAGATTCAGTCTCATGAGATGCTAGTCCCAAAAATTCAGTAGCTTTCTTACTTCAGCATGTTTCAAAAGTGATTTATCTTCATGAATAGATAAGTATACTTTCAACTATTATTCTTTTTGATTTTTCTTCAAAGTTCTCCTGAGAAAATTACCATTATTTTTGCTCTGAGTCAATCAAAACTGTGAATATGACTCACAGTGAAGTGTCACAAGCATTGTATTAGGAAGGTTTATTGCCTTTCTGCAGTGCTACCCACTGTCTAAGCAACCAGAACAGTGTTCAACTCCCAAAGAGTTATCAAGTTTATCTATACCTTCTTTATTTACTTTTCTGGAGTAATTAGTAGTAGTGGTGATTACACCAAGGAAATAATTATACTCCATCAGGAATAATAATATTTCTTCATATTTCTGTATCTCCCATTTGAAAATTGCTTAATTTATTTTCCTTTCTTCAGTAATGTTGACATTCATGCCTTCTTTGCCAAATGTAACATAAATAACAATACTTCAATACTTTTGGATCCAACAGATTTATTATGTCTCTTTTTTCCCCTCTCTTACAAAACCTGTCGTTTATGCTGTTTACTTTTATTTTTCTCATATCATTATTAAAGATACAAAATAAAACAAGATCTTACATTGATAAGCTGCACAATGAGTTATAACTAATTTTTTGTCATTTATGTTCACCTTATGGAAGGTTTCTGAGCAAGGTTTCAAGCCAGTTGTAACATTTCTTATTCAGGGTATGTGATTCTTCTTCAGTGACAAATTTTCATGTCAAAAGTGATATTAAATTCAGGTATTTGTTATCTCCTTGAAGTATAAAATAATTTTCCTCAGAATGCAGCCTCAGTGTAAAGACTGATTGACTGCAATTTAAATTATAATTTATTACGCTGGAGTGTCACAGTTTTGGATTTTCACTGTGCTTAATCATGGATAGTTTCAGTCTGTCCAAAGTGACTGTAATAAAATTTTGTGGTATATTATATTAACAGCACTCCAATCATCTCTTAATTTTGTCATGTTCATCTTACAAGGAGCTATCATTTTTGGCAGACATGAAATTTTATTTGGAAACACATACTCTTATTGACTGATGCCTGATTATCACCTCTCATTCAAGAGTTTCAGGAACAAGTATTTTATGTAAAAGCTGAGATCACATATAGCCTTTTTTTAAATCAGTGAGGAATTTTTCTGTTGAGACTGACTTCAACAGTCATTGAACTTATAATACATGATTTAGGTAATTTCCCAGTTATACTGGTTATACTAACCAGATAATTTATCTAGGACATTTTTGTACAAAATCTGAGTTTAAAAAAAATTCTTCTAGCAATTCTTCACAATAAATCTTTTTTTTTCCCATCCATCAATATTTTTTCTCTCCATGGATTACAGCTGAAATACATGAATACAGCTGTTGAGTTAAACTATTGTCCTTGACAAAAGAAATACTTCCCCTTTATTTGGAAAGAGCTTAGAAGAAGTAATAACAGTTTACAGTATGGAAACATGGCATAAGAATTCTGTGCACCATAATATACATCTCCCCACCTTTTCTAATCCCACAAGTGGGAGGATGTACAGAAGAAAAGGAAAAAAAAACCTGTTCAGCAACTCTTACCACATAGACAGAGATGTCTGACAAGATAGTTTGGGAAGAACATTGAAAACATACCAGATAAGGGCAAAGATGTAAAAAGGCTCCTGAAGGATAAAGAAAATAGACAGAAAGGGCATGGAAAGAGTTTCACAGGTACAAGGGAGAGGGATTAGATGGAAAGAGAAACAGGCAGGGAGGGTCTGGGAGAGGGGGGAGAGGGAAACAAAAAGGGAAAGGCAAAGGGAAAAAAGGAGCAGCAGAAAGAAGGAGACAGAAAGATGGAGTACAGAAGTAGAGGGAGGTAGGGGACTGAGAGAATGGTGACTCATCACCACTTTAACAGAATTAAGTATTGGAGGAAAAAATCCTCAAAACTTTGAGACAGCTCTTTTAAATAAAAGAACTGGCTAAAATGTACTCCTTCAACTAGGAAGTGTCCTGCTCCAAAATTTAATCATTCACTCTGGATTCAAGAAGAACAGGGTTTGCATTCTTTCAGAATAATGAATTTTATTTCCAAAGAGAAACATTTCTCTGTGGACAGTGATTTATCCTTCTCAGTAAAATACGCCATATGTTTCATATGTTGAATAAGCAATTCAGTCGAATGTGCATACACTTGAATTTTCCTTTTCCTAATTTCATCTCCTTACACCCCAGAGAAACTGCTCTGGTTTTGCTCATATACAGTGATTCTTTCTGATTCTTTCTGCTTGTTCCAAAGATTGCCAACATTTTTGGTGAAAAAATAATATTATCATTTCCACTTATCACATGACCAAAATAAGCCATGAAGGCAGAAAAAGTATCTTCTTCTTCTATGAAAATCTTTCTGTACAGCTCAAGCACATTCTAGACTTTTTAAAATATCATTATGTTTCAAAAAGTATTTCTGTTTTTGTCTCTTACTTAACTTTCAATACAAGTCTTTCCCAAGTTCCTTTTTTCTATTATGTATTTTAGAGTACTACTGTATTTCCTGTTGAATTTTATTGTCTTTCATATTTCTCTGTAGACCTTTTTTGCTTTATGTCTATTTTTACTGATGTATATATCTCCAAGTGTATTGTCAACTGAGATTTTGTTTTCCAGAAATCTCATGTTGCTTTGTGGTTCCCAAATGCCACTGAATATTCTTAAAGCCATCCTAAATGACAAAGACTTCCTTTCCTCATTTTCAACAGTTGTCACTTACATTGCAAAGTCTTCAACCACTGCTGACTTATTTAGCTATTACCATGACATTAATTCTTCCATTTCTGTTTCCAGTAAGAAAGACAGGTTGTACTGTACCTATTCTACTTGTGCACAATACTGATTTACTTTTCAAGTCTAATCATTACTATACATTCTTTTCCCCAGTTAATTGCCAGAGCTCACTTCATGGGACACTTCATATCAGAAATCTACTGTCAGTGTATTGCTGAACATTTTAAAATATAGTTTAGTTATTGAATCACAGGTCACTGGACAACAAAAATGTTATTACCTATGTAAGTGTTTCAAGACAAGCTCATGGTTTCTGAGCTTTTACAAATCTTCCCAGTAAGTGAAAATTAATATTCCAAAGCTAGTCTTGTGAGAGAAAATTTTGGGTAAATATGTTGTTTATGCTAGTTTCTCCATTCAGTGATTTACAGAAGAAAGAAAATACAACTCTGCAGTATGGTCCCTTCCTTTAATTTCTGTTTTTATTTATGCCCACAATTATCACCTT
This sequence comes from Urocynchramus pylzowi, assembly GCA_013397555.1. Taxonomy (NCBI): domain Eukaryota; kingdom Metazoa; phylum Chordata; class Aves; order Passeriformes; family Fringillidae; genus Urocynchramus; species Urocynchramus pylzowi. Next base: position 107,431 of record VZRH01004498.1, on the reverse strand, counting down.
GGGGTAGTAGCTGATAGAACTTGATCTGAAGATGAAGGAAAACATAGTTCTTACAGAACACTGAACACCAGATCTAAATGCAAACTACAAGGCAGATGCCAGTTTCAAAACCTTTGCCTGCTGGTCACAGCAATGTGAGACACTGTAGCTTCCTGCAATTGCCTCTTCACAGTAAGGTGGCTGGAGGGAAGATGATCTGATTTCAGATCATGATGGTGTTATATAGGCAGGCTAAATATCTGTGTCTCTCACTCCACCTCTGTACAAGAAACATTAATGTCAGAAGACAGCTAAACCAGTGAGGATACCAATTCTTAACTTTTTAGTACCACTTATAGAGATATTGAGTTGAGAGCAGGTACAGCAGGTACACTGTTTTACATAACACAAGAAATACTGTTGTAAATGTTTTTAGGGGGTGAGTTTTGTTTTGTTTTGTTTCCCACTTCCTTGCAGGAAAATGTCTTACACACCTTTTCAAGACCTTCTTCCTTGAGGCTGATGACATCCAAATCAAAATCTGTCCTTAAGCCGTTCGTTTTGTTGAAAGTTATCCTGCCTGTGAGGCCTTCCCAGTGGGCCTGTGAAGAAAGAAAAAACAATTTCTAGGAATAAATACCTCTTCCTTTATTTTTTTTCTCAGAAAGGACAAACTACTTCGGTCAAAATGGGATCATTAACTATTCATTTTACGTAAATAATTTACCTTGTGGCTGATTTTTTGTTTTTAAAGGTTTTGTATTTATTTTTTGCTAATGAAATCAAACTTTCTTTTCGTCTTCATAGACAATTTTTCAAACTTTTCATATCAGGCAATAGACTCTTCTACTGAACCAGATAAAAGGCTGGGTTTATTCATTCCTCCATCGTTCATGCATGCCTTCTGCTTCCCTACATACCTCCCCTTCCCCAGTCCCCAAGCTTCAATCTGTTTCATTAATGCTGGACTTCATTTTTTTTCCTCAGGAAATTTCATTCAAATAAAGGCTTACTTTTGAAAGATGCTGATTTCCCCGAAACCACACCGAGACAGCAAAAATTGAGGTCAGTGAGCCAGCCTTCCTAAGCTTATTCCTCACTTTTAATAAAGTGTAATAGCCTCATTCTTTTTATAACTTAAAATCTAGCCTAGTTCTGAAACAATACAAATTAGGAGAGAAAATGTGGGAGATAAAATTATCATCCTAGATTTACTCCATTGCAAATGATTCTCCTCATCATAATATTTTGTGTATCTAGATTGAGAAACACTGTATGAGGAGTTACAGTATGGGAGATTTGAACAGNGAAAAAAAAATTTACTCCATTGCAAATGATTCTCCTCATCATAATATTTTGTGTATCTAGATTGAGAAACACTGTATGAGGAGTTACAGTATGGGAGATTTGAACAGTCTACAGTGTTCACCTTTAGCACCTTAAATCGCCTAGCTTTATTACCCCTATCTGTCAGTATCTAAACAGCATCTTGGGTAATCAAGGAGACATATAGTAATTCACTATAGAAAATGAAGAAAAAAATTACTTTTAGCCAGGAAATAAAATTAATTCTTGACCCCTTTAAACTTATGCTAGTATTTAGTTGCTGGATTTCTCATAATAAGTCTATGGTTTAGAGTTTCAGGTGTTTGGGTTTTCATGCCACAAATGCTCCACACAGACCCAATTATCTACAAACATAAGTTTTATTTAGAATGCAGTTATTCCATCTTTCCATATATTTTAGTTCCAATACTTCAGGAAAACCTACTTCAAACAAAAATGCTGTCTTGCTTGTTAAACTCTTTATACATAACAAGATGAGAGATGACCACCTACTGAAAAAAAAAAAAAAAAAAAAAAAAAAAAAAAAAAAAAAAAAAAAAAAACCAAAAACTGAACGGAGTGAAAACAAAAGAAAATGGGAATTGGGAGTAAAGACAGCAGGGGAGCAGGACCCTTTATGTGACTTACCTCCTTGATGAGGCTCATAAAGCGTGTCCCAAAGCGCCATGGCTTGTGGCGGTTGCACTGCAGCGAACTGACGGTCATCTGGGGGAACTGCTGGACCGCCACCGACACCACGTGGACCGCGTCGTACATCAGCGCTGCATCCGTCTGAAACGACAGCGGCACCAGAACCGTCAGCACTGAGCAAAGGCGTGAGACAGGCCAGCAGAGAGAGAAAAAAAACAACAAATTAGCACTGCTCCTTCTGCTGAAGAGAAAAAAATGGTCTCGTTACTTGTGCAGCACTGTAAAATGTAGCCTTGTTGCCACGTCGTACATGAGTTATGTCAGGATCTTCAGGCAGTCTCAGATTTTCTTTTTTTAATGATCCTACTTTTCGGGATCATGGGAGTACACCGGCATCTGATGACTCAAGTTACTTTAAAAAGCAGTATGTGAGGGAGCTATATAAATCATTGTGTGAATGTTTGATTCAAGTTGGTTATTTTCATGAGTGATGCAGAAGAAAAAAGGAAACAAGGTGAGAAAACCTTGGCTATAAAGGAAAGTGTACAGGTTCAGGAAGTAATGTTTTTTGTTTTGAAATTACAGACAAAATTCCATCCCAACAGTACTCAATTGAATCATTAATAATTTTTAATGTGCATCAGTTCAAATCCCTATGGCAGAACTAATCAGAATCTTCAATAAATCAGAGGAAGATTAGAATTACATCAAAATGCACATTAATTTTAATAGTTTTCATGTCCCATCCTAAATAAATAGACTTAGACGTAGTGTTTGCTAAGAAACATTGTATTAGCAAAGGACAGAAACAGTCTCTCAGAACACACTGTCATGCTGTACAAGAAAGTGATATCTCTCTCCTGTTCTCCTTGATAAACAGAGGCCTGGTAAGCCTCAGAACCAAAAAGCACCTCAGAGAGGACCTTAGATTCAGCTGGTGGAAATGAGTGCTACGCCATCTGCTCAGCATACCTTAGAGAAAAAGGGCCTATTTCCCCTTCTCATTCACGTAATTAGTGAGCTGTGAAATTAGTTCTTTAATGGATAGGAAACCTGGAGATTATTGCACTTGTCACAATACAATACAATGCAATACAAAATGAGCTTATATAGTGCCTTTCATGCAAAGGCATCCTGAGGCTCTTTATAATAAAACTAAACATAAAAATGCAAAAATATTCTACCATTATAGTCCATAAGCTACTGTTAAAGAGAAAAATACACACTCACATTTAAATGGCTCTCCCAAGGAGAGATTTCAGAATTCAAACAGAAATAAATCCCAATTTCAAAAAAAGCCGGCATAAGGGGTTTCAATGATCTCAGGCTCCAAGTAGTTTATACAGGGGCTCCAAATCAGTCAGACAATATTTTTGGTGCCAAATTTTTCATTATCTTCAAGGCATTAAAGTGCTTTTAAGGCAAGCTGATATTTGACAAGGAGGCAGTGAAACACCAAAAAGTTGGAATGGCATGCTGAGTAAGCGTGATGCAAAGTTTAATATTCTAGAAGCAAGACTTGGCAGTAGTTGAAGTCTAGACAACAGCTTTTTAAATAAGTACAACACATAAATCTGACTCAGAAATGCAAACTGGTTTTTAAATCAGTTTAATTTCTAAAACTGTAGTCCTTGTACCAATGAAGGAAAATAAAAATTGCTATGAGACTTTAGCAAAAATATCCCACAAAGAAGCAATTATAAATTCAACACCAGCACCAACTGATTAATTAGATGCAAATTTGGAAACAGAACTGTTAAGACTCATCATAAGGAATCAAATGGATATTATGCCAGATGCAGAACAACATGGCTTTCTGTCAAATTCTATGAACCACTGAAGTGGAAATCTTTAGGATGACAAAAAACACCCAAAGATGTCAAAGGCACACGATAAGCTCCAGCAGATATATGTTGTGAAGCACTGGAACAGGTTGCTCAGAGATGTTTTGGGTGTTCCCATTGCTGCAAGTGTTCAAAACTAGTTTGAATGGAGGTCTGAGCAACCTTGTCAACCTGGTTCACAGCAGGCAGGGTTAGGGTTAGATGATCTTTAAGATTCATTCCAACCCCTTAAAATTCTATGATTCTGAAAACATGTTGTAAAAATCTATTCATCAAAGACAAAGCAAATGAGGAAGAAAATGCAATAGTGTCTTATCCATAACTCAGTTGACAAGCACTGTCCTATCAGATGGATAAATCTGAGCCTTCATCTACCAGTTACAACTGTCATTAATAAAAAGTTTCAAACACATCATAAATTAAGTATATCTAGATTTTCTTGCAAAGACAAACATGTTACTAAAATTCTTTTGAAAAGTCTGAACAGTTCTTTAAATATTCTAGAAGAGAATGTTGTATTCAAACTAAAACTGAAGTAAAAAATTAACCTTGATACATAGTATTCTTATCCTCTAATCAGTTTTATATCAAACTGAATTGGCTCATTAAAACTTTCAATGGAAGATATTGTACAGTTCACTAAATGCACAGCATGAGTCAAGCTTATTTTGTTGATTAGTAAAGTATGCATATACTTCATTACCTTTTAGTTCTTATGCTACCTTTACCTGCATATTATCTGAATAATACTTCTACAGTAAGTAGAATAGCTTGTAATTTTCATATGCAGCTCATTATTCTCTTCAAGATCATCTTTGTCTTCCTATCCTTAGTCAGTAAACTTTTATCCTTGTAAGATAAATCCAACTACATTTAAAAGGTTAAATTAATCATAGCGTTTTGCTTAGTGTCTGATGGTCACTAATGTATTCTGAAAAATTTTTTGCATTAATTAAAATGATTCTAATGTTCTTCAAGTGTGACTTCTTTAGCTGCATCAAAAATGAAAAGAAACTGCAAAAGCTCACAAATTTATACCTGCATTTGTTTCCTAGGTGACCATGACAAAAGTATTCAATAAATGCATAGAAGTGAAAGAACACTTTCACATTTTATTGACATAGTCCTTGAAAATGTGTGAACACATTACAAGCAATTTATATAAAGTCCCTAATCCACTGTGAAACTTATTTCATCATATACAATAGTTTGTTACTGACTGGATTTCAGATCATAGTATCATCTGAAACAAACTTAATTCAGACTGACTGTGGTCACTGGTTTAAGTGTTAATGTGCCCATTTCATACTGCAACAAGCTTGTCTTGCTAAGCTTGTATTTACGGCACTTGGCCTTCCAAGACTTTAGAACAGAAAGAGAATGTTGTATTCCCATTTGGCAAAAGGAGTATAAGTACACAAGGTGGGGCATGTTCCATAAGGAATGAATTTTCCATTAGCTCCTAAAAACTGTATTTTATTTCTTACACAAGATTAATGCCCTGGGTAGAACACTGGATGCAAAGTGAGGTTGTTGGATTTGGGGTTTTTTTGACTCCCAATACATCCAGTCTACTTGTAGTCAGGTTTATGAAGGACAGAAATGACGTAGTACAATTTGTAGAGTAGAACACCAGCTGTTCTTCTTTAATCTAAGAACCTGAGCAAGTAGTAGATAATGCAGGTACAATGATCAGGACAGCTTAATCAAATCCCCTCCCTCCCCAGCATAATCTTTTTAGGGAAAAGGGACACTACTTAGTCATCACTGCACAGTAAGGATTTACAGTCTAACACTTACTCATTTCAAAACCATCAGAAATGTCCTATAATCACCTTAGCTTATGAAGCAGTACTTCTCCTTTTTAGATAAGATAATTACTTACTCTTCTCTTTTATATTTAGTGACAATTTAACATGCAATACATAATTATTAGTTAGAAAAACTTGAATAAATAGCATATTTCATAAACAAAAAAAACACTTTCATTTGTTGTTCTACCACCTGCCTCTCATTTTTCCCCATATTACTCTTGTATTTTAGGTTATTTCCATTGTGAGCACAGGGAACAGAAGTAGCCCTGTGTCCAAGTGTGGTTTTTTTTTATTATCATTATTTTCCTTTGAAGACTGATTTTCTTATAGAAGCTGCCTCTGCTTCCTTTCTTTTGAACAACTTAAAAAACATGATGTGCAAAAGGTCTGATGACACTTAGAAGTCGAGAAGTAAAGACTACCTACAGAGCAGGAGAGGTCTTTTTACTGGCACTATTACCTTCCTTAAAGTTTGTCCTGTTAAAAAAAATTAAAAAGTTGAATTTAAAAATAACTGGATATAAACTACAGAAACAATGATAGGTTACTTATAAAAATAAGATTAGTCTTACTTGCAACAATCTGTAGTTTCTTTATTATAGATTCTACTAATGCTCGATCAGAAAATTTTAAGAGCTAGATCTCAAACTTTGTTAGGACAATGTGATTTTAACCCACAAAACAGAGTAATAAGTAACATAAGAACTTTTTCCCTCATTCTCATATAATGTGGTGTCAATGGTGCTAACATCACTCTACTTAATTCACTACATATTTTTGATCAGATGCATCCAAACTCTACTTTCAAATCTGCTTTACAAAGAGATTTTTCAAGAAAGTCCCGAACAAGAGGTTAATATTGAAGAAAGAAATTTATCTTTCCCAGGTGTGCTAAAGAACACAGAAATGAAGCATAAATAATGGATAAAAAATATTACAAAACAAACAAAAAAGCTCTTATAAACTCAATAGGAGTCATTTTATCTTACTGATAGATGCATAAGTTGTATTAGATTTAAATATCTTTAACAACCATTAGAAGAACTTCTGCACAAGTCCATCAACAAAAGACATTTCGGTGAGATGATGCCTGACAAATGCACTATGCACACAAATTCCAGAGACCAAACATACTACCACTACTCACAGAAAGCTCTCCACACTCATGGCAATTATAACAAGTGAATGAAATTAAGAAGAAATGGCTTGCAAAACTAGTTCCTCCCCTCCTCAGCTAATAAAATCTATTGCCCCTGAAATCATTTCACTTAATTCTCACTTGCTAACACATCCCACAAAACCATTTTGCTAAGTGAGATTTAATAAATCTTTCAGCCTGGGATTAAATTTTACTGTTTTATGAACTGTTAAATTGCATTGTATGCTTATTAATGCTCATGTTTTCTTACTTCTTGACAAATTCCTAATTCTACTCTAGGGTACAATTATGAAAAGAGTACAGATATGTTTTTTCACCCCCAAAAATGCATTCCAATAGGAATATTGGAAGATATAAGCACTAGTAAGCTATAAAAAATGTTCATCTAACTTTAAATCAGTTAGATTTTTTTTTTTTCAAAATACCCTAGTATTTTAAATAATACAAAGCTGATTAAATTCTTTTTTAACTTTTAGTGGTCTAGTGAATTTTAACAGGGGGTTGGTTTAGAGTGATTTTAAGTAGAGACAAAACAGATGCAAATTATTTTCCCCATCACCAAAATACTTAACGTCCAAACAAAGCAACTTATTTATTTCATATATTATCAAAGAAGACTTTACACAAACAAAAATTCTTTAACTTTTTTTAATCTATAAAAAGTGAACTACTCAGGTAATTTTATGTTTTAAAGTCTAATTTTTTTCTTGCACAAAAAGACAATAGAAAATAAAGGAATTCCTCTTTTGCCTCAATGCCTCCTAGTTTGATGTACAATTTGAATTGAAATAGCAAAGTGGAACATGAACAATTACAAATTTTTAGAAAATGTCAAGAGAAGAAATGAACAGGAAAAGTATTTGAAATTATAGTGATATGGTTTCCAAGTTTCTTGTCATTGCATTGTCATTATATAGAAAAGGATATATATTCTTTTATTGACAGAATAAGCATATATTTCCTGATATAAAACTTTGAAGTGGTAGAATGTTTTTCATCCCTTAGAACATTCTTAGATAGTAATGTCATTTAATAGAATATTAAGGTGTTAAAAACTGGAAGTGTATGAAAATGAGTTAGGTAAGTAGCCACTTATTGCAGCTTGATTTTAACTCATTGCAGGTGAAACTTTCAGAGAACTTGATATTTTGTCAGAAATAGACACAGAAAATCTGTTTAGCAAGTAGTTTACCCACGTTTCCCTGAAAAAAACCAGCAGAAGTATTTCTCCCATCTGCTTGATCTTTGATTAAGGCCAGAATTTCATTTTAGCAAATTAAATGGTAAAGATTTAGAATATAACCTGATGTGAATAGGAAAATTTTGAGGTTTTTTTTTTCTGACAGGGACACCTTGTCATTCTTGTGAAGCAAGAGCTTAAATCTTAATTATGAAAAAAATTTTCATTTAAGGGAATAAGAAATGTTAAGGAAACTTCTCTGTCTGACCAGCTGCACACACCACCTGAGCTGGGACAGAAGTCCCTCTGCAGCCACACCATAAATCATTCAGCCTATACGGTGATCTAATGGAAGGAACACTAACAGAATGGCAACTGGGGGGCAAGGGGTGGGGGGGGAGCAGAGGTAAGTCAAAAAATATATTTCTAATTATATTTTTTGAAATGTATTTATATTTCTTAGATATTCTATTTGCTGTAATTTGACCCTGTAGATGTTTCATTGTGTCATAAACTCAACTAATTCAAGAATAAAATTACCTTCAGTGTATTGCTTGCAATAGCAAAAGTCAACTGACTGCATAAACCTTTGCAGAATGTGTTTATAATATACAATTAGGAACAAGATGTTATGATGTTTTTATTTAAGTTTGATAGTTTTATATATATATATATGTTTCTACATATCCTTAAAAATGAATGTAACATTTCCAGATCAAATATATTCTGAAGTACTTTCTCAACCTTCCTTTTAAACTTTAGAAATTATGGTATCAGCTATAAGTTGTTGTTTTTTTTTTTGCAAAAAAATACCCCATTACACTTTTATATACCGTAGGGACAGATAGCAAAAACCTAATTACAAGGAACAATGGGTCATTATTTGGTCTTTGATAGTCTATTTCCTTTCATCTGTTCTCAAATTCCAAAAATCAATATGATTGTGATCACTGCAACTCCATCAACCACATCCACAGCAAAGAGCTGTCTGCTGCTATCATATTAGCTCAGCATTCAAGACTTATCACACCACATGAAAAGTCCATCTGCATGAGCAATTAATAACTAATTACAGAAAGACCCTACTCAGCATGCACAGTGAATACCTTTGTACCCACGTACAACAAGAAAGTACACCTGCCAATGGAAATGAGAGGCATAAAGCTAGTGTAACACAGAGCTTAAATGTAAATCTGATCAAAAATAGAGAGAAAACCCCACACATGCCAAATAATGAATCTCTAAATATTCTATTTTTGTATCCTGTAAAAATAGTGCAATGTTTGAGGATTTCAGACATTTCACATCTTCAGTTTTGGTAGGCAAAATGACAAAAATAAGTGTATATTGGTGATTTTGAATGAGGATAAAAGAGTTATGAGTATTCATAATGAATTTCCTTCTCCTGCTTTAAATTTCTCTTCTTTTACAAAGGACTAATGATACAGAGTTTAATATCTTCAGCAAAAAAGAGGATTATATGTACATCATGACAAAGTTCAGGTTTACAGGAGAAAACAAATTGTTAAGCAGTATAAAATATAAGTAACCCATGAAAGAATATACATTTATTTGAAAATATAATTCTGCTTTATGCCAGTCTTTCAGAATTCTTTTATTAATTTATGTCCCATAGCTCTGTTCTAAATAAGTAAATTTTTTTTCTTTTGAAATAACATTCCCTTAAAATCAGTAATACCTAAAGAAAAAGGTATTAAAAGACACACTGCTGGCCTGTGACTTACAAAATCAATCTTTTATTAGATTTTAAAAGTAGATATTTTATGTGAGGATTATTTTCATCTTTGAGGTTGTTTAGAGCTTTGGAGTTTTTTGGTTTTATTCTGTTTTGTTTGAGAAGCATATTTATTTTTAGATTCTTCATTGTCTTTTTCATAAATCTTTGATCAGCTTGTCTATTATATGCAGATGATAGTCTAGACAGATTACAGAAAATCAAACTGATCTTGCAATATCACTCTTTTTTTCTTTGCCATTGTGCCTCCACTGTCTTTCACTGTATAATTAGTTTTTCATTTCAATGAAGTTCTCTGTTAATTAATATTTCAGAAAAAAACATTTTTATCATGTTATGATGCTAGTTGTAATAATCAGATTCTCATAAATTGTTGATTCCAGCTTCACAGAGTAGACACAGAATTAAATACATTGACATACTTGCATTAGACACATTAGAATCTGCTTACAGTAATGCAATTTATTCAGTGATTGAAACGCTGCATTCTGATTTGTGACACTACTTTTCTGAGCTATCTTCTAAAATTGCCCTCATAAAAGCAGCTATCATTGACTATTATTCTAATATATTAGCCCACAAAAATTTACCTTATTTAAGAACAGCTTCAAATTGTGGTGGTTTGAGCAAAACTGAGTAACTTTTAATGGGATCCTCCATGGCTAATGAAGAGAGGTGCCTTGACAATGAAAGCTTATTTGAAATTTTAGGTACTTAGATATGCTTGAATAGCAAAGCACACAGACATTAAAAGTATATTAAAATAAGGCTATACAAATAAACAAAGTAAGATAAAGAAAAATTGTTGTGTGGGGTTTATGTATATGAACTTCTCAAATATTACAATTCACTTGTAGTAATTCAGTGCTAGAAGGAATACAAGCTTATTAATCAGGATCCAAACTGCTATTGCTATCATGTTAGACATAGATGCTTTTTTGGTGAACATAAGAACCAACTACAGTCTTCATAGTGTTCAGATTTTTTTAAGGATATATGTTTGAAACTTGGTACATTCAATAAAATTTGTAGCAATATACAGAATTCAAATTCACTGTGATCCATCCTAAAAATTTTGGAACTCTCTCTAAGCGCAGTTCACTTTCAAAGGGATATTTATATCATAAAGCCAACTGATAATATATAATTTTCATAATTACTAAACCAAAAATAGGAATTGAAAAAACTGAATATTCTTCCAGCTTTTTCAATACTCCATCAGGATTCTATCCATCAGGGTAACAGTCAAATTACTTCACTGCATCTAAATATACATTTAAAAATAAGAATGGGCCCAAGCTTATGCAGAAGTTTTAAGAACTTTGCATGTCTCTGACTAATCTGGTGAGAATTTATTTTTTCTGAAATGCACATGTACCTCTAAACTATGTTAAGCAAGATTTAAAAAGATATTTTTCATACCATTTATCTTATTTTTCAGAACATTGTTCATGTCTGAAATTGCAGACTGTAAGAAACAAGAAAGAAGAGAGAAGAGAAAGAAAATCAAGGAAATATAGAAGTATTTAACCTCAGTATCACAAGGAATCCTAGTTTTATCATTCATACTCACAAACAACTCCCCTAATCAAATGGCCTTTAACAGATAAAGCAATGCATTAGTCTTGTCTCTAAAACTAAATGGAAGATATTATTGATCAGGTATGTAAAATTTACAGGAAATAATATAATATTTTATGTTCTATATTGACAGAGAGCAAACTCAAAATATTGTGTCACAAAATTAAAATCACAAAGGATCACGTTTCACCTAGATGCCTAATGTTACAGTCTTATCCAAACAGGCTGTTGTGCAAAAACTCCTACACAGAAATAAACCAAATCAGGTTAAAATTTTTATCATCTTATTTTCTTCATCTCCTAGTTCCTATAAAAATTGCCATGGACAGTGGAATGATGCATATTCATAGAAGGAAAATTGTTTTTCCTGAAGCTGTTAATCTGTAATGTTAACTTCTGCCCTTGATAAAAAAATTCCAGATATCATAGAGTGCAGTAAATGTCATGGCTGTTTAGAAAAACCTTTCCTGACTGGTCATGAATAGGTCAAGGCTGCAGGCAGACACAAATGATATCTGCAAGACAGTAGTTTCTTCCTTTTAATGTGATTATCTATTTCATCTCTTATTCTAATAAAATTGGGAAGGCCTGAGTAATCTAAAGCTCAAAAGGTAGCTATTTTAAAGTCTCAAAGTTATTAGCAGTTGACTTCTTTACAGTTTTTAATCTAATATTTAATTAAAAGTGCAACAAAAAATTATCCAGTTATAAAAATCACAAAAAGTCTTTTGAGTTCCAAGGAGGTACAACTATTTCCAATTTGTCAGAAAGAAAGCAATGTCAGAGAATTATTTCTGCAGAGAATTATTTCTGCATGAGTCCTTTATATTGAAATATCTGAGAAGAACCAGTCTATCTCTACAGTGCAATAACTTAAGAACCTCAAACTCACAGAGCTCTAGTTCACCAAAAACACAGACACGGGAATAGTGAAATTTGACACCAGAGAAGGACGAGACTGCCAAAGCATTAGGAAGCACCTTTTAATCACTTCTCAATTTTCATAACTTATTATGTTTTTCATAGAACTGCTAATTTTCTAAATTATGTGGAAGAGTTTTCCTCTTGCAAGTGTGTTTCCACATAGAAGTTGATGTATGAGTCTGCTTCCATAAACATTTAGCTAAATTAATTTTATTGAAACCAAATGCTTTTAACAGGCTTGTTTTGATATTTTAAACAAGTATTAAACCTATATTATTTACTTTTCTTTCTCTAGATGGCTTTTTCTATGTCTATTTTTGCTTTAGTCTATCACCAAAACAAAAACAACACTTGCCCACTCATTTCCCTCTCATTAAGATTTGTTCTCATAATAATTTTTGAAGCTTTCCTTACTGTGAAATACTTGCCACAGATTTTACTTTTAAACAGCAGTAAGCCTTTGAAGTGACTCTCCTGATGTGTGACACCACAGAGCAGTGCTCTGGTGCACATCATGAAGAGATCTCATAATGCATAGGCTCTCTTAAAATAAAATTCACTGAAAGATGTGATTGAGGCTTGCACTTTTTATGTGCTCCATCTGCTAATTGGCTTTGACCAAAGGAATGAACTAGCAAGAGTCTGAAGCAAAGTAGCTGGAAATAGAAGAGTATGAAATAAGTGTCAGATTTTTGGGACCAACAGCTTTGCTTTACGAGGGTGTCTCCAATGGGCCTTTTCACTTGCTATTGTAGCCAAGTAATAACTAAATTCCAGTGATGATTTGAGAAAAGCTGGTGCCATCTTCAGGTTTATTCACATTTGTTATTATTCTGAAAATGTAAGTCTTATCTTCACACCATCTCTAATTCAAGTCTGCAAATCCTGACCCTGTTTCCTCAAGGAAAAAACCACCTCTGCTTTGAAACAAAGAAAACCATTCTGCCCTGAAAGGATGGCGGCTACTCATTTAAAGCATGAGGAAATGAAAAATAATAAAGCATTTTCAACCCCACAAATATGAAGAATGGAGAAGCAACGTGTATAAGCAATTTATTTATAGAAGATAATAGCTTTTTATAGTGGTCAATAGAGGGCTGGGTTGGAAGTCATTTGTCAGACTGCACAAATGCATAAGAACTGAAGATGGGAATGGTTGCCTTTGGCTCTAACTGTTAAAAACCAGTTATCAATCTTCATCTAAGTCTTCAAGGAGCTTCTCTTGGTGAGCAATCGATATTGCATTTGCCACAATAGCTCATTTAATTATTTTCATCCTAAATATCCTGTCAGCAGGGGGAAGTCTTCCTGATTTTAATTAATTTTGAGATCATTGATTTTTTTGCCTTTTCCTTTCCTGTGGTTACACATGCAGACACAAAGGCACAGACACACACTTTTAGCCTGCAGGCTGTGTAAGATGTATGACAAGTCCTTGGTGAAAACCCTGCATATAACTGCAGTATACCTAGGTGACATGCAGCTTTACTTTTAAATCTTTAACCTTCAACTGCTGCAAATGAGCCTCTGGCATCTAAACCTAGTTGAGCAAAACAGTAAATTGAAAAGCATGTTTGCTGAATAGTTTTCAATTAAAGAATCTTTAAATCAATAGGCAGTAAGGATATCACAGCCACAAGCCTGCAATAACTTACAGAGCAACACAAAAACAGAAAATGGAAGTCAGAGAACTGAAAATAGTAGTGGAAATCATGAACTTACATTATATTTGTTAATAAATAAAGATGCTGTATTGATGGATATCATTAACACCCAAAAATAAAAGTGGTTTAGGCTCTAGAGTGCTACATCACATTTCCCCTATGCTAAATAGTAGAAACAAACAAGACAGAATGCAAGTCACTCAGAGCAGAGTCTTAAAATTTGTAAAACACAAGCTCATAACTGAAGTTAAAGAAAAAATATTTAGTCTGTACACCTTAAGAGAATAATGTATCTTCTACATGATAATCCATGTTAATCTCTAGATTGTAAATGGGAGAGGTGATTGCTTTCGGTACCCCCAGCAAAAGCCTGGGAATCAGGAAATGGAACCCAGACAGAAGTCCACTTTTTCTCTTAGAATAACATTAGTATTTCTGTATAAAAAGTGTTGAAAATCGGGTTACAAAATATTATTTTGAACCCCTCAAAAAGTTTAATTGCTTCTTGGTCTGTATATAGATCTACCTTTATCAGGGATACTCCTGCATAAGTAAACAGGCTCATTAAGGAAAAAGTAGTTTCCATTTAAAAAAAAAAAACACTCAAAAATATGAATAGCTGAAAAATTGTATTTCTGGTGTTTAAAAAATCAGATGGATTAATTTCAGTCACATGTATAGCTTCTAATCCCATTAATTTCAGTCATATGTATAGCTTGTAATCTGTGCCACTTCCAAATTTTTAGGAAAAGGAGAGAGGCAAAAAAAACCATCAATCTGTAGTAAATAAATTGGCACCTAAACTAATGAAGAATAATTAAAATCTACATATATTCTAGAGTAAAAACCTAGAAAAAAACCTCTTCATTCATTGCTCAACTCCCAGAGATGACATTTTATTTGTAGCTAATAATAAAGTAGTTATATATGATTATTCTTATTTAACATGGCATGGAATAATTGTGGAGTTACTTAATTAAATAAAAAGAATATAATTTCACAAGATGTCAATACATCAGAAACAAGGCAAAGGGACATGTTCCATTTTAATGCCACTGTACAAGGGACAGAATTTTCTGGATCAGCAAATGTCAGAAAAGATACAGAATTGCAGAAGAGAAATTAGAACAACATTAAAGGAATACATAATATCATTAATTACCCTGATTCTAGCTGCAGTCTTGAAAAGAGAGGCTGCTCTTAAGTAGAGCAGCCAGTTATAAATATTTTCCATCAACATTCTTATCTTAGACCTTGGACAGTGTTTCTATGTACACTTCTTCATCACAAAATGGTTTTCTCCACTATCTTTCCCTGGAAATGATAAAAAGTGCCTCTAGAATGAATCTAGTAATTTCTTTCTCTAAATCCATGAAGCTTAAATACATTAAGTTTAAATCTGAGAAGCAAGTGGCATTAATTATTTTTTCATTACAAACTAAAATTAAAAAAAGCATATTTAACATTATTTCAGTTTGTTAAAATCTGAACAAAATTATCAGATTAAAATACTAGTAAAACATCATCATTGTATTCTCCTTGGATGAGAGACTGTTGTATAAATAGCTATGTATTAAAATTCTGAGAAAGTCACTCTCTCTGCCACAATCCATTAAGCACTGTATAGTATTAACACAACTGAAAGAATTTGGAAAGTAGATGTTTGTTTGAAAAATGAAAGGTGGGAAAAACAAGACCAGGAAACAGTTCTGTACTTCAGAGACAAATGCAGTTCCTCTCACAGATGTTCCTCAGGGAAACAAACAGCAGCAGTAAGGCCAAGTCAAGAAAGCTCTCTGAGAAATAAAGCAAGATTGTAAAGTACTCCACCACATGCTCACGTTCCTCTGGGAACTGTTATCTTGCTCAAACAAATCCAACTCACTAAAACTGACAGTTGTGCACTGCTCTTTATTCTTAAAGGATTAACATTAGGGAAAAAATATGAAATGGAAGTATCTTTCAAGATGCAAACTACATGAGAGACTATCTAATCACTGCTGCTAAAGAAGGGAGTATGTGCTGAGACTCCAGTCTCTTTTTCTGGTGCATGACTGGCACAAGAGATCTGCTGAGAGACTGCTTTTCAAGATGGTTTACATTCTTAAGATGAAAAAAATAGGAAACTGAGCCACCAAATTATCCTTATAGAGCAGTAAATATATGATAAAACCTCTTAGAGACTGAACACCTGTTTACATACACATTTATGAACATTTCAGAGCTATTATTTGGATGTACATAATACACATGGCTTTGTGTATGAATATTTTCCAAGTGTATTGCCTTTTAAAAATTTCATCCCAGTGAACTGTAGCTTTACAGGACAAATTGTTATAGAATCTATTTCTATAAATTCATAGCCATCTAAAAACTACAAAGAGAGCTGTAAATTAAAAACTGTGATTCATCTGGATATCCTGAGATTAGAGGAAACCTAGACTTATAGGTTATGTTGTATACCCTTCTTTGAGTAAAACTCTCTTGACAGATTTCAAGCACTTCATCTTACAAAAACCCAAGATTTGAATGGAAACTCTACTCTGCAATTTCTATGAAACAAATCAAATTATCATTATATAATTATAATGAGCTCTAATCCACCCAAGTTAAGTCCAAGGGAGTAAACTCTTTCATTGGATATTACTGTACTCATTTTAGGAGTTAGACATGATGCCTCACAGCAGTGATGATCCACAAATATGGATTCCTGTCTCTGCTAAGCAAATGGCTCTCTAGGCAAGCTTCAGCAATTCTGTTTCTAAAAGGATTGAAAATATGTTGTTGCTTTATCTAAAGAGTGATTTCACATATACAAATGAGAAGCAACAGATCAAAAATATCATAAAGACAGTATTGCGAACAAAGTATTGCTGAACACAATTCTAGTTTTCTTAAACCCATTCAATCCCATTTACTGTGAGAGGTGGGAAAGGGAATAGATGTCCCATATTTAGCATTTATCTGAAGTACTTGAATAATAATTAAAATATATTATGTTAATTGTTACAGACGAGACAGAACAGAAAACACACTTGTGCTTATTATTCTAATTCAAGCAGTAGAAGCAAAATATTTTTGCCTCAAAAATTTGTGTTTTCCTGTTTAATTCACAAATATGCAAAACAAAAAGAAGATGCAGGATGTACCTTAAGAAATGTGGAAACTAATTAGACTTGTAAAACTGAAGATGCAAAGCCCATTGAGACCAGTCTATCTTTGCTTATAATCATTTTCATTGTTAATAGAGAGTTAGACAGTATTTCACAGATATTATTTCACTAGTTTTAGCATGCACATTGACTGTCTCATCAGCCATAAACTCATAAACACCTACTCAAAGTATGAGTAAATGTAGTATGAGTATATTTCCTAAACTTATTTTGCTGTCCTGACCTCCCTTATTCTGAACAATCAGCAGTTCAGGTTGTTCCACTCCTGTAATTCAAAGCACTGCACAATAGCTTATTGAGAAATTTTAGCAATATTTTGAAACTAGCACCTGTACAGAGGCTTGCTTCCTTGGACATTCTTCCACATGTTTATTTAAGCTCAACTTTTTAGCCCTTATCTTGAAGGGACTTGCCACTAAGATCACACAGAAACCCTAAAGTGACAGGCAACTGTCTCAGGAAAGGGATACTGTACACATTCACTGGTGCTAGAGATCTTTGAAACAACTGATTAAGGTGCACAAAGGTCAAGTGCAAGAGAAAAAGCTTTTCTAGAAGGGGAGGATGGAGAATGAGAGTCCATTATCTCTACTTGTAGTGCAAATACTTTTCTCTGTCCAACCTCAACAGTACTCTGCCCCGCTCTCTCTCCCGATTGCTTTTACCTAATGAAACACTACAAAAATAATTAACCACTAAGGATCATAAGAGTAATATGTGAAACATACAGAGAAGTTAGGAACTCTATCAATAATGCAATTTAAATGGGTTCAAACTATGCTAAGCAAAAATTGTGGTCTCAATACACACACAAAAGCGCAATAAATAAGATACAGAGCTCAAGAAAAACAAAAAAGGACTCAGGGAGATTATTTTTCCTACTTATACTGGAAACCTTTCTTACAATAGTATTAAAAGAAAAATGGAATGATCAGAAAGGTTAATCTATTCTTGCTACTTTACTAGTAGCTCCTCAGGGTGAGTGCAGTAGAGATGCTCATGTACCTAAACTTATTTCAGCTGCAGGTACAAATAAAGTGGCAGAATAAATTATTTTCAGATTAAGGAAATTTCAAACTGCAACACATACATGCAACACTTGTGAAATACATCTATAAAAATATGGAAAACCACATATCCAATGTGGTTTTTCCATTTTATCAAGTTCATATATGAACAACACAGATATTAACCACTGCAAAAAGAAGATTTAAAAAAATTAAGCCAATTTCAAGTTCTTCCAAAACAGATTACATAGAAGAAATTTGGTAAATCCAGATTACAAAGGGAAAAAGCTTGCACTTTTCTAATTAAATGCATAATCATAGATGCAGATTTATGTTAGCAATGCTAAATGTCTTCTGTTTTAATGAGCCATTTGAAATGAAATGGTTGCCTGCAATTAGACATCTGCAGTCCAAGGACAGCAAGCCAACTGTGTAGTCTGTCTGCCAGAATTACAGTTGCATTCCTCAGCAGGACAATAAGGAGAATGGATAATTGTAATTATAACATATACATCCCTTAGTGTTCTGTGGTTAAAAGAGTGTGAACAACAAGGGCTCTTAATACATTTAATTGCTGGCTGCTAATAAAGGGTTGTCAAAAAAAGAACCATTTTCAAAATGCATTCCAATTCCACTACGAATTACAAACCAAGGTCACTAACTACCCACCTGAGGACAAATCTCCCAGAAAACTGTCTCAGACCCTGTAAATGTCTAGTCACACAAGCCTGGTGTTCAGAAAGCTGCAAGCTCATATGAAAGCAAGTTGAAGAGATGGGAGACAATGGAGATATTATTCTAGAGGGTTTAGCACATGTTGCAAATTCTCTACTCACATTCACTTTGCAAGCTTTTTTCATGAAAACTTGAATGAAGACCTTAAATACTTTTCAGATGTGTGTATTTCTGTCTCTTTCTTTATATACTTAATATATCTGGATATGTCACCTATCAAAATTTTTCCATTCCATTATAGGAATAAGAGAAAAAAAGAAATTGAAATTTATCTATTCAAACTCAGGGCAGAAATCATAGCTGCAGTCCCTGAGAGAATGTTTCTCTCACTTTGCCATATCACAAAAAAAGAAAAATAGAATTTAATTACCTTCAGATTTTATCTTTCATTCAGTGCTGCTCAACTTTGCACTATACTATGAGGATTCAAGAGTAAAGACCTTATTATTTCTTCTGTCTTTGCTATATATTCTGAACGCAGATTGAAAATTCACTGTGATATTACTATAAGTTCTTCTGCAGCAAGCAGCCACCTGAACTGCTCTAGTCTGTGAAATCACACTGATTTTTTAAAATATTATTCATTAATAGTATCAACAAAATAAGTGAGAGCATTGTGCAGAAATAAGAGTTCTTCCAAGGTTATACACAGGCTATTATGTTTAAGTAAGATTTCATGTTGTGTAAGACTCCTTTAATGCAATTGCTTTCCTCCATTTTTATTTCATCAGTTCCTAGACGAAGCTGAAACTGAGATTTTACATTTCTTGAATTGAATAGATTCAATTTTCCAAATGTGACACTTGACTAATTCATTGTAGGCTCTTAAATACTTCTCTCAGGTCAACCAACCAACTTGTTGAATTTCTATAGTTTTTGAAACTGTGAAAAAGATCTTTATTCTTATACTCAGTATTGTTACACTGAACCTTTAGGAACCCAGACCTCTGAATGTAATCCACGTGCCTTATGTAACTCCATAACCAATGCACAGGACATTTCAGAACACAATTCATCTTAGCCAGCGCTCTAATTCAGCTAGCCAGTAGCAACTGCTCATCACGAAATAAAATCTTTCTTTTTTAAATATTTGAGAAAGTGTCAAACCTCCATAACACAGGCATCTAAAGGTTGCAGACCTCTCCTCCTCAGCAGGCCTCAGACACTGATTTGTAAAGAGACAGACAACTCACTCCTATTGAAAGCTTCGCCTCTCTTTAACCAGAATATAGAGAAAACTCACATCTCCTTTGACTGGCAGACAGGGAGCCTGCTGGAGTACAATAAATTAGGGAAAAAAATACTAGATACCTAGCTGTGGATGAAAAAAATAAGTTATTAGACTCAAGTCTTCTAAAAGCATAAAACCAAAGTTTGGTTTCCAAGTGCTATCTAGGAATGGTTGAGAAAGTCATCCTGCTCTTCTCTGAGAACACCTGTCTTCAAATTAAAGAAAGACAAAGATAATGCCACGTTGGAGAAAAAGGATTTAGTATTATAAGATTCTGAATAGAAAAAACTAACATTTTCTAGGTCTTGCAATTACCTTTCTCTTCTTTCAGGACAGGGAAGAAAATATGAGGAGGACATCAAGTTGCAAGTCAAAAACTAACTGGGCTTAAAAATGTTAAATGTAAGATATTATGCTGGGCATAAAACACAAAAATAATTAATACTTGTGTAATTATAAATTCACCATAAACCACCTGTGATTTTCATACTGTCTACACAAGCAATTACAGATGTTTACATTCTATGCTGTCATACTTCATTCCTTATTTGTATGTTCCAATGAACAACATGGCTCCAAGCAATTCATGAGGACATGATTCAGCTAGTTCTTTTTAAAACACAAAAAGAAAAGCATTGCTTACAAAAGCCATTCCTATTCATTAACTTTCACTAAACTTCTGGATTGTCACTGACATATTGCTACAAAGCCAACCAACAGTTTATTTCACACAGTTGTTCTTCATTTTCTATTAAAAGTACAGAGCAGCCAAGTAGAACTGTATTTAATGAGGACTGGATCTCTTCTTTGGACATTTTCATCATGAGGTGTTATTCAGCATACAAAAGTTATTTCTTTTATCTGCCCACAGAGTAGAAAAGTGCTCTAATAAGTAAAGAAATTCTTTGCTTCACAGAATCACAAAATGGTTTTGTTTGGAAGAGGCCTTAAAAATACTCTATTTCCAAAACCCCCTGCCACAGACAGGACACCTTTCACTAGACCAGGTTTCTCAATGCCCTATCCAACCTGGCCTTGAACACTTCCAGGCATGGGGCAAATTCTTTGGGCATCCACAACTTCTCTGGGCAAACTGTCCCTGTGTTTCACACCCTCACACTCAAGAATTTCTTGCTAATATGTAATCTAAACCTACTCTCAGTCTGAAGCCATTCCCCCTTGTCCTATCACTACATGCCCTTGTGAAAATTCCCACTCCAGCTTTCTTGTAGGCTCCCTTCAGGTACTGAAAGGCTGCTTGAAGGCCACCCCAGAGCTTTCTCTTTTCAATGCTGAATAGTCACAATTCTCTCAGCCTTTCCTTATAGGAGAGGTGTTTTATTCCTCTGATCATCTCTGTGGTCCTCCTCTAGATTTGGTCCAATATGTTGATGTCCTTCCTGTTCTGGGGACACCAGAACTGGACCCCAGAACTCCAGACAGGGTCTCAGAAAAGAAGCATAGAGGGGGAAAATCACTTCCATCAACCTGTTGGTCACAGTTCTTGTGATGCAGCTCAGGATACAATTGGCTTTCTGGGCTTCAAGCACACATTTGATCTGCATTGCTTGGATCAATGGGACAAGGCGTATTGCATGAAGTTCAAACAGGTGAAGTGCTGGATCCCACACTTCAGCCACCCCATGAAACAATACTGACTGTGGGAACTCTGGCTGGAAGGCTGCCCAGCAGAAAAGGACATAGGGTTGCTGATCAACAGCTGCTGAACATGAGCCAGGATGTGCCCAGGTTGCCAAGAAGGCAAAAAACATACTGTGCCAGTGGAAGTAGGGTAGAGATTGTCCCCCTGTACTTGTCACTTGTGAGGCCACAAGTGCTGTGTCAAATTCTGGAGCCCTCACCACAAAAAAGACATTGAGGTGTTGGAGCATGTCAGAGAATGATGATGAAACTAGTGAAAGGTCTAGAGAGTAAGTCCCACGAGAAGTGGCAGAAGAAGCTGGGGTTGTTTAGTGTGAAGAAAAAGAGGCTGAGGGAGACCTCTAGAACCACCTGAAAATAGATTGTAGCCAGATGGCAGTGGCCTCTTTTCCCAGGCAACAAGTGACAAGAGGAAATTACTCAAGCTCTGCTAGGTGAGGTTCAGGTGAGACAACAGGAGGAATTTCATCACTGAAAGGGTGGTTTAAGAAATGCAATGGGATACCCGGGGAGGTGGTAGAGTCCCCATGCCTGGAAGTCCTCAAGAAATTACTGGACATGGCACTTAGTGCTAGGATTTAGTTGGCATGGTGGCGTTTGGTCAAAGGCTAGTCTCTGTGTTTTAGAAGTCTTTTCCATCCCTAACGATTCTATTGCCAGCTCATCTCCAGCCTCTCATCCACCAGCACTCCAAGTCCTCAGCAGGGCTGCTCTCAATCCCTTCATCCCCCAGCCAGTATTGACAGCAGAGTCGCCCACACCTAGAAGCATCACCTTGCACTTGGTCTTGTTAAACCCCACGAGGTTCCCATGGTTGTACTTCTTGAGCTTGTCCAGGTCCCTCTGGATGACAACATGTCCTTCAGGTGTGTAAACTGCACCACTCAGTTCAGTGTCATCTGCAAATTTGCTGAGGGTGTACCAAAGGACACCACTTGTCATTGATGTCCATTGGGATCCGAGTGATTGCCCTTTACCCTCTGGATGTGACCATCCAATCAACTGCTTATCCACCAAGCCATCCACCCATCAAATTCATCTCTCATCAATTTTGAGAGAAGGATGTTGTGGGGGACTGTATCAAAGGCATTACAGAAGTCCAGACAGATGACATTTGTAGCACCTCCGATGTTCACAGATGCATTTACTCCATTGTAGAAGGCCACTATGTTGGCCAGGCAGGACTCATCCTCGGTAAGAAGCTGTCCTGGTTGTCTTGAATGACATCCCTGTCCTTAATGGCTCAAGGTAAAATTTTTATGTCTAAGTAAAATGGAATAAGAAAAATTTCTTCAAAAATTAAAAGTTATACAGACAGTGTGCACTTATTTTTCTTTTCTTTCCATTTTTTCTCCCAGCATTCATTAAACCTAATCAGAATGGGACACCGGAGAAATATTCAAATTCTAATGCCCAATTGCAGTTTTGTCTGTAAAAGATTTCTACTTTCCTAGCATTAATTAAGAATAGTCTTCGTATATCAGAAGGAAAAATGTTACTCCAAATTTGGGTTTAACAATTTTTTTTTGTTTTTTACTAAGTTTCTTAATAAAACAATCCCAGCCAGACACAGAAGATTTAACTCTCCTTTTAACAATGTTCAAATTAGTAGATAAACTTTTCTGATTATATACTTATGGATTTAACGTATTTATATTTTTAAACATTAGAAGAAAATATTTGCTCTTCTCTGAACAGTGTTAGCCTTTGAAGTGTGTCTACATCTGTATCAGACACATATATAAAAATGCACTGAAAAACGTAAATAGAGAAGTAATTTAGTCATACAGAACTCTGGACCAACAGAGGGTTTATAATATCCTTTGCTAAAACAAGGCAAAAATGCTTTATGCTAGATTGAAAGATATTCCATTGGAATCCATGAAATTAAAATTTTAGCCTTTTGAAAAGGGCATTCAGTGCAGAGCTTCAGCTATCTACTTAATTTTTCAAAGCTCAATCTGTGAAGAGAAACCTACCAGCCTATTAAAAAAAAGCCTCCATTCTATGATTCTGTTAGATATCCACTCTACACTTAGACGTAATTATTCACAGATTTGAATAAAAGCTTTGCGCACTGTCTTTAGCGGGGTTGTGTCTACAGAGGATGGCTGACTTCTATTAGTAATTTCTAATTTAATTTCTATAATGAACTAAACAAATGAGAATTCCACACATGAATAATACATATTCCAAGTAAAAACCTATCTCTACTCTCATAAAAGCAGCAGCCAATCACTCTTTTCTTATTCTTCCTTCCCATCTCTTCCAGGTAAAATTATATTTGAATATATTATTTATGGCTGAGGCAAAAAAAATTTTAAAAGTCTTTGGAAAATTAATAAATTAAATATTGGTTTATTTTTGCAGCCTATAGCAAAAATGAAAAACAATCACAGGGTGTTTTATAAATGTTTACAAAGAAAATATCATTAAAATTCAGGTCTTGTTGACATTCACAGACTTGTGCCTAAAGAACCAAGTACATATCTGAACCTTATACATAGCTGTAGGCCATGTTTTAGGATACAGTAACCAGAGTAACACAGAACTGAATTTAGGAAAAAAAAAAGCTTAGAAACTTAGGTTAACATGCAGTTCTAGCTTTCTCAGGTCTCAATATTTTTTACCACTCTCCAGAAATCCACCAGTCTTTAAGCTTGTTTGTTCAAGTTACTCTGTCAAATATGAATTCTGTTTTTCAAAAGTATGTCTCTCAAATACAGAGTAAAAACTGAATATATACATTCAACTTAATTTCACAAAAAATGGACCCAAATCTTAATATACCTTTAACATATAGATGAATTCCTACAAATAAATCATTCTTGCGTTCCAAATGTTTCTTATTGCACATTTAAAGTCTTAAAATAGGTATATGTCAAAATCAGTAATATTTTTACAATTTTCCAGCCTTTATCTCTCTCTGTTTTCAGCTACTGTCAGGTTCTTTAGGACAAAGATATTAGTTTGGTGATCAAATGACTGAGAGGTTATACATCTACACTGTTTCTCTCTGAACATAAAAAATCTGATCTTGCAAAGGCAGCTTTCTTCAAATCATGGCATGCCAGACAGCAGTCAAGTCTGATTCAAAGCTAGTTTCTGAAAACTTCAGTTTCAGACAGATTTTTGAGACTACACCTATAAAACATGTCTGCATAGTCATGTCTATACCACTTTTTTGTGTTCTGTGATTCAATTTCATAATCATCAATTACACACTGAAGGAAGTTACAAGTTCACAGCAAGCAAGAAAGCTGGACAGCACATATTATGGGTGTGGAAGAAAATGTTTCATAACCAATGGGGATTAAAGAGTAAGCCCCTGTCCTAGGGTGAGAGCCTCGTAAACCAAGTGAAAAAAAAATCACTAATTAAATTTTGCATGTTCTGATTCTGGCTTGTGAGTGGGTGGTATTTTCATTAACAGACAAACCCCAAATTTTAAAGGAAAGTATGGCCCTTCTGACCATTAGCTGCTATATGAAACATTATAAATTCAGCAGTAAACAGTAACAGAAGGTATAGAATATACTTCTATGTAGAGAAATGGTATTAACTCTCATTTCTCACTTTTTTAAATGTTAAATGTGTAATTCTAGTGATTAATAGCCTGTAAAAAAATATCAGTATCTGTATCATAGGCGAACAATTACAGCACACCTACAGGATCACAGAATGGTTTGGGTTGGAAAGGACATTCAAGATAATCTAGTTTCAACATCACTGTTGTGGGGTCATTTCTGAGGGAAGTATCAGGGACACTTCTCATTAGACTAGGTTTTTTATAAGCCCATCCAATTTATCCTTAAACACTGCCATGGATGGAACATCCACAATTTCTCTAGGCAAGCTGTTCCAGTGCCCCACCAGCCTCAACATCAGTAAAGAATTTCTCCTCTATATGTAACATAAATTTCCCCTCCTTCAGTTTAAACCTATTATTGTTTGTCCTATCAGTACAGTTCCTGATGAAGAGTCTTTCTCTGGCCTCCTTGTAAGCCCCCATGAAGTACTGGATGGCTGCTATGAGGTGTCCTCTTACTACCAGTTACAGAATATTTGCCAAAGACCAAAACTATGATCAGTATATGATAATTATATTTACCATCTCTGAGTAGGTATTAGGTCATTTACAAGACTAAGATATAAAGCAATTCTAACACTAAATGTCTGGAGCTGTTAGGAAATACACAATAAAATAAAAATTATGTTTTCAAGTCAGAAGAGACTAGAACAGATCTTACTATGTGGAAAAGTATTGAAAAAACTAGAAAAATTCTTAATTGACCTAATCATAATGTGCATCTATTCTTGTAAGGCTTAACATTTCAGTTTTACTGTTAGTAATTTTAGTGGTCCGGTTTCTTTGGTGGGAAAAAACTAAATAGTTTCACAGTATAAACATTTAACATCTAAATAATCAATCTCTCTCTGCACTCCTACCCCGCTTCTCTCTTCCAACTGTAATAGCAATGTTCAAGAAATAACTACCAATGTAAACAGTTGGAAAGAAATTTTAATGGCTTTATATGTAACATAAAAATATTTGCCATCACTATTTAAAGCACACAAAAAAAAAAGCAAAAAGAAGAAAACATGGATAAACACTCAGCATTAGCTCTTACTCAGCATTAGCTCAGCCATCAACAGTTGGATTGAAAAGAGAAAGACCAACAGCAGTGGAGGGGCATGTGTTAGAAAAGAGGGCTCCACTTTCTTCCAGATGTGATATTAAGAGAGACTTCACATATATGAAAGTCCTAGATGAAAAGAGGCAATAAGTTATAAGTAATTCCGGCAGAATAACTCACTGAGGCAATGGCTGACTCATCAGTCTTGACTTCACAGAAGAGAAGTCATAAAAATTCACTGACAACTATTACTGCTTCATGTACTTAAAATACACAAATCCATAAGAAACAAGCTTTTCCTACAGTTAATGCTCAAGGTTCTACTTATACTGTTGTAACAATGAAATGAAGTAAAATCAATCAAGCAGCCAGGGTCACTCTACTGGCAGAAAAACAACCACAGCCATTGTATTATTTCAGTGCCAACTCATTATGGTCTTAGAAGAACATAAGAAATATAGTCATTTTCTATGTTATTTTTGGAATTTGAAGCACATTTACGTATTACTTGAAGTACAATGGTTCATAAAATCTACAACTTGCTGTGGGGCAAAGGAAGTTCAGTTCATGCAAAATTCAAGCTGTGAATATATATAGTGACAAATACACACTACTCAGTGCTTCTACCACTACAGGCAATTCTCTGTCTGAACTACCACCGAGAATTATGTAAGCTCAATATAGTCATAAAACTGAATTAGCTTTCAGTACAATAAACATTTATAAAATACAGGTTGTGTTTTCAGCTTTAGGATGGTCAAATGTCTAAGAACCCTTTTCTGTTGGTATTTTAATTACAGAAAGCACCTTCTTTCCCAAGATGATTAAAACACTTTCATATTCATTTCCAAGTATTTTTAGTACAGGAAAATTTTATTTTACCTAAAATATTCCCAGTGAGAAGAAAATAATTCCTCAGTGAGAATGTGTTTTAATAATTAAAAAACCAAACCTTTCTCAGGCTTTTTTGAGTTGAAATTGTTTAGGATTTAAGTCCTATCATTAATACCTAGATATGGATTTGCTGTGACAATTTTTGCTCATTCAGATTAAAGGGAGTCATTAGAATCTTATTTCAATGACTAGTGATCCTGGTGAAAACTCATATCATCTCTGGTGACCCATTAATTGCCACAGGTATATTTACTGAGGCAGTCAAAATAATACTGCTAAGAGGGCAATGCATTATAAGAAATGCATACAACAGAATTCTGACACTTCTAACTGACACTCCATCAGGAGGAAGTGCAAAGTTAATTCTGAGTCTGCTTTATTCATTTATTTTCTCTTCATCACATGAGAAGCATCTGCCTTTGTAAACAGTTCCCTCTTCTTTGTAGAAAACAAGAATCTGAAGAAAAGCCAAAGCAGTTATTAGTAACATAAGCATTTAAATCCAAAAACATGATGAAATTCAGCTCTCCAAGGAGGAAGATACATATGCTATACCACAGTGTTTTTATCTTAAATTCCTTGCTTAAGTGTATGATGCTAGGCTCATGCTAAGTGAATGCTCAGAACTTAAATCTACCACTATTCTTGCCATTTTCTGAAAGACCATGTGTAGAAGAGAACAGATCTCCATTTCATGAGCATTATCTTATTTTAAAAAATCAATTTAAAAAATCATGATGTCTAAGAGAAACCAAATTATCAATCCCAACAAAAAGAACACATATTTTAAAAAGAAAAAAAGTAGCTGAAATAGTAAATTCACTCTAATTAAATCTTTATTTGGAGATTTCTCAGAATTTTCTTCAAGCCATTGTGAAAATATAAATATGATTTCTGCATCCCTAATCAATACTAATGGGTGGTGGATTGATACCCATTAAAGTGCCATGAATGATTGTTGCTTCATGCTCATTTAAGTACAAATTAATTTACTTCACAGAACATTGTTTATATTTATTAGATTGACATATAAATAGTTTATCTACCAAACAGGTATTCCTAAATTATTTCCATTTCTCCAAAGTAAAATCACTATCTTTCACAACAACCAAAAGATTGTTCATAAAGACAACACTAATGTAACTGAAGATTTATTTCCAGTAAAAAGCCTATTATCTACTGAGTATTTTTCTTTGTGAAAACAGTTAATCTCTACTACCTTTAGTGCTACAAGAAATCATTGAATCTACACTGCCGAGGAGACAAATGATACTGCTCAAAAACCTACTCTGAGTATTTAAAGTTACATTTTTTGGAGTAGGTATTATCTAAAACTAGATCTAAATACTGGCATGAGAAACATATTAAAGAGAGGGCATAGAACAAAAATAATGTATAGGTATTAAATTATAGGAGATAAATATTTTAGTGGGTTTACAATCTCAAGATGGAGAATCGTCCCAAATAAAGCAATGAAAATCAAAAAGAACTTATGCAGATTATACTCTATCAGGTTCTATGATACAGTTTTATGTTTCAAAGTGTTTTTTCTCTAGTAAGAAATTCACAGTCAAAAAAGAGAGTTGTGCACCTGCTCTTTACTTCTTGTCCAGTTTACAGTTCTGCAGGCACCAAAAGGAAACACACCTGGTATGTCCAGGTGCCAGAATTAAAACTACATATGGATTATAAATTAAAACTGTATGGACTACAAAGGGGTATACCTCTCACATTTCTGAAAGTACTTTGCACTTTATAATTGTTTCCATTCAAATCTTTACATATGACCTATTGTATGCATATATAACACAATTTGATTAGACTTTAGAATTTAAAATACCTGTATATGTTTAGAAAGGAGGTTTCTCACATCAATTTTTAAGACAATTATTTAGACTGGATATAAGGAAGG
The DNA here is from genome assembly GCA_013397555.1 of Urocynchramus pylzowi. Classification (NCBI taxonomy): domain Eukaryota; kingdom Metazoa; phylum Chordata; class Aves; order Passeriformes; family Fringillidae; genus Urocynchramus; species Urocynchramus pylzowi. The sequence continues at coordinate 78,302 of VZRH01004498.1, read as the reverse complement.
ATTTCTTTACAATGAAGTTGTTCAGACAATGGAATGGTTGCCTAGGGATGTTCTGGATGCCCACCACTGGAAGTGTTCAAGGGCAAGTTAGATGATGCTTTGAGCAACCCACTCTAGTGAGAGATGTCTCTGCCTGTGGCAGCAGGGTTGGACTAAATGAGCCTTGAAGGTCCCTGCCAACACAAACTATTTGATGATTCTATAGATTTATGTTTACTAAAGTCCTGTTATCTACTTATTGTGTTACTCTAGATGCAATCCATTTCCTACTATGCATACTTCTGAAAACTACAGTCTTAATCACAGTTTTTCCTATTGTAACCAGTTCCTGTTGTAAACCAAGACAAATCTGATTTTACAATAAAATATCAGTTAGTGATTAATGTGTAGGTTTTATAGAGAAACTGGGGCAGAAAGTTTAGCATGCACAGTAGACAGAGAATATCTATTCCACTCATGCTGGACAACATCTACTTTTCTGTACTATTTAATGCATGGAGATTATTTACGATTTGTACTCCAAGCATCATTTATGGACAGATAGAATGAAATTTTTTTGCAGAATAGGGCTTTCTAAGAAAGGAGAGCTTTTGCTATTGTAGTTGAGACAAAAATAGGAAAATTAATTTTCTGGTCAGAAATATCAGCAGAAGAGTAAGATAGTTAACACTACAAAGAAAATAACATCTTAATCAGATGTTTTCATTTTTGAAAGTAATGTATCAGCTCTTCTTACACCATAAACAATAATTTTATGCAATTTCAGAAGCAACATTATTGTGTTTATCCTTCTAAAAGCTCAATAATTAATCACAAAAAAAAAAAAATTATGAATGCCCTTCTTGTAGAGCTACATAATAGAACTATCCAGGGAGTATTAAAAGTTTGGAGATACAAATGGATACCAGAAGATACCAAAACTTATACAGAAGACAAGGTGGGATTTACGGATGACCAAACTGAATAAAACAATTGCATGTATAATGCAATTATACAATAATCTTCCCAAATCAGATTAAAACAGCATAACCTTGATTAGGGAATGAAAATAAAGACCATAGTAGTCAGGCTGGGGACAACAGCTCTAGGATGAAAGTCAATGGACTATTAAATAGGAAAGAATCTGTTTTCAAATTTTACTTCACCACTAAAACATTCCTCCAGTGACCCATTGTCTGGTAGAGGGGGCCTTAATTTTCTGACAGAAAATGCCTATGCATCTAGCACATATATTCATATCATAATGTGCAATCATCTCTTCATAAGAAATTCCAGGGAAAATGTATTTTTTTCCCAGCATGGTGTCTCCATTTGTACATTCAACTACCTTGTGAACTCAGAAGACTTAATGGTGTTCCATTACTGGCTGTTGAAGGTCTCATATCTAATCTTGACCTACTTAATGGCTCACACTCAGAAAAAAAATTTTCTCCCCTTGTTTGCCTTCCCACAGGGCACTATTTGAATGGACTAAATCACAAATAGATGTAGGTAAATAATATTATCTTGCTAGCTAGAGACCTCCAGGTCATATGAAGTTAATAGACTAGTGCTAGAATATATATGAGTTTTTTCCTTTTGTTGTTTTTGTTTTTATTTGGTTTGGGTTTGTTGTGGGTTTGTTTGGTAAAGATAAAAAACCACCAACGCTTGGATTCTTGTCATTGTCCAGACAACAAAAAGACATTGAAAGACTAGCATCACAATAAATTGACCCATGAAGATTCAGTTTACTAGCTTCTGCACAGCAGCCCCAATCTGAAAATGCTAAGGAACTTCATAAACATTTTTAGCACTCTATACAATTAGAGACTTATCAACCTCAAAGTTCTGGAGGTTTGTCTACTTTTCTGACATAGAGCACTGCTATATCTATTTTAAGAATTCAAACCTACTTCCTCCCTCTTTCCCTCTCTATCACGAACTAAACTGTTCTGGTTTACAGAATGCAACATTGTGATAATTTCATCAAGTCTCTGCAAAATATGCTAAGGTTGATCTAAACAGGTAAGGAATGACAGTCTTTACTAAATGTCAACAGGAAGTAGTGTAGAGCAACATAGTTCTTGATATGGTCATTAACTTTGCTACCTGAGCCCTATCCAAACAGATGAATTGTTAAGTTCCTTCAGGGGAGTAAAATCTGCAGGAGTTCACAACAATGAAAACACACTTGGATAGGTTGAGACAGTTCTGACAACTGACATTCTGCGACCAGCCTTAAAAGCAGCAATGTTCTTGTGCTTTAGGCACAAAACAAGCAATGCTATTACCTACAAATTCTACTGTGTTCTTAGTGCATTTTTAGTTATTTTATCAAAATCCATCACCACCTTGGTGTGCATGTAATAACTGATTCAAGATAGGGCACCAAGGTAATACAGTCCATATTAAATAGTATCTACTTACAGCTGTAGGCAAGACAGATTAGAACTGTAAACACAATTTCAAATGTCAAAGGACAATAAAATAAAAACTGTGGAGAGATCTGTATGTGCAAAACTCACATACATCAGAAAGGAATAATTTCTTCTAAGTTCAGCCATTTAAAATGGTCAATCATCTAGGCTCCCTACAGACTCCTCTTCAGTAATGTAGTCTATGCAGCTGCTTTAGGAAAAATTTCTCTATTTTTCCTGTACTGACTGAAAAGGTAAGATAAGCAATTACTAGACATTTGAATTTTACATGGAGTAAGTTAGGAGATGCAAATTCCACACATACTGTTTAGGCATCTTCTTCATTAGGAGGTATGTATGTACAGTTCACTCTGAAGCACAGGCAAAGGATATTAAACTTGCTCTCTGGGCAGTTTATCTGCAAACAGAAACAAATGAAGCCTAAGACATGGCCACTACCATTAAAGAATATGTCTGAATATGCCAAGTCCCTGCCGCAAAACTTAGCAGACCACTAGTCATTCCTGGAAAGGTTCTACATGATTTGCCACCAAGCTTTCTGGAAGGTTGCCAATTCAACAGCTGCAAAAAGGAGACAGGCACATTGACCTATGTCTGTGCAGCACAGACAAACTGAATTCACGATTCTCCTTATACAAAAGTACAGCAAACCAGTCATGTTCTGACAAAAACCTGGAATTATTAGGTTTCTCATTGTTTCTTTTAATGGTGTGCTCATTATTTTAAATGCTTGGACCCTTTTCAATTCTCAGCTTTTAATGTTTATTTGTTTGGAGAATAACCATGTCTGTGTTAATTGATAGCTGTAATGATCACCAACTTTGACTTTCTTTCTTAAAAAGCTCACCAACACACCTTAATAAACATCTAGCAAAAGCACGTTTTAGGGGCTTCTAGGACCATTTAGGACCAATACAACCATCACTGTATTGTTTCTTTTACTGAATGTGTTCACTGGGTATTTAGGTATTAGCATTAGTCTGATAATGTCTTGACTGATGTATTCTAACACACCTTCTGTGATATTGTGTAAGCTTAAAAATTGCATTTGAGACCACACTATATTAGATGAGGTTTTCTTGGAATTTGAAAAATTTCACATCCCTTTAGAATAAAAGTAATAACACCTGCAGAAAACAATGCAGATACTTCCCCCAAAATAGGAGGGTAATTTCTAGAAGAAAATGAAGCACTGGTGTTCTAGTTTACAAACTATATTCTATCTGTGTGATCAAGCTACAATTCATCATGAATATGAGGAGAGTTTTCAATTTCATTACTCTTAACTGCTGTTCTTTATGAAGAGGCTTCCTCAGATCTAACAGTGCTCTTCAGAGATACTGGAGATTAACGTTGTCTCAGAGGACAACCACAGTTGTTGAGTATAAAATAAAGATCATAAGGCAATTCAAGAGAATTCTCTCAATGAAGAGACCTCAGGACTTCCCTAGTCCAAACCGTGCACCTTTTACATTGTTTTCAGTGTCCCTTCTAGGAATAGACACCTTGCCCAGAATTTTATCAGGTTTTGAAAACCTGCATAGATGGACACTACAGCAACGTCTCTGAGCAATCCTTTCCACTGCTTTACTTTTCTTACAGTGAAAACATTTTTCCTTAAATCCAGTCAAAATCTCTCTCCTTTCAGTTTATGCCTTTGCTCTCATGCTTATGCCATGCACTGCTGGGAATAGCTTGTCTCTGTCTTCTTGATAATCTCCCCACAGATGTTAGGGAGATGCTGTTAGGTCCTTAAGAGGTCTTCCTTTCCCCCAACTTGTTCCCTCAACCCCTCCTCATTGCACAAGTGCTCCAGCCCCTCAGTTCTGACAGTCTTTCTTACTACTACTTTATATTCCCAGAAAAAGACCTTCAATATTTCTCTCTAACAAATATGATACCTAGCGCTCAGACAGTAAAGAGTCTCTCCTGATGGTGCTTTATCTCTCACTGCTCTGATGATGGATTTTCTCCCTTGATCTTACTTGAAAATCAATACAAGTTCCTGACATTCAGATTCTCTATCCAACAGCATTGAAACAACTCAGTGTAGAACATACAACCATTTAACTCAGAAAAGATCTTAAACACTAACAAGTCCAGCCATTAACTTAGGGCTGCCAAGCCCAGCAATAAAAGATGTCCCTTAACACCAGATGTACATTTTTAAATACCTCAAGGTGTGGTGACTCAACCACTTCCCTTGGAAGCCTGTTCAATGCTTGACGACTATTTTCTGACCAAATGTAAAAGAAACGTGTGCTGTTGTCCACAAGATAAAGAAAACCCAACACATATACATATATATATATATATATATAAAACTCACTGATTTTCTACCATTATGTTTTTCCTGATTTTTCTTTCCAAACTAAACTTCAATATGTGTACACTTTATTATGGCATTCCACACTTTACAGTTTAACTATATTCATCTCTCACTTGTATATTTCCAAGTATATCCCATCTGAGTTTTGTTGAGCTTTTATTTTTAGGAATGAACCCTATATGATAATCTGATTTTATCAAGTAACTCTGATTTTATCAGAGTAACTTCTACATAATTAATAAATAATTCTATTTTTAACCTAACACAGCTGATTTTGTTAAATGAACACACACACAACTTTATGTAGGTATAGAAAAAAAATGCAGTTCTCACTTTTTCCTCTTGTTCCAGACAAATTGTATTCATAATTTACTACTTTTTACGTTAATTGAAAAATGTCCTTAAAAATGCTAAGAAAATTTTTTCCAAACTAAATAAAATTTTTTTTTTAACTTGAGCTTTATGTTCAGATTTGCAAAGCTACCTGTAAAGCCCCTTATTTTCCAATTTATAAATAAATCAAATGAAAGTTTGCTGTATATGACACAGCTGCACTTGAGCCCTTATGACTTTTCATCTAAAGAGAATGTCTTTCAAGATCTTCACATTTAAATTGTTTCAAAGCAATTTTCTAACATTGCTGGTGTCTGTCTCTAAATGATCTTTATTTAAGGCATGTATTTAGTAAATGAATAGGCCAAATGTGGAACAGTAAAGTCAAAAAAATCTAAGCATGTTCATTGCTAAAAGAAACACAGAGACAACATTCTCCAATACAACCCAAGACAAATTTCATTTTTTCATCTAGAATATTGCATCAAGACTAAACCCAGAAAATTAAGGCAGAGAACACTACTTGTACAAACATTAACAGAAGACTATTCAATTTTAAAAAATAGGTTTTTATTATTCTTTTCCTAGTTAATTTCAAAACTGTGGCAAATCTAGGCTAATCAAAATCATTAAGCATATCTTTGCTTTGGACAATAATATGACGACCTAACTGTGTGAAAAAAATGAAGCCTCTCTAATTGCTCACAGATGTTGCTATAAATCTTTCACCCAAGACAGAAATGTCTCCTTCCATGAATATTGATTTTAGTTTTGGAATTCGTGATCATACAACAAACCTTAGGCTGAGGACTTTACATGAATGACAGTGGTCTTTGAACAGAAAGTGGTATGTCAGTGTTTAAGTTTCTGTATTCAACTAGATGTTGAAAACAAATTTACCCAACTCAATTTACCATGCAATTTAAGAAATAGTGCAAAGATTATATAATCAAAGAAGCCAGCACTGGTGAGAATCTTCATGAACAGGAAGCAGCCTGGCTGAAAGGGACTTGGAGGTCCTTGTGGACAAGTAGCTGAAGATGAGCCAGCCACGAGATGTTGCAGTAGCAGAGGAAAACTGAATCCTGGGCTGCATTCACAGGATCATTACTAACAGAGATAGAGATGTGATCATTCCACTCTGCTCAACATCTATCAGGCTATATCTGAAGCACTCTGTCCAGTTATAATCCTCATAATTCAAAATTTATAAAAGACTCAAGCACACTGGATAGAGTTCAAAGGATCACCACAAAAATGATCAGAGGACTGGAAATCTGTGCTCTGAAGGACGACTGAAGGAGTTTGGTATTTTCTCCCCAGAGAAGGGAAGGCTTAGGAGGGATCTCATCGCAGTGTTTCAGTACTAAAGGGGCAGCTACAAAGAGGACAGAAACTCTTTCTTGGCAAAGACCCACATGAGGAGGACAAAGGACAATGGGTAGAAGATACACTCAAAGAGGCTTCATCTTGAGAAAAAAATTGTTTACAGCAAGAACAATCACAGGAACAACCACACCAGGGATATGATGAAGTTCTCACCACTGAAGATTTTCAAGACACAATTGGACAGAGTTTATCTTAGCTCCCTTTCCCATGAAAAGTTAGACAAGATATTTCAAAGTCCCTTCAAACCTGGGCTGTTCTGTGATTCTACAAAATTCATTATTGGCCAAAAGGTGTCCACAGGTTTCCAATTTTCTCAGACAAGCTTGGAATAGACCAGGCAGGAAATATTGTGGACATCACCTTCTAAATTAGTCTATCAACTTCATGAAATAACTAGCCAACAGTCCTCCAGCTGAAAAGTTGATGTTCCCTGACTTCAATTCTAGATGCACACCACTGTAAAACTGTCCACTCAGGAGACCTAGTTCCAGCACTCATGGTAAGATGAATCCCACTGTGTGAAGGACCCAAGGACTATAACAGAAATAATTAGCACCATAACAAAAAAAAATTGGATTTTTTAATTATCATTTGAAGATTAACAAGTGAAAAAAAAAATGCTTACTTTCAGTAATCTTGCAAAGAAGATTATTCCTTTAAATACAGCTATTTTTATTTGGATTCTACCCACAGTCTTACTCAAACTTTGGAATTGCACCAGAATAACCATCCTGAATTTTAAGCAAATAGAAGGTGAAGAAGAAATCCAAAATAGTCTAAAGCTATCTAAAGTCTCATGCTGTTTCTTTTATGTAGACAACACTGAGAACAATCATGTCATCAGGCATCCATAATTTGAAAAATGGTGTTTTCTGAACTATGTCTGCTATCATGAAAACACTGAAAAAAATTGTCCCTTGCCATTAGAAATACCTTGAAATTCTCTCTCATTCTTTCCTCAAAATACAAAAGTGAAGAGATGCAACAAAGTAACTTACATAAAACATTTTTATGAGTGACCTTTGAAGTCCCATTTAAATAAATTATATACTTCACGTTAATTGTCAAAGTAGTCCACTTGACTTCAGCAGAACTACTTGGCAAGTTTGCATTGCTTTTTCAGCAAAAAAACACAGTGAACATTTTGTTGAACTGAGGCCTCAATCAACAGCTCAATAAACAGACAGAATGGTTAACACATCCATTGTTACATATGACAACAGATAAAATGAGATTTTGTTTTTATAAGCAATAGATATAGAAACCTCATGCACAGAATATACTTTACAAAATAATGCTTTCCCAGTAGCATTTCACCACAAGGCTTGAACAAATTATACTATGGGATCAAAATAAGGAAATTCTGAAATTTTAGTATTTATTTCCAGGACATTACAGAGACTGCCATCATCTGAATTAGGTTACAGCATTGTGACTGGTATTAAAATACTATACATACACTCAGGCCTTAGGGAGTGGGAGTATTAAATCTGAAATCTCTGTTTCACATCATGACACAATTCTCTTTAGTACTACATACAGTACATGTTTCTCACCTATCTCCTAAGATGAATGTGACTTGGGAGAGCAGAGGCCTCATGTTCACAGAGAAAATATATAAATGAAAGCATGCTAATTTTGTTTCCAGACTGATATAAAGGTATTCTTATGGAGATTTGGGGGGATGAATGAATTTTCTTAGGCACTCTTTCACAGCTCTGTATGTGTGCTTGTGGCAATTGTATTGCCTCTAGACTCCTTAAGTGGAAAGTACATTTACTGCTACAATTCTACTTAAGGCTTGACTATGTCAAGCATTCAGCATAATTTGAAATATGAAGTGGCAAAACATTCACCAAAGGTGAGCAGACATGAATTTGGACTTTTAGGAGACCTTTGATCTTCTGAAGGGTGAGAAGGGTGGAGGCCAAGCAAAATATCCTGTGAATCTCTAAAGCTCTAAATTGGAATCCATGATGTTCTGGACAGGAAATAATGTTATCCCTTAGGAAAATTAATTTAAGAAATATCTGGTCTTTAAAATAAAGTCCCCATCAAGTCAGTATGTATTATATGAACCCCTTTAAAAGCAGAAAGTGCGCTGTGACTTAAGAAGAAAAAATTAGCAGAAGTAATATATTTTATCAGAGATAAATCTATAAATACCTGGAAATGGAAAAAAAAAAAAAAAAAGAAAAAGACAAAAATTCAAGCAGAAACACTTACAGATCTTCATCAGAGAACATGGTATCCCCAGAAGCTTGTTTATTTCTACCAGCTATGTCAACTAGTCTAGTAATTAACAACTATTAACTGGTAACAGGCAGAAATAGCATATTCTTGGGTTTAATATATGAGAAGCATATAATGAATGAAGACTGTTCCAGCCTACCAAACAACTTCCAAAATAACCACCTGAATATTCAGAGACAAATATTTACATACAATTTTCACTCTTTTCTGCTCCATTGCAGTATGTAGTGTTTAATACTCCATTTTAAAATTAAAGAAAAATTTTAAGTGGTAGCTCTTCATCTGCTTACCCTATCTGAGCCTGGAATACATGTAGCAAACTAAAGGTTAGCCAAATTACCCATATGCCAATTTCCAAAGGATGAGGATTGTACCCAGAACATACTTCTAAGTGTCACTATTAAGTGACATTGTACATTGTACAATGTAATTGTAGTACATTGCCAGCCCTAACAGGCAGTGCCATTGTGAAGCTGATAAGCACACAGTAAAGGCTAAATCAATGGTCCCATTTCTCCACAAATTATATTATTTACATTTCTGCTTAACCTAGCACTGTCACCATTCCACATCCTACAATGGCAGCTATAATGATTCTGAGTTATTAATTCCTTCAGATAAGTCCACTGATTATCAGTTCTAGTTATGCTGCCCCTCAAAGAAAGTTCTAAAAGTAACAGCAAAGAAAGAGAATGAAAGAAATCTTTCTTTTGGTTCACTTTTCTTGAAAATATACAATAAGCATAGTATATGCATAAACCATTAAAATCAATTTCAGAATGCATATACTAAGAAAAACGTCTTCATAGTATCATGGAATTGCTCAGGTTGGAAAAGACCTTTAACATCATCCAACCATTAATCCAGCACTGCAATTCCACCGCTAAACCACATCCCTAAGTGCCACATTTACAAGACTTTTAAATGCCTCCAGGGATGGTGTCTCTAACACTTCTCTAAGCAGGCTGTTCCATTGCTTGATCACCCTTTCTGAGAAGAAATTTTTCCTCATACGCAATCTAAACCTCCCCTGGGATAACTTGAAGCCATTTCCACTTGTTCTGTCGCTTGTTACTTGGCAGAAGAGACCAACACCCACATGTCTACAACCTCCTTTCAGGCGGTTGTAGAGAGCAATAAAGGTCTCCCCTGAGCCTCTTTCCCTCCAGGCTAAACAACTCCAGCTCCCTCATATACTCCTCATAAAATCTGTACTCCAGACCCTTTACCAGCTTCATTGCCCTTCTTTAGAAATAATCTTTGACAGACTACGGTTTCTTAATTTCAGCCCTCAGACTAAATTTCATATAGTGCAGACAGGTGTGTATTTCCTGAGAAAAGGCACTCTAGCACCTATCTCAAAAATCAAGCTATGCTTCAGCTACTCTTCTACATCGTGTAGGAGATCCTGCGGGTCGCGCAAGCTCTGCCACTTTCCTACTTGCTGTTACTCTGAGTTCCCTCTATTGCTTCATAAAGACATAGCAGCATGCAGATTGCTAACAGGCAAGCATTATATAAATCTTAGTATATTTATAAATATATACATACATCCTCAAACCACATCTGGAAGAATTCAATGAAATCTTCCATGGAAGAGAAATTGCAATTTCTGCTAAATGCTATAGCACTTGTACATAGCTTTCCTTTGGGATAGGATCGTAGGTTTCTGATCCATCCTGTCTCTTAAAATTCTAAAAGTTACTGTATACTGTACTCAAATATTTAATAATGCAATTAATTCCCAAAATAGCTGACAAATCATTTCTGAAACATCTTACAGCATGAAATCCTGCGTAGTCTTTAAACTTACAAAATTAACTGTGCCTAGGGGAGATTCTTAGCTTGTAATGCAGTAATGAGTAATTGTTTAGTATTTCCTTTGAAGTACACATTTGCTGCTACGCCGTTACTAAACACATCTCATCAGCAAATCCAGAAAATTCTTTTAGCTAAAGGGATAATTATAAAGCTGTCTACATAAGAAGATATCCTCTTTGAAGCTCTGAATCAGAATCCAAGACTGTATTTCTGTAACAAGTATTTATTTTTCTTTTTATTGGTCTTTTCACCCTCAGGAACCTTAAGAGCACCTTCTTCTCATCAAATTCTCCTGCCCAGTCTCAGTGCCTGACAGCAGTTACTAAATTATTATTTAAGTAGCTATTCCAAATATAAATGTTACTTCCATATTGTCATGTACAGATAGGAGATTGAAGTTTCACAAATATCCTTTTACCATTAGGAAAACTAAATTATTATTTTGTATCAAGCTATTCAACAGTTTGTACTGTCACTGAAAATACTGCCATCAAGGATAAATAAAGTCAGACAAGTTCCAGAAAGAAAACCCTGAACTATACCATTATTTTTTTTTCTTCCTTCATGATGCATGCAAAAAAATGGCTTTTGGAGACCATAGATCAGAAACTATGAAATTAATGTAGAAAAATACTAGGATAAAAAAATATTTAACTAAATATAAAAATAATGCTAATAGAGTGTATTTCCAGTTTTACATCTCCCTGATTTCTTGAGTCAGTAATTAAGAGGATCATTTTAAATCTATTTGGTTAAATTCTGATACCTACACTTATCACAACTTCACTTTTTTTAAAATTCATGCTTTTCCTTGGCTCAGGCTGTTTACCTAAATCTTGATTAAAATGGATTAGCAACAGCTAGATTAAAATTACTGTGATGTGAGGCGGTGAGATTAATTTTAAATTATCTATCTATTAAATTTTATTAATTTTAAATTATCCCACCCAGTCAAATTATCTGACATGGGAGTTATTTATTTCTTTCAAGAAAAACATCATTAATACTTGGTTATATCACAATAGAAGAACTGAATCCCTTTTTGTAAATTTTGGATGTTTATGTTTCAAACAATTCTTTCAACTACAGCAGTCCTGGTTTCAGTGCCATTACTCTCTTAATCTTTCCAAACTTTATAATACAAAAAAAGGTACCCCTTCCAACATTAGTAGTTTAACCAAGTTAGTTTAACCAAAAATAAGCCAGATAAATCTGTTGATTAATGTGCTTTTTCACCTTATTACAGGTGGCCGTTTAACATGGTCTTCATGCATTGGTCCAATTCCTTACAAGGTTTTAGGGTTTTTAAACACACTTATTTATTGCAACTGAAAATACATCATTATTTTCCATCTATACTCACTGTTTGACCAATTTTTTTTAACAATTCTTTGGCTTGACCTTGGAGTCAACAAAACTTCTGACAATATTAAACTAGCATGCCGACAAAGCTAAGAAAGAGAACATTCAGATAAATTAGATTTTACAAAACAGGCATAAGGTTTAGACATAGAGAGGTTGCTTACTGGAAGCTTTCTTGCAATCAGGGGGAAAAGAGAACAAACAAAGAATATATTATATAAATGCATCCCCCAAGTCTTTAGGTGTGCAAATATGGAGAGCTAATTAGGGAAAAATATCTATGCATTTACAAATTCAACATTATTCTCTCTTTCATTTCCATTCTCAAATACCAAAGGAATTGTAACTTCAGGATTTTTACTGTATCCCTTAAAATGGCTAGTTTCAAAATTAATTTCCTAGGCAGCTCTGAGAGTAAATGCATTTGTACATTCCTTCAATTAAAGATAATTTATGGAGGTATTAGAATCTCTCCTCATGATCTTTGCATCTTCTTTGCAGTTACATACTTAAAGAAAACACCATTGAATCTATTTTCCTTATCTGAGGAAGTGTATACACCAGCTTTAAAAATGTCAAAACTTTATGAATATAATTTCATCTCCCTTTTTTTGAAGCAAAGGAAAATCTTATACACAGAAATTAACCATAAATCTGTTCTGCTTATGAAAAAAAATCTCTAGGATTTTGCCAACAGTATTTAATATTGTTCTAAATTTCAGGGGTTTTTTTTCAACTATCATTTTCATTTACTGAAAAACTAACAAAAAAAAAAAAGGCAAAAAAAATTAGGAGTGAAAAGAAAAAATGCTCAACTAAATAATGCTCCATTCAGCCAGGCAGTACACAAAATGTATCAGGGTAAACAGCTAAATGTTGACCTTGGCTCTTGCATTCAAGAAGCACACAGTGCTTCTCTGAACCTCCCATATATAGCTACTAAAGTGGGCATTAAAGAATAGAATTAATAGTCAGAATAGAAAAAAAGCCCCCCACTTTTCTATATAAGAAGAAAGCAGAGAGCTGAATTGGATGATAGGCTACAGAAATTAGTAAGGAAAACTTTATGTTAATTAAGCAGCAGAGCTTGCTAGGTCATCTTAATTATGCATGCTAAATTCTGACTTGAGGCACAGAAAACTGTGAAGATTAATGGTTGAAGAGTAAAAGAATTTTGAACTCATAACACTTTATTTATGCTCTATTTTGCTTGGTGTGAATCATGGTTGTCATATATAAATGTGGAAGTGTATTTACGCTCAGGGTTTTGTGGGCTTTTTCTTCTTTCTGTGTAATACTTGCACAGACTCAGTAAGTGAAGTATACCAAAGTAAAGTTTCTTTAAAATAGAATGTTGCCCTTCTGTTTTCCAGAATATTTTTCTACTTATATGGTACAGATGCCCATATTGTTAGAACTTAATAAAAATATTGTCATAATAATTCAGTATCATTTTTCCATTTTGCAGGAAAGTTCAAAATGGATTTTTTACTCCAGGCTTAAATAAGGGTGAACTCCTGCAAAGCTAAACATTTCAAGAAAAAAAAAAAAAAAAAGATGAAGTTACACTAATTACATATTTTTATTTCATTATGGTATATTTGGGGTTTTATTAACTTATAAGCTAATTTTTCAAGAAGAAATCATAATCTGGTTGAAAAATAGTGTGGTTTTATTAATGCCAAGTCATTCTGTTCAAGGGGTTGCTAAGTACCAATCACTTTCAAATTTCAGAATTCAGTATTAATTTGGTGGAAAATAACAGTAATGAGTACATCATATATCAGAGAATTGTTTAAAAAGCTTCAATCTAGTTAGAAGTTGTTTAATACCAGGGTAACACAAGGTTCAAATGCTAACAACCCACCCTGCCCAGAGTTTAAATTTCTTTTTGAACTGCTAACAAGTAAGCATAGGTGGTGAGAAACAGGGAAATGAGCGAATGAATTGATGTTTGCCCATTTCATTTTGGCAGAGTAGCCATTCTGGATTTTACTTGCAAATATGTAAGAAGTCAAATTTTAAAAAAACTCGCTTACATGTAATGCTGAATTAAGTCAGGAAGTGCAGGATTGAGTGAGAATTAATTTAAAAGTTTTCCTAGTCTGAAAAAACCACCCAGATCTGGATTTAAAATGGTCAAAAATTCTTTTTCTGTTTCCTTTGGCTTTTTCCACCCAAGTAGCAAGAAGAAACAAGAAGACAATAATAAATAGATACTGAAATGTTAGATTCAGTTAATTCCACTAGCAAGAAAGTTAAGGTATTGCAACAGTTTGATCTTTGACTCTTCTTTTCTTCTGCAATTTTCTAAAGGTATGGTTTATTACCTCTGGCAAAATTGTTACTGTATAAATTCCTGTAATTTTATTATAAGAAATAACAACCATGGCACGTCCCAGTTTCATGTGATGTTTACTTTTATAAGCTCTATATGTTCTTTATTTCTGGTTAGCAAGAGTATGGTGATACAAGAACAATGATCAAAGTAAGTACAAGACTACTGAGAATACTTAAAAAGGAGATTACAAATTTAAGAAATAAATATAACTATATAAGTAGCTTAGTAAGCTATACCACGTGTGCTCATGCACACCTGCACAAGTGTGTGACAGATAAAAGGATACAAATATACTTGAATAGTATAAAACATTTTGATTATTATTTCTACATTATGAGGACAAGTATAATTTTGATTATCCTCAGACATTAAGAAATATGAAAGAACCATCAAATGCACAGATTAGGTCTATTAGTATGTGAATGATAGAAAATTTCTTCAATCAGAGCAGACCAGTGAGACTTCCACAGGACTTCTATGTATCATATTAAAGGTATATTCACATTTTTCTTTACTAGAAATTAGTTTCAGCTTTAAAAGAAATAATTTTCTATAAACATTTACTCAAGCACAACTTTTATCTCAAAAAGACTGTGCAAGGAAAGTGTGAATAGTCTGAAACAATACAGCAAGCAATTTTCAAAATTTCTACAGATTTTCTGGAGCCATGGAAAAAACAAAACCTATTGTACTGTAGTTACTCTCTAATATCATAGAGTGCATTTATTTTCTTTGCTGTCTTGACTAGTAAATATTTATTACTAGAATTGTTCAATATGGTAGCATTGATTAAATAGTTTATTTTTTTTTTCCAAAGTCCATACAAAGAAATACTTAAGAAATCCTGAGAGTGAAATGTGGTTGAAAATTTGATTTTGATTTTTCCCCCTCAGGTGTGCTAAACCATCAATTTTTTCAGAGCTGTGCTGAGGAACAGCTTAGAAACAGAGGAAAAACTATCATAATTGGACTCAATAGGATTTGAGAAATTTTATACCAACTTTTTTTCCATTAGGATACTAAAAGGTAAAATAATTATGAGGAAAATTATATACTAGTTAGAGAGATATACAAGCCTACAGAAAAGACCTTTAAGGTACAATTAATACCAGGAATTCTGTGAATCATAAATAAGGAAAAGCAATATCAGAATTATATTGATAGTTCTAACTGTCATAAGGGCAAAGTCAACATGGTGAAAAAATCTGGAATAGAAGTACCTTACACAAACACCACTGAAGCTTAAAAGTTTTGCAATTCATAACTGCCTGCTTTTACATCACCAGAAAAGAGTTAGTCTTCACTGAAGTCTCTAAATGCTTTATACAAACTTCAGAGTTTTATTTGGAATGAATTGTAGGGGTTTTAAACCTGATTAAATGGCATTTAGCTGTGCGGCTCAAGCTGAATGCATTCCATTAAACAGTCTTCTTGTTAATTTTTTTTTATTAAGCTGTAGCCATTATCAACCAGTGAAAATAAAACACATTTCCAGTCCAGCCCAGCCCAGGTCAGTTAGAGTACTCCATAGCACCAATATCCATGAGAAGTCTTTGATTTCCTAGTCCATTTTTGACTTGAACTATATATGAACAACAGTGACATGAAAGTCAAATTTTACACGCTTAACTGATTTTACAACTTCCCTGATAATGTCAATAAAAGGGTTTGTTTTATTCTGAGCAAAGAAAGAGCATTGTGCAACGACATCATGATTTGACTTTCCTTCACACCACCCAAATGGACACGCTGTGGATGGTTTTCTTGTATCTAAGGACCAGACCAAAAACACTCTGATCTAATACTTGCCCAGATTATTAGCCTTATAAATATAATTTAAACACTATCTGCATCTCTCAGGTATTTAAAACCCAGGTAATCAAAGCATGTTTAAATGCTTAATCAACAAAAAGAATGACCCTAAAATATTTACCAGTCTGTATGAACACTCGGAGCACAGAGGGCTCTTAGGGGCCAGAAGAGAAGCTGCTATGTTTTTCATGCACTTTTTTATACTTTTCTATCCTGAGGCAAAGTAATGATGTAAAGAATTATTCTTACAGAGTCACATAATAGCAGTTGTAGGGTTCTGCCTCACATCAGAAGGTTTTCTGAAACAAAGCACTTTCTTTACAGCACCACAGGAGACAAAAAACATGCAAGTGGCCCACAGAACTCTATTCCAATATTTATTATTCCGTTCTATCACTACTGATCTTGGTAAATATCCCAAGGTCTGTGACCAGTTACATCTTTGATCAGTACACAAAATATAAAACTACAATGAATGAGAAGAGGTAATGTAAATTTTAAATTCAAAAAAGTAAAAAAAAAAAATAATTGAAAGTATTAATGCAAACAAGGAAGCATAAAACAATGACTTACAGTAATAAGTAGCAGTTATATATAAACCAGATGAGGGCTTCACATAATTTTCAGATTTTGGGGGTTCATTTGCTTTTTTGAAATTATTTAGAGAAATTAACAGTATAGCTTTTAAAGTACCCTGTGATGCAATCTTTAAAGTGCAGTGCAAGGAAATTAGTAAACAAATTAAATTTAAAATGTTTCAAATTATCATGTTCAAAACATTATATACAGTAAGTACATTAAAAAGTATTTTTCCTTAAAAAAGGTGATTTTCTAGAAAAAACTTAAACTAACTTGTTAAAATATTGATTGCAATTTAGTACCTAATGTCTATAAGATCATTAAATCTTATCAGTACAAAAAAGAATATTGATTAGATGTGTTATATGGAATAATTAACACAATCTAGGCATCCAATATATTACTAAGATACCTGCCTTCAAGAAACAGAATTTTCTATTTTTCAAATTGAAGATGAAAAGCCTAAAAAAAAAATAAATAACCAAAAAAATCACTTAACAATAACTACCACAAAAAATTCCCAAAAAGCAAAGAACAAAGCCAAACAAAACCCATCTACCTAAATTGCTAAGGGGCCAAAGTGGAAAATCTTTCAAAAAATTTGAAGACTAAAGCAGACCTAATGTAGGATATCTTTTAATATAATTTCCTTCCTGACATTGTAAATCCAGACTGAATTCCAGCTAATGAGGAGAAACTCACCAAAACCTAACAATGGAAGTTTGTTTGCAGAAATATAGTTGAGATTTTTATGAACTGAAGGGATGCCAAAGACTAATGGCAAAATAAAAGGAAAAAAATGAAAATAAAACCACCAGATTAATTAATCAGATGAATCTGAAAGCACAGAAAGTACAAAAGACTGTAAAGAGGTCCTGTTCATAATATCAATAAAATATTGTAAAATCAGATTTATATAAATATTAGAAAGTACACATTATTAATGAATGAATCTTAAATGAATTAGACACGAAATGTAGAGAAAAAGAAAATTTTCATTAGCTTGATTTTTGTCCCATAAAAAAATTTCACCTGCAAATTAGGGAAATTAGGTGAATTTGACATTTAGAATATGGCATTATAATATGAAAAGAATACAGTACATGTAATTCTGAAAAAAAAAGTGATTATAATCACGTATTCAATCTGCAAAATATTAACAGAAACATCACAGTTACTCTCTGACTCATGTTTACAATGATGTTTGGTTACATACCTCTAAACACTTTTAATAACAAAAAGTTATATTTTTATTTTTAGCTTCACAAACAATAAAAAAGGAACCAAATACAGGTATTCATACCGTCATAAATCCATCCAGCAAACCTGAATCAGGCTTCGGGGGTGCTTGCAAGCGCTCCATAGACCACTTCTCAATGATAGATGACACCTGGGTGTTTTCTGTGTTTAGGATTCTGAATCCAGTCATGTTAACACCACTGTACCGATAGGGTTCCACATCCAAGGCAAACAGGTCCTGAAAAAATCACCAGTGTATAAATTCTGCAATGCACTGCAATTGCTATTTCAATTGTCGGACCATCTCCCCAGATGACAGCATGGTAATTTTTCAGTGCTATTTATGCCAGGAACCATGTTCTGCTTGTCTGGGGGCCTGTGTCTGTGGGCAAGCAACGTGGCTGCCCTTATGGTGGGAGTAATCTGATTCTCAGAGGAAGACCAGACTTTCAGGAAATGTTAGTCCAATTACAGAAATATATCTACTTAGCCTACCTACTAGGTAGGCTAAAATACTACAGTAATTAATATCTAGAAATTTTCAATTTCTAGATAATAATATTAATTGCTAGTTCTTGAACTTGCCAGAAGTTAAACAAACATAGAATTATAAAATAAACTGGACAAGAGTTTCCTTGAGCTAAGATGTTAATCTGAGGAGGATAAATTGATGGAGGGGAGTAGGCAGGAAGGGGGGGTGGTGGTGAACAAGGAGAAATGTACATGGCTTTAAATTTAATCAAAAGCATTTTTTCACTGTCATCAACATAATTCCAAATATGGACATTTCTTTGATTAGTAATTCATCTTTGCAAAAATGACTTTTGCCAATTTATATGTTTGCAGTATATCTATGTGTGTATGTGTACAGTTAGACCTCAAATACACACAGGGGGAAATATAACTAATAAAAAGTAAAACAATTCAAATTTTAGCTCAAGAAAGTAAATTCAAGGCTATCCTAGTGCTTTGATGAAATCCTAAGCAATAAGTACCAGAGTTCAGGAAACTCAGGTCTAAGATCAAGTTTTGAACAGGGGGAAAAAAAAGATGTAATCAAGGTTATACATAATATATTATTTCCTTCTAAAATAATTTTAATTTATTGAACATAGAAATTTTCCCCATAATTCAAAGGTATTCATTCATTTAATTTTTAATTTATTTTTTGTTGTCAGGTAGCTTTAGGTGTAACACTTGCTTGAACCCATTTTGTTTACTGACTAGAGCTGAAGAAAATGAAACATTGTACTATGGAAAACCCAAATATAACCCATTGTTAACATCACAAAGCCCATAAAAATATCAACCAGTTATCAATCACTACCCACTTTTAATTCTGTAGCTATTAATATGATTTACTTTCCCATACACAATATCTAAGCTATGCAGGTTTCAAAATTAATGTAAAATACCCTCACATCCTCTTTGCAAAGAAATAAAACATTTCATTGCAAAAGAAATGTTGGACATAACTAGAACTATGTTATATCTTTCTCTTTTAAAAATTCTATATCAGTTTTTACTGTGCAAGAAGTCAGAACCTTAAATGCAATTTTTTAATCCAAACACGTCCACGTTTACACTGGAATGTAATAAATATATACAGTATTATTATGCATTTATTACAAAAATGCACACAGGTCAGTGTATTAATGAGCCTGTGCATTACATCCTGAATCAATCAAGAGGAGATTACACAGAAGACTGTTGTAAACACTGTGACTGGAAAATTTATTTGACAGGACTTTCACCATGTCAGGTAAGAAGCATTTAATATATAAAAACAACTAAATTCTGATGCTGGTTCCAGAGCTACATTGTAAAATCAAAAATCTATGATATGTTTGTGCACAGTAAATGATCTCCTGATAGTTCCAAGTCAATATAATACTCTTGTCTCCATAGAAAATATAATTTTTTAATAAATAAATGAGAATGACAGAAAATTCTTATTGTTAAACAGAGCTTTAAGAGTGAAAGTTCAGTGGCAAAGGACAGCATAGTACTCAAACAATTTTCATTGATAGCAAAAATTTTGAAAATAAGAAAAAAACCTTCAAAATAGCTATAATCCATTTTTATGGAGGGAAATCTATTTAGTGAAGGTAATTCTATAACATGAAATCCTAAATCTATAAGTGACAGAACAATCTACCCTTCTAAAATAAGATAGATAGTTGTGCAGGGTGTGCCTTTGAACTTCATAAATTATTTTGCTTTCTATCCAGCTAGCCATTTCATGTTAATTCTTTGCATTACCTTCTGTTTTATGATTCTGAGGTGGACTTCTGCCCTACCACAGAGGGTTCATTTTCATAAGAACTTAAACATGTATGTGCCTTTAAACACGTGTCAGTTCAAGCATGGTTTTGCCAAGGCACATCTGTCTCACGTTTGTCTCATGCATTTTTAAAAAACATCATGAACTGCAATCTAATTAGACAAAATTCAAAACTCAAGACAGAGAAATGTACACAACTCTGGAGACTCTCTAATCTCCAAAATAATATTTTATCAACTTTCAAACTGTTTCTTAGTTAGGCTGTGGTGAGCAGAACAAAGGTCGTCACATACATGTTTGTTCTTAAGAGCATTGACATTTTAAATGTTCATTTATTTCAAATTATAGAACCAAGAATGATCAAATTCCTTCTAAGTTACATTTACAGTGGACACCAAAGAATATTGCATAATTCATGTGCCTAAAAAGCTCATATGAATTGTTAAATAAAATGCTGCTCAGATTCACACCAAATTATTCATGAATCATATGACAGAGAAGAACTACCTTGTAAAATGTTGGATTAAAAATATGGAATATATAAGTAAATTCTGAGATGTCTTAATCTTCACATACAAATAGCTAAAAGACAAAAAGGACAAAATGCATAAAGTAAACAGTGAATTTTGAATTATACATTTAAGCCTCCTTGACTGTTAAAAGCAGCAGTGCTACAGCCAGATGCTTTTTTCAGGCCTATCAGCTTTCAGGGCACACACAATTATTGTTGAACAATAGTTAAACCATCCTGACAAGTTTTCACTGAAAGTAAGAAAACTCAGCAAAGAAAACATCTTGCACTCACACCCCATTCCAGTGAGACCTTTTCCATTTTGTTAAGTAATATAATTAAGAAAGTAACATCTTTGTTGGATGTCATCACTATGTTTTCACAAGCCACTTACCAGTGTGGTAAAGATATAATGATAGTATTCTGTCATCATCCCCATAGCTAAAGCCTTGAAAAAATAAACAAAAGATTAATGTTTGTGAGACCACATAATACATTTTTATCACACTCACATGGCAAATGAAACACTGCAGAAGAACACTACTAAGATGAAACTATAAGGTCGAAATTATGCTAAAATTAGATCAAGCAAGTCATTTCTTAGCAGTTAGAGAAGATTACTGACTATTAAAGGAATTTATGAACCAGATCTTCTGATAGAAAGAATATTATTAGACTGTTTAGTGAAGTAAATGTGAAAGAGGCTTGTATTTTTACATACTAATGGATACATTAAGTTACAACACATAATTTGAGTCAACAATATTTTCATTCATTATTGAACACTTCCTTTAAAATGAATTACCTAAGGGGAATTTGTTTCTGTTTTGATGAATAATACCATGCATTCATAAGAAGGACCCAAGCTTACGTTATACATGGGCACATTTTTCCAACCATGGAAGAAAATTCTCTTGAGTCAAATTTTGAACAGCAAGAGAGATACTAGTTAAAAAAAAATGAACAAATATTCATAGAATCATTTTATAAATTCAGGTCTCTCTCAAATACCTTCATCACTCTTGCTATCTACGTAATATGAAGTAGTTTTTAAGTATCTATGCTATCTATGTAATATGAAGTGCATTTTAAGAGTTCATGCTTTCCTCTCAACTGCATAAAAAAAAAATATTTGTAGATAAAAAGCTACGTTTCATCATGTTGATTCATTAAGGGCATTTTCTCCTGAAAAACATCTACCCCCATACTCTGTACAAAAGTTGCCTTAGTATTGTCTTCCTTTCCAGGAACTATCAGAGGAATTCTTTGCCAAGTTGCTACCAGATGGACTCCTTAAAGACACTGAAGGCCACAACTATACTACTGTGACAATACCAGAATTTGTATTAAAAAGAATTGTCAGCACTCTGAAGGCTGTGGGAGCCTTTTTACTTGTGACATTGTCCAAATCATTATGAAATTAATAGTCCATATGATCTTTTTGAAAGAAAAAATTCTAAAACTAATCCAAATATCAGTTGTAAATCAGATTTTATAATATTTTAAACAAGATTTTGAAAAAAACTACACCATTTTTCCGAAGAATGCCTATACTTGTGTACTTACAATTTCACAACAGTACTTAGAACTAGAGTATAGTGTTCCAGGAGCAATTAAATTCCCAAACACAGGAAAACCAGATTCCCATAAGACATATTACAACTTCATTAGGAACTCTACAACTACAAACATTCTTAGCTTTTATAAGAACTTTTTTTTAATAAAACCAAAGTATTTTCCTCTATATATGCAACACATTTGCAGTCACCTATATCATAACTGCTTCTAATCAAGTCTTTCATACTCCAAAGGATCCCTGCACAACATCCTACGCATGTTCCTTATTCTCTGTGCGATGATGCTGTCTCTTTTCTGGGTCTTCCTGCTTTCACCTTCTCACTTCTCTAAAGATTTCACTTCTTTTTCCTCTTCAAACATTGTAATTTCTCTGTTCTTATTATTACAGTGCTTCCCTAACCTTTTAAATTATGTATGGTTTCCCTGGTTGCCTGGTGATGTAGATAACAAGATTTGCCTTAATTTAAGTATGTTTGTCTGATTGATGGGGTATTTTTTTTTTTTTTTACTTTTCATTATGTATTTTTGGTCAGCAAAATGTAGTTGTTCTTTCACTAGGTTCTCAAAGTACTTTGATTTCTTTATTTTCAGCTTGTGTTGTCTTCCACCAGCTTCACTATTAATCTTTCCAATCATCCTTTCAACCTGAAACTCCTTGTCATGTCTCTCAAGATTCACCCCTCCATTACCAGGAAAAAAAATCTGATAAGTCAATAACTCAGAAATGGATATATAAAGTTGTTTTTTTTCAATAGTTACTTATAAACACTATATTTGGAATATTAACATTAAATAATAAACAGATTCTCAAGACCCCTTGTGTCAATTTCAATGGCAAGTGCTCACATTCACCTTCAAAACTACAAATTTTGGGTGTATTTAAAACATTGCAGAATAGGACCTGAATGGAAAAGTAAAAATCTACAGAATCTGCATAAAGATCTAAACATTCACAAAAGAATTTTTTCTGTATCTTCCCTCTGTAATCTGTAGGATAAGGAGTGTGCTTTGATGAAACAGTTCACAATTTGATTTAAAGAGGTTTAATGATTACTCTTGTGTCCTGGGACATGATTAAAGATACAATGCTTTTAATTTTCTTCCCATTTCCTCTATTCATACTTTTTTCACGGTGCTGTGTACTGTGAAATAAAATGGTTTTTTCACCTTAAAACTTCTAGGTACTGTACAAGTAATGTATCTTAATGGAGTTATCGTTAGTATTTCAACTTAATATTGCCATCAATGCATTTCCCATTTGCATTGTTTAGATTTTAAATATTTAAAATGATTAAATGTACATTCAATGATTTGGTTTAAAAAACTAGAATAACTAGGCTGGCTCATGCTTAGAAAAAAACACCAGCAGAGGTTTAAAATTACTAGGAACTAATAAAATTTCTTCAATCAATGAACAATGAAGAAAAAAAATTATATTATACATGTAGGCTTACTAGCAATTTTAATTATACCTGCAATAATACCTGTAAGTACCTCTAATGAGACGCATATTTCCAACTCTTAGATACATTTTGTTTTCAACTTAGACCCTACAATTTTCTAGCAAACATAATATAAACATGAATTAAAGTCACTAAAAGCTATGCATTAGAAGTGTAGAATACTGTTTTGGTTTAGGTATTCCTCCTATCCTCTTTATTTGAAGTCATAGTTTAATTTAAAAACTATGGGGAAGATTGTCTCTGATAATTAAATATTTGGAATTCTGCTGTGTCTCACCTACTCATCTCACCTGCACACAATATTTTCAAAGCATCAACCCAAATGTACTTGGGTGTTTTGCAGTTCCATTATTAGTGCAAAGAGAATATGGCTCTAAGATATAAATTCTGACCTCTCAATGGAGGACATTAATGTGGTCTGTTGGTAACATACTGTTCAGATATTACTATCTGATTAGAAATACAAATCCTAGAGGCCTCAAATAAAAACAAGTATTTAAATAAATACATACATACATACATAAAGATTTGATGTATAAAATAACATTAAGCAAGCATTTAAAACCATGCTTTAAGCATCAATTCTCCAAGGTACTGGTTCTTCATTGTTGAAAGACTAATATGCCTTAATGTTCCTCCTGAACATAAATTATTTAAACACTTTCATTATAAAAGCATAATTAAAGCACCTACCTTTTGTATCACCAATAAAATTGCCTCTGAAATCCTTGGCTGATTATCAGTAAAGCCTCAGTAAAACTGACTTACAATTTCCCTGCTTGTTAAATACCATTAGGTCTGGATAATACTTTTATTTATTAGGGATGAAAAAGATTAAGACATCTAAAGCAGAATGAGGATTACCTGTTTCAAGATGCCTGCTGCCATTTCATGGCTGCAATCAAAGATTACATGGAATTCTTTGCCTCTTTTCATCTCCTTTAGCAATGGCTTTGCATCTTTTGTGTCAGCCGGTAACTGACGGATTTTTAGTCTTAGGTTGTATCGTGACGGAGCCTTGATGAGCTCTTGTAATCGAATGAGACCTTAAAGAAAACAAGAGTAGGGAAAATTATCAAAACAAGAACCTGGACTGCTAGCAGGAGAACATACTATAAGCATTCAAAGTTTCCAGATTTTTTTTTTTCCTTTCTCATTTGGTCGGAACTGATACACAAAAATGTTATTAAAAAGAAAAATTAAGAAGTATCTGTACTCCCAAAACTTTAGTACAAGCCTCTTTTCCCTTAATATTAATGGAAGGTAAGGAGCCTCATTTAGGATTACCTTAAAACCGATAAATCTTCCTCTAACATTATCATGCAATAGTGACATTCCTCTTCAAAGAGCATATTACTCTAATTCAATTAAAGCCATATCCCAGACTAATAGTTTTTAATCAGACTAGACAGTCTCCCAAATAATAAATCAAGTTTACATACAAAGTTGTGAATCATTTCAGCACTGTAGAACACTCTCACATAAATCTGTTCTCATTTTCAATAGTGAATCACTTTTCAAGAACAGCAAGAAACAGAAGTAGCTTTACACTACTTTGCCAGTTTTGGAATTAAAAACAATCCAGAAAAAAACTTACTATGTTTTTGGAAGTGACTTTGAAATTCATTTTATTGTATGAAACATTACAGTGATTCATGATGTTTAAGTTTTCTGTACAAATACTGAGTATTTTTAACATACCAAACATTAAAGGGAAGACTGACTGATCTTTCTTGACTGCTAACTGTTGTTTCAAAGCATTCTTTACTCAAAAGGGTAGAGTCCCTAATATGCATGTTTTAAGCATATTTTCAGTTGTTACACCAATCACCCTTGTTACACCTTTGGAGATGGGATGGACAGTTAAGCTGTCAAGAAAATTTGAAATGGGATAGAAAGAAAAGGAAAAGGATTTTTTTCTGCAGCAAGTTTAGATTACAAAATTTTGGTAAACAAAAGTAAGAAAATATGAATTGACAGGTCCCTTGATCTATCCCCATTGGTTGCACCAATACAATACAGTTTTGGTCTTTTACTGTAGGTCCGTAATTTGTGACAGAATGGCAAGAAGTGTTTTCTTGCCTACAGGAGTTTTTGAAGTAAATGTTTTCCAATACCTTAATGAATTAAGCATATAGTTTAATTAGTTTGAGAACCACAGAATATTCTGAGTTGGAAGGAACCTGCAAGGACCATCAAGTCCAGCTCTTTACTGAATGGCCTGTGCAGGGGTTGAACCCACAACCTTGGTACTGTTAGCTTTATGCTCTAACTACAATAACCTCAAGAAATGGCAGTGGATGAAACCCAAGGATTTCAAAATTTCCAAGCTTTTTCCTCTTCCAGAGCATTACCCAAGAACAAGCGTCCTTAAAGGTCCTAACTGGGCTGTTCAAAAAATTAAAAAAAAAAAAAGAATTGTAATCTTCATAACTCTTATAATTATTGGACTACCTCAGAGAAAAAAAAACATCACACCAAAATTTGAAATAGCAGATTTACAGATGCAGGAACTAGAGAAATTAAAGGCTGACAAGGGGAATGCTATGATAGTGTCTGCCTTCTGGGTTACCTATGTATCTGATAGAGAAGTGGTGAGAAGTGATGAGGAGTAAACAAAGTACCACCAAAACGTAGAAAGCTACCAAAGAAACCTGAGCGTGAGAATGTGGGGAAGAAAACCTGCAAATGCACATTTCTTCAATGCACTGACTGGACCTCAGTGCTGGGGCAGTACAGATGTGCAGGCAGGCACATGAACTATTTATGCCTTCAATAACTGTCAATCACAAATAGTAACCAGTGAGATTTCTCATAATGTATTTTAAGATAAATTAAATCTGAGACACAATCAAATTCCAGGGTTTTCAAAGCTATGTTTTTTCTCCTGTCCTCATCAATGTGAAATAAAGAGCAACCTTAAACTTTTAACGTGTAATATTTTTCATAGCTTCTACATGTAGCAGGATATTTAATTTTAGTAATAGTTAGAGTGAGTATGTACTTCCATTTTTAAGATTTTAACATATATATTTCACCATGTTTCCAGCCACCAGTAAAGTTGTAAAGTTGAGATGGATTATGGCAGGGAACAAAACATGTTCCACTCTACTAAATGACTCACTTCAGTGGTCCACTTGGCCACCCACTATATGGAATAAATTCTTTACTGGCATATGTTCAACAGCTTCCAGCTTGCTGGGCTCTCAACAGAATGATTTTTGAAAACCAACCCCCCTCACTTGCAAGGGAGTGACGACATGCGACTCTGCAGAGAGTGCACGGTGTGGGGTGCTACTGTGAAGGTGTGCCACAGATGGCAATACCACTGCCACAGTTACCCTACAGCTTCTTGCTGCAGAGAAACACCTCACAAAACAAAAAAATATCAGCCAGTGCAGAGCACACCTTACCCTGGTACTTTTTTTTTTTTTTTGGTAAATTTATTGGTACTTTTTATTTCTCTGGTAAAATGTTGAGAAGCAGGATTTCCTCATTCAGGCATTAGTGGGAACTGAGATCAGTGGGAACTGTTTCCAGTTCTGGATCATACTTCAAAAGCTGGCTCTTTTAAATACTAATTAAAGGCTAGAGGTTTCCTTCTACACTGTATCTATCATTTGCTACATATGTAGCATTTGTGTTTTTAAAAGTGTGCAAAGAATAAATTAGTTTTACTGAAAAGTAAAGCCCACCAAAATAATTTCCTGAAGAAGAACAGAATAATTTATCCAAAAACAAAGAAACAAACAAACAAAAACCAGCACCATACACAAACAAATCCTTTTCTATTAAATATTAAATAATGAGTCATTATTTGTAACCAAAATAAAAATTAAGCACTGGGAAGACAAAAACCAAAAGAACAAGGTCCTGCATGTAAACTGCAGCACTTGGGTTCATCTATGAGCAATGACTCCTTCCCCAGTGGCTGCCACTGATCTTCTCTTCCTCTAACACCCTGGCTTCTGCAGGAGTAGTTCCTGCAGTAGCAATGGCCAAAAAAGTTCCAGGCAATCAGAACATTAAACAGTTGAGGATTAACCAGGCAATACACATAGAATATAAATAAATCGGGCCCATATCTTTATAGAAACAAACTGTTTAGAGTTCAATTTTTCACAGCTTTCAGATATCATATGTTAAATGCTTTTTGTAGTAAAACTAACACCTTGGAGTAACAAAACATGAGCTCTACCTTATTTAGACTCTTTAACATTTGGTCCTGAATACACCAGGTGAAATTAGACAAATTATTGTTTGCTTTCATTTTTAGATGTTACCAAAATTTCTTCTATTTTTTTCCCTTTCTCCATCTGGATGATTGAGATTCCTAAGACTCAAAGAAGATTGCTACTATGTGCAGTCTGTGGGACTCAATTTCTACCCTTCTATCCTTTGTGCATATTGGTCGTTTCAGGTCAAACAAACACATTTATATATTGACTAAGATTCTTGAGCTACTGATGATACCAAAGTTTCATTGCTGTTGTCTGACATCAAAGGAAATGTCAGAACAAGCTGGTTATGCAGGATAAAAGTAACAAGCTGTAGTGTACTGAGAAATAAAAGTTTCTGAATCACTAAGGGACAGTTTCAAAAGCACACATAGGTAACTTATCAGAAGAAGTATCAGAACTTCCAATGAAGGGAGGAATACAATTCAAGAACTACAAGGACTATGAAGCTAAAAGCAAAACAAGTCCTTTCTTCAACATTATTTTGAGGATCTAGAATATTTTTAATTGAACACTTGTCTAGAATAATTTTTAAATAGTTGATTTAAAATATAATAGGAATTGGAGTCCTCAGATGAAAAGGTGTCCTCTAGGATTTACAAGATCCAAGTGTAATGAAAAAAAATGAAAAACCCCAAAAAAACACCCAAACAAACAGAAAACCCCACAAAAAAACAAAGAAAGAAAGAAAGAAACAAACAAACAGCAAAAAAACCAAAGCAAACAAAATACAATCATTTGTGTGTATAAGCCCCTAAAAAATCTATTTTACAAGAGTATAGAAATAATAGCTGCATTTTGGGAATGTACTTCCTGCATTTTCTTTCACCAGGGACACCTTTTTCCTGTCCCTTCAAGCTCTCAATTCCTTCTTTTAGCAGCCACTGAGATAGAGCCCTACCTCTGAATGGCTGGGAAGAGTGCGG
Source organism: Urocynchramus pylzowi (assembly GCA_013397555.1). Lineage (NCBI taxonomy): Eukaryota > Metazoa > Chordata > Aves > Passeriformes > Fringillidae > Urocynchramus > Urocynchramus pylzowi. Next base: position 49,424 of record VZRH01004498.1, on the reverse strand, counting down.
TGTGAGTAACTCTTTTCAGAAGCTGCCATCAATTCATCGTTAAGGAGAATCCTGAAGGAGCAGTTTGTGAGCTCTCCAGCTGGCATCTTCCTCCAAAGAGATCAATCACGTTACCTCCTCGACATGTTCAACTTCAACCAGTCCAGGAAGCAAGAACCCCAAGTTTGTTTTAAAACCTGTCTCCAGCTCAGCAGTCTTGCAGGCCATTGCTACGCCACCTGGCCTGCTCATCAAACTATTTATCATTTCCATTAATGCTGCCTTTGTGCTGAACAGGAAGAATGCAAGCAAATGCACTTTGCAATAGGCTGAGCACATCAACCTTTTTTCTGTAAGAAAACACTAATGCTCTTTTAAAGGCTACTCCTTATCTTAAACACATCAAACATTTCAAAACTAATAATATACTGCTTTGCAGAACCACCAGAAATTAGTCTATTTGTAACAAGTTGCTTCTTCTCACACCTCTCTGTACTCTTCTCCTTCCCAACAGCCCCCTGCCCAGTTATTTTGGTTATGTTTCAGAAAAGTCTCATTGTGTATTGGGCTTTGAAAGGGATATGGGCAGAAGGGAGGAGAATGCTGATTTATTGACATTGATAGAATGTTTCACATCAACTGGAACATTTAATTGCTGCAAAATGACTTGCAGAGATTACCCATGAACTCTAAAGTTTAGTTTTATCATCTTCAACTAAAGAAAACCCAAAAAAACAAAAAAAACAAAACAAAAAAAAAACACAACTAGTGAAAGGATTAAAAAGAAATTGCACTAGCTGGTAGGGTTTCTTGAACAGTGGGCTGTTCTGTGTTCTTTGTGCTGTTGTATCTAATACAGCAACACCATTAAGAAAAGCACAGAGGAAATAGAGACAAAGAAAAAAGAGAGCTTGATGGACCTTTCATATTTATTCCTATTAAGCTTTTTGTACTACATTAAGATCATTTCACTCAATTCCACCAGTGTAAAGCATCCTTAAAATGATTACCAGTTATATTTAATCCTATTTAAATACAGTAGCAATGGTGTCTTTAATGGAAAAAGTTCTAAGATATGTAGTCCAGAAAAAACAGTTGTCTTTTCACTGTAAACATAATTAATGCAACTTCTTATTAGTAGCTTTAGAGTCCAACATTTTAGCAGGACTTTTCCAATCTTGCAGTTAAAGGATTGGAGGGCAATCAGAATAGTATATGTGTATGCATGTAAATATTGTACAAATATTAATGCATTAGAGTCTGATGGCATTTGCAACTTGCAATATTTAAAATATGCTATGTATGATTAGTTGCAGTGACATGAAGAGGAGTTCAAGGATATCTAATATTATGTTGACTTATTTTGCTGCTAAACATGACTTCTACAAGAGAAACAATATTACTGTACCAGTTAAAAGAAGGAAATGTGTCTGGTAAATTCAAAAGAATTTTTGCCAAAGAAAATTATATTTAACAAGCCCTTTGTCAAAAGTATAGCTGTTCTGTTTCAAATGTCTTTAGCTGAAAATTTGAAGATTAGATTCATGAGGCAAGCCAATACACACGAGTCATCCATGATAATAGCAGTATTTGCTCAAATGAATTCTGGAAGTATATTTGTATCACATAATTTCCTTATGGAGGAAAAAGTGCAGATATATAAATTGAGCACAATGCCCAACTACCTACACCTTTGTCCCTATCCCCATATCAAACCATACAGTGTGATTACTCACCAAACTCTTCCTCAGAGATACAAAAGAATCACTATTAATAAATCAGAACAACCTTAGAATATATAGACATGTTCTATCATATCTTAAGGAACCCTTTCCAAGTTTCACATTGCCCATATGTGGCCTTTCAACTATACAAACACATTTAAAGAGATTACACTGCAGCAGTTTATGCTTTAGGAAAAAAATAATTTGATCATCAAGTTGGGATTTCTTGAGGAGAGGGGAAGAAAAGGGTGGAGGGTTTGGGTAATATTGTTCTTTTGAGCATATCACTAAGAGTTTTAATTACCCTGAAAAGCCAGTTCTGGACCACTGAGTATGAGAGCGCAAATAAGTTACATTTCCTACTGAAAATATTTTCAACTACTGTTCAATATTTCAACAACTATCTCTTGGATGGTAGCCATGCCAGAGAAAGCATTTCAGGCTAGGTAGTTCTCTTCTCACATTATTTTTCCTAGATGGAATAGAATGATAGAAACATTATTCAAGATCATAAAGCCCAACCTTTGACTAAAGACCACCATGCCAACTCAAGCATAGCACTAAGTACCAAGTAACTTCTTTGAAAACTTCCAGGAGTGATGACTCCACCACCTCCCTGGGCAGCCTGTTCCAATTCTCAGTATCTGAGAAATCGCTACTAAAACAAACAAACAAAAAAGGCAGAACTAAATTTTTAATTACTCATGTCTGTGCAGGTATGTATATGCATTTGAAATACAGATCTCATCACTGTGGAAAAATTTACAAGTGTCTAGACTAGGCCAGAAAAAAATAAAAAACAACCCTAACTAAAATCCCAATCCCCCTTTCAGACTAAAAAAATAATATTTTTAAACAGTTACTTAGTACAGAAAAGGAGAAGTGTTTAAAATTATATTCATGACTAATATTGAAGTTGCAATAACTAAAATAACATATATAGAACAGAGTAGCTTAAGGGTTAAAAAAAAAACATCACTGAAGAAGAAAACTATGTTTAGAAAACCATGGATCCAGGTTTAACTCCATAGACAGTCAAGGTTTCTATTCTGATATCGTGCATATCACTTAATTTTTCTGCATCTTGGGTCTAAGCATCAGAATGTTAAATCCATTGTACTGCTGTTTCAGCACAACCAGCTGTAACTGAAGAGCAAGGCAATAATCAGCTTTATTGTTTTCCTTAAATATGCTAAGCAAGCACATCAGAGCATGGGTGCAAACATCTTTTATAGTTGCAAATAGCCAATCCAAATTCAGCTTATTTCCTGTAACAATTCTTTTCTAATAAAGGCTTTGCAGTACTGCAGTGAAAAAAAGCCCTCTACCCCATCCCACACAGTTCCACAAGAGAGAATCAATGTGCTACTAAAGTTCAGAAAAGACCTTCAGTTCATTGAACAATTTTGGTCTTGAAGATCACTATAAAACTTTTTTTACATGCCACCTGAGTATTTATCAGATGTAGCATACAGCAGCTAAAAAAAAAAAAAAAAAAAACAAACTCAGAGTCCACTCTGTCCTTTCCTCACCTTTGCATCTAATGTGTGAAAATGTAAGGAAAAGTAACATAATTGAAGGAAATACTGAAAATTAAGACAAAATTATGCCTTATTGGTATATTAGATTTGCCATCTTTTTCTAGTCTCCAGCTACATTTGACATTTATATATGTCAAATGCTCTACTACTATATGCTTGATTTGAAATGCTGCTGTTGCTCTGTTTTCTAAACATGCTTTTTTAAAGATTTTCATGAAGTTTTATCATTAATTCAGTATTGTGATGGTGACAGCAATAAGAATTAACATTCCTGGGCATTTCAAATTAATTATCATAATTGTATGAAATATGATCTCTCAAGTGAATGATGTATGAGCAGAGCAGTTTAATGAGGGTAAAGACTGAAGAAAAAAAGAGCTACACTTCTGTCAAAGGATAAAAGATTTTGTCAAAGATGTCAAAATCAATGATAAGCAATACAAGATACCAATTCTGAAATGGACTTAGCTTGAAAAGACACATAAATGAATGTCCTCAGATGGAATTTACAGCAGCTTAGCACATTTACTCTTGGAAACAAATCAGTGTCATTCTGGCTTAAAGAAAATAAAAGGAATTGGTAAGAGTGCAAAAGAGAAGAAAATTCTGTAATTGAAGCTGAAATGAATCAAGACAGTAATATTTGAATTGAGAGTGATGCAGGGCAATTCACAAACGGACTGACATCACAAGTATATTCCACAGTGTTCTCCCAAACAAAGGATAAAATATGTAATACTGAAATAAGAGTAAAACTGTACTTCAGTTTGGATAAAACTTAAATGTATGCCCCATACAAGAATGTGAAGCTGATCTTGTCTCAGTTTTCCTCTTTTCATTTTTCCCCTAGCTTTCTGATCACATATTTCTGTACTTGGACATAATAAAAAATTTTCCAGTCTTCATGAAAGAAACAATTCTTTTGATCAGAAGTTCCCTAAGCTGTTTTCTGTAAGCTTTAAATTCTTAAGTTTATTTAAACACACAAAAGCAAAACAATTTAAAGCACTATTTGGAATATGTTCATTGCTATAACTTATGGAAATATTACCTCCACCTCTGTTCCTTAGGCTTATAGAAAAATACTGTAAAGCACCTTATGTATTTTTAAAAATTATTTAAATTTATTGATTAAAATTTATTAAAATTTATTTTTATAAATATAAAAATTTATTTAAAATGTATTTAAAATACATAGATTTATTTTTGTAATACTGAGTCTTATTGCAGTAACTCCAAATTCAATTATTGGCCAAAATACAGGTGAGAGCTGTAGTAACATGTTTTCCTGAAAGATGGGCTAGAATCATGCATTTTGTTAACTTGTCAACATTTACTTTGCTTTCAAAAAATTAGTTAAAATATGTATATAATTACCCTCAAAGAACAATTACAGGCCCATCTACCATAACAGAATAACAGAATTGAACACTTTTTCTTCAGACAACTAGCTAAAGTAATTGCAAATATCAACATAAAGACTAAAAGTGTTTGAAAGTGATATTTTAACTTCATAATGTCCTCCATACTAACAATATATTCATATAACACTAGAAAAATATTTCTGGACTTTACAGAATAAATGTGCAATAACTGTCTTAGTAAAGGAATACACCAACCAGCTACATCCAAATACCACAATTAGGTTTATCACATAACTACTAATTGAATCTTCACTTGAAACTACTGTGCACATCATGTGAAACACTCTGTATTTAAAATATATTATGGAATATGTAATCATTCAGGAAAATATTTCTTCATTGTCCAAATTATTAGTGTTATTAATTATAATAACCAAATTTTACCAAATTTGGATTTATTAAAGGCTTAAAAGTCTATTTTCCTCAATAAAAATGTTTAATAAATGTGCTACAAATGCTGTAACCTCTCTGAAATGGTGACTGAAAAGATGTGGAACAGAACTACATGCCATTCCAGCTTATATGCATGGGAAGCTTCAAGCCTGCTTTATTCACATTGGCAAATGTAACCCTCCTACAGGTACTCATTTCATTTATTCCAATAAAGCAACACAGAATAACTATAAATTGATAATGCACAAATTAGGAATGAACAAGCATGGTTCCATTTAACATTCTGTGCTAAGCTATACCACCTCAATCATTATCTTTAATATGGTTTGTACACAAATTTATTTATTTGCAGAAAAGGTACCCACCTAGCCCTTCATAAGCAACCAGCACTCTGAATTCTGCATCTGCTTCATAGAACCAGAATAAATGCTAGCTAAAACTGCACAAGTCAAAACATTATAAATATATAAAAATACACACAGATGCAGTTTTCGCCTCTACATAATATAAATATAAATCCAATTTGAGAAATCAGTATCAATGGCAGTGGAGTAATAATATCCATTTACAATTTAATGTTTCTGCACGTTTGATAGAGATATTAGTCAGCACCAGTGGTAGTTAATAGTCCTGATAGAGACCTTTGAAGGTTACCCTTACGTGTCTTTTCTTTTTCTGTTCTGCCTAGGAAGATCAGTATGAAAACATCGATGTTGAAAAAAATTAAAGAATAAAAATTAATGATCATTAAAAAAAAAAAAACCAACAAAAAAAAAAAAACAACAACAACAATACCACCCAGAAAAAACACCAACAAACCACCAAACTCATGAGGTGGATTTTCCATACCCTTTCAAGGACACCTGTTATTTTGTTCTAAACTAAAAGTTCCTGGCTGAATCCTTTCTGCTACAGTTTTAAACATGTGTCCAACTATTCTCTAACATAAAGGATAATATATTTGTTTCCTTTTGCAAGACTTTTTTGTATACTTCTCCTACATAAAAGTAACGCTCTTAGAGTCTTCTCTTCCCAGGTCATATTTTCCTTAGCCTTTGATCTTAAGAACCCTCATCTTTCTTGAGATATGCTGCAAAGAGCAATGTAAGAAAATGTGACAGGTTTCTTAATGCAGGTGAAATTTTAATTACCTAGGAATTTCTACACATGGAATTTCAGATCAGACACCTGAATTCAATGTTATGTTTTCTTTCTCATAATACCATTGTTGGCTTATCCACAATGTGACCAAGTCTTATGCTTGAGAGAGAACAATCAAAATACTTTAACCCAAATTATATTTTGTAGAGTATTGTAACTTCTGAGGTTGCCACCTGCACATGTAACTTATATGCTCTTCACACCACAAAAATAAACTTGCAAGTCTATCTTTTCAGTAAACTGTAGCCAATCTATTTAGGTTTATTACTCCTTGTTTGCATCCATTTGACACTTGCATAAAGTACCTACATTTCTAATTTGCATATATGAATGTCAACTTGAACAGTTTGGCTTTGTTAACTCAATATGTATCACATCAGCTGGTTGTTTTCCTTGCCCTGATGAAGAAGGAGGTTTTACATTATTTTCTCTTGATAAAGGAAACCTCACAGTTTCAGCAAACTTAACACTTTGAGACATTTTTAGTGCTTACAAGTAAACAGGGTTCTTTTTCCCAGGAATAGAAATCCAGTTAATTGGTCAATTTAAAACAACAACAACAACAACCAAAACAAAACAAAACAAAAAAAAAAACCTAACAACAACAAAAAAACCCCAATCCAACTACCAACAAAAAAAAAAAACCCACAAGAAAAGCCAAACAAAACAAAGCAAAACAAAAAACCCCAAACCAACAATAACAAAAACAATCCAAAGCCAGAAAAACAAAACCCAACTAACAAATTCGTACTGCAACTTCACTTTATTCTACCCAATTTTAAACAGGTTCCAAGTTAGGAAGGAAGCTGTTTGGAATGGGTAGATGATTTAGATGTTAATTAAACATAAGGAACCAGGATGAGTATACTTCAAAATCTGGACAAATATCAAAGTTGAGATGAACCTGAGGTTGCCTACCTTACCCAAACTTCTCAAACTTTGTCTATCATCCATGTGTTGTTAAAGGCAATTATTAACAGAAGATCACCTTATTTTAAAGTTTTTCAGAAGTCTCTTGCTCCAATGATTTGAAAACTTAGGTTCCTTGATAATTGTTTCTTCTTTTTAACCAAGTTCGGATTATTTTCTCTTCATTTTAGAATCCAACTAATTCTGCTGGGAGAAATTACAGTTTTAACAATATTCACTTAATCATTTGTAGAATACTCTCTTGGAAGGGACCCAAAAGGATCGCTGAAGTCCAACTCCTGGCCCTACACAGGACAACCCTAAAAATTTCATCACTTTCTTGAATTCTGTTTAGCACATTTGGCTGCTTTGCACTTTCCTAATTATAAACTATTCTTTTTCATTCCCAAGCATTGAGTCAGTATCAGAAATAGCACAAGTACTTTCAGTATTAAAAAAGTCAACATATATTACAACCTCTAAGACTGTTTTAATGGCTATGTCCTTCTATACTTCCTTTCCCAGTGAACACCTGGTTTGAGATATTTGTTGATATTAAAACACTGCCTGTGATTAATTTTGCTAGATGATTCTAGAAGGATGGGAAGTAAAAGCCTTGTCTGCTTAATTTTATTGGCTTAGTGATTGTTTTCAAACTTGGTCCACAGCAATGCAAATCACCGTAATAATATTCATTTGTGCTTTCCTTCATCTGCTCCCAGCAGATGTCTCCTACTGTACTGTGGACCGAGTACTCTAGATTAACTTTGAGAAATTTCTTCTCATTTCTTCCTATCATCTATTCTTGAACAAACTTTGCCTTTCAAAAATACCAAAATTTCAACACCAAAATATATTCTACTTCATGCCAGTCATGTCAGTTTATAAGTTTCTGTCATAGATTACCAAAATTTAAGTCTTGTCTTCCAAATTGCAGTGAAATGCACTGTTATTACACCAGTTCCAAACCTTCAAATACAGCATTCTCAACTCTCATTCCTTCTCTCTCAGAATAGACCAATGTTATATAGATGTGTCTATAAAGGAGAACACTTTTCACGTAAATGGAGATGTTGCTTAATTCATTTATCTAGAAGCAGAAACAACCGGGCCTTTTCAGACAAACTCATTTTCTTTGTCTTCTCAGCTGCAAGTTCTCTCAAGTATCTGAAACTCTTTTTCTCATGTTTATAGTGCACTATGTATATTCTCCTTCAAGAGAAATTTTGTCCCTAGACAAAATTTACTTTGAATCACTTAGAAGATTTTTTTCCTTAATCCTTTAGCACTATTGCCCACCTGTCATCATCCCACATCCATTTCACCCACAAGATATTTAATTTCCCTTAATTTAAAATTATATTAACTGCAAAAGTGGCTGTCCTTCAGCAATCTCAGCACACGATAAAAGAAAAACCCCCAACCATAACAAACCACAAGATGTAAGATACCTGGAAATAAGATAAAACTTCTTATTTAGAAAATTAGAATAGAATAATTTAGTTGGAAGGGGCATACAACCATCATCTTGTCCAAATACCTGACCATTTCAGGGCTGACCAAGTCAAAGCAAGTTGAAGTGGTTGTCTAAATGCCTCAAACACAGAAGGGCTTGGGGACATCAACCACCTATCTAGGTAGTCTGTTATAGTGTTTGACTAACCTGTTAATAAATAAATAAGTACATGTTTCCTAATTTCAAGTCTGAACCTCCCCTGGTGAAACTTTGAGCCATCCCACATGTTTTGTCACTTGAAATCAGGATGAAGAGATGAACGCCTCTCTCTCTGCTTTCCCTCCTCAGGAGGCTGCAGAGCGCAATGAAGTCACCCTTTAATCTCTTTTTTTCCAAAGTGCACAAGCCCACAGACCTCATAGGACATCATGCCTTCCAGCCCTTTCACCAGCTTTGTTGGCCTACTCAAGACACATTCAAGCACCTCAATAACATTTTTAAATTCTGGGGGCCAGAACTGCACACAAAATAAAGGTGAGGCCAAAATAACACCAAATACAGTGGGAATTAGATAATGGGAATTTTAATACTGGTCCCAAGAAATAAATTGTAATTTTATTACAAATCAATGCCACCTGCATACTAGAGTGAATACAGCAACAAAATGACACCTTTCAACTTCATTTCAGTTAAAGCACAGGATTCAGTGCTAAAGACCAGCACAAAACATTTTTATTTCTGAAATAATTTTTCAGCATTTACTTTGGCTTCTGTTCATAGATGCAACAGATTTTTGGTGTTTATACTCATTCACACAAGATCAAAACAAAAGTTAATTAAGAAAAGATATCCAGAACCCTGTTTATATCAGCTTGTTCTGTTGGTATATAAAAGTATCAATATATTGATATCCATATAAGTGCCACCACAATTTAAAAGCTCATCATCTAATTATTCATGTATTTTCCCCCTTTTTTTTTAATTGCCTGATATTCACAAGCCTATTTACAATTTTTCTAGTCTGTTTTCTTTATTATTTCTACAGAGATTAGAATATGTACTTGAAATTACGTTATTGTTTTGAGACCAATTAAATCCATTAGGACATGCAGATGACGAACATATTGTCATTTTTCCACTTTTCTTCCTTAAAGACAATTGACTGTAGCAAATCTTTAAATCTGAAAGGCTTAATTAGTGTCCAGGGACAGTTTAGTGGAATTTAATTAACAAAGAGACCATAAATTACTTTAAGGGAGAAGAAAAAGTAACCGGCCTTTCATTACATCCTGGTAGGAGGTTTTTTAGATTTGGGTTTGGTTGTTTTGTTTCTTTGGGGGGTGGGAAGGGATTGCTGGGGTTTTGTCTGTTTCTGTATTTGTTTTTTAACATGAAATCCTAGTTAAAAGGTATAGGCTTTTCCATTTAAAATCATCAAAGGAAGCAATATTTATTTTTTTTAGCAAGAAAAATGTTTTAGAGCCCTATTACAACTTTTTTGCCTGAACAAAGGTGGGCTATATTAAAAACAAAAGTCTTGAGAGATATAAAAAAAAAGGAAGCAGAAGGAAGGAGAAAGTAGCTATTATTTAATGCAAAAAAAAAAAAATTAAAATAATGAAAGTAAGTGCAGGACTAGTAAAACAGAGATCCACAAAAAAGGACTCACACTTACACTGAACGAAAAAACTCATCTACTTAGTGCCACAATACCCACTCCATAAAATACTACCAGGGCAGAGGCTTTATTATAATATTAAAACCTTTGTCCATTCTATGTTCATTTTTATTTCTATTACCATATCCCCACAGTAAAAACTGCATCTCTTCTTACTGAGTCAAGGTAGAATTAACCTTTCTAGTTTATTTATCTACTTCATCTTATTTGTACAGTCTTCCTTATTACACTGCACCCAACCTGATCTTTGCTCACTCCACTATTATTGATCATATCCCTCTAGAAGCTTCCCTGTACCTATTTCAGCATGGCACAACCTCTATTTTCTCCTGTGGCAAGCTATCTTGCATTCCTCATTACACACTCCTGAACACGAGGTAGGTCTGATCAGCAGAGAAAAAAACAGTACTCTGAGGCTTAGTCTGACATGAGGAGCAATAGCTGGACTGCAGACATTCATCTTCTCTGACTTAGCCACTTCTGCATCATAAAGCACGGGCCAGGGTCTAGTTGCTACCCACAGTGCATTAAAAACAACTTATGCCTTTTCTCAAATTAGGAGTAAGATGTACAGCTATTACTTCTATGAGAATATAGGGAAAATGCTTCAATGAGGGAGACAGCAAAATAATGGCTGTTCTTAGTAGTAATCTCTAAGATTATTACAAAGGGGGACTGGGATCCCAATTTTTCTCTCTTATTTCAAACTGGGCTCTAAACAAGACTGACTTCCCCTTTACCACCTTCATACCACCCAATCTCAAATCAAATTAGATCCAGATCAAATACAAATATCTATTTCATACATCTCACAGAATCATAAAATAGTTTGGGTTGGAAAGAACCTTAAACATCATCTAGTTAGAATCTCGTCCTCAGAGGCAGGGACACCTCAGATTAATTTTTTGAAGGCAGCTACTCTGTGGATTGAAAGACACAAACAACAGTTTGGAAGACTTCATCTACACTTGCATGGATGAGTCCCATAAATGGCTTTCCTTCATACAAGGTAGAAAGATGGGAGCTTAGAGTTGGACACGATGGTGCTGTCCAGGGGCAGCTGAACTGTGTGCTTGGAGTATTGGTCTCCAGCATACCTCTGTGAGTGATGCTAGAGTTAACATGGCCTTTTACTGGCTGCAGAGTAAATAACCACACAGCTTTTGCCTTTTTTTTTTACCCTAGAAGATATATCCCACATTGAGGAGATTAAGAACATGGACACCATTTTATTTCTTTTTTTAGCTCTGAAGCAGGTGAGATATCTCCCCTTTATTACAAAACGTTAGCAATTCCTTAGAAAATTCATAAAACTGAGTTCCAACATTTAAGGAGATAAACACATTTTTAGAAATGCAAATAGTTAAATGGACACACGAAATCATGCTTTCCCTCAGAGTCAGCCTACCATCTTGCAGGATCTTGGCATATGGGAAAGCCCTGATAATTCATTGGAGAAATATCCAGAACTAGTTTGTGCAGGCTTTATACCTTTTCTTCCTCTCTATAATAAAAGTATCAGCTCCCTTTGTATCCATGTTTACAATAATAATAAAAATACATAAAGCAAATTTGAATCTCCCAAAAAATATTAGTTTTAGCAATTGAATTATCACTGTAGCTGCTATACCAACATACTATTGTCTTGACCAGCATGCTCTTTGGGGAACTGTCTGTTCAGACAAAGGAAATCCATAGATCTAAAATCATCATTAAAAAAGGCATACATCATCATCCTCACCAACCATTCCACAAAGGAGTGCAAAATGTGGGTGATTAAAAGAGAAACAAAGAAAAAAAAGGAATTAAGAATTATATCCTTCTTGCATTAAGGAATCACTGATCAAATGGAGAAAACAGACATAAACAGTGATAAATATTTTGTATTCATTACCTCCATTTTAATGATTTGAAATTAAGTTTAAAATGGCACAAGTCATACAACACAATTTCTAAATCTTAGTTGAAACGTCATATTCAGCTCCAGTTCTAGACCCACAACTGAATATTAGTCTTATCCTGTGACAGTAGAGAACCACTTCCCAAGGTCAAGTGACTATTTCCTTTCAAAAGGTTCCTCTCCCCCTGCCACAAAACCCACCTGTTTGCACTTGAACTCCAGCAGATATAAAATCTGCTTCTTTAAGACTAATAGTTTTTCATAGCTAATAGTTGTTCCTGTATGTGTTTCAAAGGATGCTGTGGACTTCCCAGCAGTAACATTTGCTTTTGAAGTCCTGGAATTATCCGTAGGAGATGCTACTAACAAAGAGAAGTTGACACTCTTTAAAAAGTAGAATTTAAATTCACTTTACACAAAACACTACAAAAAAAAGAGAGAGGATAACCTTTTTAAAACTGATTAATTTTTTTCTACCTCTTCAGACAGAAATAGATTTCAAGGGAAAAACAAAAAAGATGTTGTAGATGAGATTATGGGAACAACCAGTATTATAATATAAAGGCCTGGCCACTCCAGAAAGAAATATAATTTTAAATATATTATGTCCTGGAACAATTCTTTATGCTTTTCAAATAGAGTAAATTACTTAGTCTACTAATTCATTATGAAATTGATTTTAAAATTGTTCTAAAAGAGGTTATGTTTGGGGTTTTTTCGCTCTTAAATATTAACAGTAATAACAAGTAGAACAAGTAGATCACAATATATGATTATATAACTTTCTTTTTCATTTTCATTCCCATTTCTATTTATATCCTGGCTTCAAAACATTTTTATCAAGATCAGGTCTATCAAGGCTGTCAACAACATATCTCTGGATATGGAGAGATCATTAAACATGAAGTATTTTTTTGGTTAACTTTTTTTTGGACAGAAGAGAATTACTTGAAATTATTGAGCAAAGCAGTTTCAAAGTATTAAAACATATGCATTTTCTAACTGAATTGACTGTTTTAAGAAGTAATCTCTTCTTGAAAAAATAGTTAGGCTCAAAATTATTTTAATCAAGGTGAAATATTTCCAATTTACACAAACCTAAATCACTAACTCTGTCACCCCAATTAACTTCTTTCTATCATCATATGGTTAAAATTTGAAGATTTAGCGCCCTTTCCTATTTCAGAACAATAATACCAAAAAAATTTAGAAACAAAAAAACAAGCTACATATTGCTTGCCTTAGGTCTATAAAGCTAAAGTTTGATTTTAGAGCTTAAATCAAAAGTTTGATTACTTGAAACTGTTGGTAACATCAGCCAACAAACTTGTAGTGATGCAGCCTCTAAATGTCATTGCCTTACATTTTTTTAAAAGGCATAAAGAAAAATATCAGTTCTAAAGACTTTCATGTCATCTTCTCTACTTCCTCCTCACCTTTTGGCAGCTACACATGCATCTTATCTGAGCTTGAACAAGCAGGTGTTCTGTCCTGCTGCAGCTACTGCTGCTTATATAGCAGAGTTATTCCTCCCTACAGGTAGCCTCATATTGTTTCCTGATCTACTCTTTTTTTTCAGATTTGGATAGAGAGTAGCATCATGTAATGAGCACATCAACAGCCTCCTGGTTCAATGAAACAGGAGAAGAATTTGAGGCTCCCTATGCTCTTTTCCTGACAATGATGGATCAACCAGCATGGAAGAAATTAGCAGAATTTCCAATATGATTTTATATGTCTTTTTTGGCCAAGCACCTTCCTTGTATCTTCCATTACAGTCATATTTTCCTCTTAACCAAGGTCTTATTAATAATCACCACTAGACCTCAAATGAAATCTAAGTTTTACAGCATTTTTCAAAGGTACCACTGTCAAGGTGAAACTAAAAGACAAAACAAATTTTAGGGTGACTAAGGGAAAGGTAATGACCTAGTATATTTCTGCTGGAAAGTCAGGAGTTAATTTTTAACTCTTGTAATTAATCTGTAAAACAAAACTCCAAACTTCCTTTTGGACCAATTGCTAGAAGAAACCAGGGCTCCTTCTTCACTTCTATTTGAAGAAACAGATACTAAAATTCCAAACAAATATGGCATCTGTTTTCAAACTCAACCAACACCAGAAACAGCACCAGAATTTAAGCTTTCTACTTCACTGGGCACACTAGTGTATTTTTCAAGTTACCATATTTTTCTTCCAAGTTTAAGTTTTAAGTAAAATCAAAAGACATAGCTGTTAGCAACTGTTAAGACACTGCAGAAAACACAGACAGAGTGTGACCAATTTATTGACAGCTGTGAGCTCAAACACACAGAATTCAGCAACTGAAGCATACTTATGAGAATACTTATGCTAATAAGTCCACATTATTTGTTATACACTGCCTCACCAGTAAAATTCTTGCAAACTATTAAAGATTTCTTAAATTCTGAAATATGAGTAGTGACACCCTTCCTCCCTCTCTTTGTGTATGTGAATAGATCTGCACATAGCCTGATGCTTTGGCCTTACCAGTGCTGTCATCGTAAACAACAGTAACTGTTTTCCACTTGAAGAACTGCACAAGGTCAAGGATGGCACGGCTGAGTGAAGAGAAATCTGGATAGAGGCTGACATAGAAGGAGTCCTTGTTGTCTGACACTTGATGTTTCCAGCGAGTCTGGATGTGTGGAACTCCCAAGGCGTTGCAGATGGATTGCACCGCGTTAGCTGAGGAGCTGTGGGATGGTCCGAAGATGGCTGCCACCCCAAGGGACAGCTGATCGCAGGCTGAAGAGGAGACAGAAGTCTGTCAATGATGAGAGGAAAAAAGGCAGTGTGCCAGAAGGTATTGCACAATTCATATTAGATAAAAGCCACTCCATGAAATATGACTGTCTTGCTGACAGAGCTCCCTTCTTGTGTAACACTTTCACTTATACATTTCAACTTCAGAATATGCTTTCAAGCTTTCTTTTCAAACTGATGGATATTGACTCATAACATCTAAATAATGCTCAGCTATGTTTATTAAACATTCCTATGTCAGTGGAAGTGACAAAGGCAAGCAAATGTGTGTCTTTTTTAAAGTACTGACAAATAAAACAGGTTTGTGCTTAGCTTCATCTTACATTTGGAAAAGGGTTGAATAGGACAGTATCCTAGGTTGTTTAAGTGATAACTTCTTCCTCAATCAATCAACACTATTTCTATTGAGGTCCTAATTACTCAGAAATTTTCATGTGAAGTATCTCATAGTTAATTATCGACACCAAGTTAATTTCATTAAAATGGACATTTGAATTTCTGTATCTGAAATAGGCATGTTGACCAGTACAATTTAAGGACCAATATTTTCACTGAAATTAAATTGCTGTCTCTTAGTGAAAAAAAATTGTGTCCCTTCTTAAAAACTGGACATGCTCAGTTTTGCTATACTTGTACAAGTATATAAAACTGGCACTAAGAGTCACTGACATGATACTGCTGTATTCAAGTGGCTCAGCTTCCTGTTTTCTGATACAGGGTGGCCCCACCTGTACTGTTCATTAGCAGTCTCTGGTCTGTATCATCTCCCACAGCACACTCCAGAATCATCTTGTTGAATATTTGTTAGGACATGCCAAAAAGAAGGCAGGAAATAATAGTCAATACTGAAGACCAGAGTTTCGGCCAATGTCCTGCTGCTATCTCATTCACTACCACAGGCATAACTTTTACAAGTATGCAGCTCTGAAAAAAAGACTCTGTCCTCTAGGAAAACAACTCATTTGGTAGAGAGAAGTAATGAAAACGAAACCAGACACAAGTATTTATACAGGTTTGATTAATTCTGTTACTCCACCATCAATGTTCCTGACAGCTGAGGAAACAAGCAGTAGAAACACATCTTGCTGCATTGCTTTTCTCATCAATTCAAAATTAATTGCAGTGCACATTCTTTTCAACTTGATGAAAATATTGCTAAGTCTTTCAAGTGCATTCCAGAAACTATGCTGGCACACCTTTTTATTGCTGCAGAACACCGGTGGTTTAAATAAACTTGTCAGACACACAGGATCTTCATTGCTATTCGGTGTGTTGCCTAAATGACTAGCTCAATAAAAAAACATTTATGCTAATATTGCCCTTCCTAAGAGTAATCAACAAGCTTTATGCAAATGTCAGTAAATGGGATCACTAACAACAGCAATAGCTACCAGATGGCTTTTCAATGGACTTTTTTTTTTTCCTCTTTCTGAGATTTGAATAATGCAATGCTTTCACACGTGATTTAATATGGCACTGGCTCTATCAGATGCATACCAATTTTCCTAGAACGTTGAGGGATATTTTGTTGCATTTACATTACTCTTCACTGAAACAGCAGCTTGGAAATATCTTCTTGACTTCAAGTTGCTTATTCATATAGTACCTTTAAAAAACCATTAATATTTCATCTATATTCAACTTCAAAAGTATGTGTTATTAAGAGGTCTAAACAGGCTATTTTTGATGCAGTGCCTGCCTGCTCACTAATGGACATGATAATGAACCACAAAAATGAGTTAAATGCTTAAACTTCATTGTCAAAATTCTGCTTTGGATCCATCATAATAAAATGAACCATTTTGTGTTAACCTTTAGCCTCTGATTCTGAACTAAAGCACCTGTGACCACAAATGCAGTTGTCTGTATTGTGAATTGATGATGCAAAAAGCTATTAGTACTAGAAGATTACACAGATTTTGATACAGCCTGAGCAGTTACAAATAAAGTGTTGCATTCTCATCCAAGATGCAAGTGGGAAAAAGCAATACATGCAATCTATTCAATATGTCTAATCAATAGCACGTTGTCATTCTAATTTGAGCTATGATAGTCTTACAAGAATTAGCAACATAATATTCAGGCTAGCAAACCCCAGGTAAGGAGTATTTGCAAATACAAAAGTATTTGCATTTTTTCAGGAAAGAATTAAAGAATTAGAGATCTCAGGAGAAATTTCTCTGCTGTCTGTATCATCCCTCAGGAATGGGGATAAAATGTCCTGTTAGATTTTACAGGTCAGCAAGTGCAGAAGTCAGGAAGCAGTTGAATTTGGAAGGTGAGAAGGAAAGGACAATGAAAGAAACAGAATTAAGATTCAGCACTTTTATTCACTGTTGGTTGAGATGGAAAGGAAAGAGTAGTCTCTCTCAAAACCTGCTTTAATCCATCATCCAAAACACTAGAATAACAAATCAAAGATACTCTATTAAAAGTGCATTTTTTCCTCTTTCTTCTACCATACATGCTACTCTGCAAAGAACCATCTTGCTAGGCATAAATATTTATCCTATAATTTTTCATACATGAAAAATAACCAATTTCCATGACAAATTTTCATAATAATCTTTTAATGACCAAACTGTATTTCTGTACAAATAAGGATACTCTCTTTTCATGCCTAACAAGAATCTATATTTGAATTAGTTTTTTGTCAAATAAACAGATAAACAGGTTAGCAAGATTAACTCTGTTAGTCTCTTACAGCAAAAGCAGTAAAAATTTCCCCTCAGTTCTAAACTGAATATTTAATGAGTATTCAATTCCACTTTTACAATGTCCTTCATGTACATTAATCATGCCACAGGAGCTTTCACTTATGTACAATTTCTAATGTTTTATCAAGTGTTTTCATTCTTCTTAGCCCACCATAACATCAAAAATCCCTTCTTGTATAAAGCTTTTTGTCTTTAATGCTTGGGAGAGACATGTTGGGACCAGATCCCAACTTGTCAGATTTAAGCTAGAAACCTGTCATAAGAAACTCAGGCTGACCTCCAATTCTTTCACCCTTCTTATTGTCACCTATAGCATTCATATGAAATTAGTTCTTCAATTTATAAAAACATGTTTTTAAAGAACATTTAGTACAGTGCAAAATTCAGTCTTACTGAGTTTTGACACGAGGCTTTGTACTTTCTTCCATAAATTCTTATTGAACTTTTTGGTGTTTGCACTTTCTAGGATACAACAATGATGCAGAAACTTGTGCCTGTTGTCCCTGACTTAAATGTAAAGCAATCTGAAAATTTTGATTTTTTTTTTTTTTTTTTTTTTTTTTTTTTTTTTTGACAATCAAAGATTTTAAAATTTAGGGAAAATCTTCAGACTTAATTTTTACTCTTAATTCTTCTGTAAACATATTATTTATTGTTAGGACAAAGGAGCTTCACTTAGGCTGAGACATGTATCTGACAGTGATAGTTTTAAGCACAGACTTAACATTTAGGCTTATTTCTATGCCACGCTGGTATAAGATGCACAAAATTACTTTTTTTAATACTACTACTTCCCCTTTGAAGTCTATGATTAACTATATAAAGGCATTTGTGAAAATGTACTTGAAGTGATTGGATGTTTAAAACTGAATCCCAGTTTCAGTAGAATTTGGGGGAACTTGAAATTTTGCTGGATAAATTTTGAAGACAGTGAGATTTCTCACTCCAAAGGAGCTGGTACGAGAAACACCCTAGTCACAATGTTCAGCAAAATTTATTTCAGATTTTAAATATTTAAGGGAATACTTTTTAGATAGGGTTAGTGGGAGCAAAGGTGGCAATGTAATTGTCAAGCAGCTACCATTACAACCTTTAATAAAGCAGCTCTTTAATGTCAGTGACAATAATGTCAGTCTCACTGCATATGGCTTCATCGGGTAGACACTTTTTCAAGTAAGTAAACTAAGTGAGCCTTAGTTCTTCATTAAAAAACTAAATATGCAAAAGGTTACCTTTTTTGGATGCTTCAAAACTATCATAGAGATTTATCTTTTGTGTGTCATATGTTAATGTGGTGTTTGGCAGAAGAGTTCTGTTTCTGTTGATTGTGTTCACAGCAAATCTGAAGGCCAATTCTTCTGCTCCCATTGGACCAGATTCCACACACTCAAAAATGCCTCCTGGAACAAAGGAAAAAAAAAAAAAAAACAACACTAGTAAGCAAAAAGGGAATAAAAATAACATTTTTAATAATTATTTTGGACAAGATTCATCAGCCTGAAGTATTTAATTTGATAAACCTGACACAGTGCAACTCATGATTTTGATGAGCTTCGAGTCAAGCAATAAACCAGCAACAATTAGAACTTACCTTAAGGAAAACCTGTTGCTTTTTTCCATTCAATACTCAGTATTGTGAATTTAAAAAAAGTGTAGCATTATATATTAACCTCACAATTTAGAAGCAAAATAGGAGAGGGATGAAGTATATTTAATTATTACACAGCTACTATTACTAGTGTTACTATTTTATATAGTTAAACTTGAAATTAATATATTTGTCCCTTCCAGATTTTCCACAACCTATGTGTGTGTGGCAGGTGGAAGGGAGACTTATGAATTCTTGCTTTCTACATATAATACATTAATAATGAACTTGACATTCACTGAAAATAGAACATACAAAGGAGCTTAGAACTTCAAATTGTCTCCAGAAATTAAAATGGAGAGATATTTTAGCATGACTGTTTGCCTGAACTGATAAATATGTTGAGCAAAACGTTCAGATTTTACTCTTTTGCCCTGAACTGCATGTGGATGTTAACTTCATTCTCAGTAAATACAGGAATCCAAGAAACTACAGCCTGCATAACCTCTATGCTGCAATGAAAACATCCCCAAACAAAGCATGCTACCAGAGTAGGACATGCTCCAAATAATAAACGATTTCTAGAACACTTTTGAGCCAACCTTCATCTTAAATTAAGCAAATATGTTTGTGAGAAATTGCTGTGCATCAGCTTTTCTCATTAATGAGATATCATTGTCCATAGAATGTAAATTTACACATACTGTGGGGTAATATAATTTATTCTTGGATCAAAGGCCAAGGATACTGTGACAGTAAAAGTAATTTGGAGATGTGTCTTTACTGTGGTGACATGGAATGCCTCAGAAAAATGACTGGCATCCCTATGGTCCCTTCAGCCCTCATTTTAACAGAGACCTGTCAATACTAATGGACAGACAATGGCCATCATCACAGGATCACTAATTACAAGTCAGGTACTGTGCCTCTGAAAGAAATGTAACTCATTCACACTCTCCTCACATTCATTTCCAAAGTAGTGCTGCTACTTGGTCTTGTACTGTCTAAAAAATTTCTGTTCAACACTGCTACTTTCTCATCAAGAAGTTCTCAGAATCTGAATATCCAGTGACTGTATCAAACTAAACTTCAAAAACTGCTGTCAGTTTGTAAACAGTCCTGTGAGTAATCAAGCAGATAACTGTTAGTAAAGCAAAAAGATGTGTATTTACTATTTACTGATGGTATTAAATATAAAAGGATTTTTGGTT
Organism: Urocynchramus pylzowi; assembly: GCA_013397555.1. NCBI lineage: Eukaryota > Metazoa > Chordata > Aves > Passeriformes > Fringillidae > Urocynchramus > Urocynchramus pylzowi. The sequence continues at coordinate 28,956 of VZRH01004498.1, read as the reverse complement.
TTGCAAATCTTCTTCCTCTTGCAACACATTTCTCACTACAAAATTGAGGTGTTAACCTTTTTTTTCCTGCAGATCAGCCTTTTAATTTCTGGCAAGAGGCATAGGAGCAGATGCTCATACAATATTACTTTAAAAGCACAAATCCTAACCACTGAGATAAGATGTGACTAATAATTATTTAAGCATTAATCATTTCAAACTGGAAAAGAGGCAATGATGGGAAAGGCAGACTCTTAAGAAAAATTTCAGTATCTAGGGAAATCCAAACTGATTGAGCTTAGAATAGATATATATGTATATATGTATATATATATAATATATATATTGTGTATACATATATATGTATACATAATGGTATACATAACGTATACAGTCAGTAGCCAATATTAACAAAACTATTGGAGCTCAAGCTAAAGAAACTTAGTGTTCAGTAAATATATAAGCCTAGTACACTTTAAAACTCAAAAAAAATGACCATGTTTATTTGCACAATAATGGAATATAAACATGAAAGGCAACCTACTGCTTTTGAAGTTAATGGAGTGCTCTGTTCAGGGAAACATTCTCATAGACATGCTTTTGTGCTGCTAAGACTTACAGAATCTAAACATTGCAATTCAAATGGTGACATATAGGAGGATAGTATTTTGATTTGGGGAAAATACTTTTAAATTGCTGCAGAAATCTAAAAATTAGTTCAATTATAAGTATAGATATTCAGGGACAATAAAAAGACATTTCCATGAACAAAATGAAAATAAAGATAGATTTCATAGGCTTTCCTAAGGCATCTGGAGGGCAGTTATTCAAATATATTTGAATAAACCAGTATCACACAAACAATTAGGAAATCCTAATTATATCCCAAGCTAAATGGATTAATTAAAAGAAATAAACATTACAGTTTCTTGGTTCTTCTGAAGTTTTTACATTGGAAGATTTCTTCTCTAATTTCCATGTGATTGAAGCTCAGTATAACCTTCCTTCTTTATTCTTACATTTTTCATTTTGCTGATTTCTAAATCCTTGAGACAGGGAATTCTCTGACAAAGATTCAGCCACTACTCTCAGTAGGAAAAAAAAAAAAAGAGAGAGAGAGAAATTTTATTTTGACCTTGCCTATCTAGGTAACTCCTAATGTTAGTGACAGTCCATCATATAGTAAGAAAATTATATGAAGATGACATCTCCTGTGAGTGGCCATGATGTGTGCCTACATATATCATTCAGTGATTTCTTCCCTCACTCACTGACTTATTCTCTATCTCTGTGATTAAAAAAAATCCAAATCTGGCATCATAGGGTATGTTTTTTTCAGGGTACATTTCCAGATCTAAGAAAAAGAGAAGTAGAATAACCTGTTTCTATTGTTCTATGAGTAGGATATTTTGCTAGGAGGAAGGAAAACTTTATTTCTACTCCTGAATATTTTCACATTTTGCACTAGGTAGACACTGACATTAAAAATAAGAACCCTGGAGGAATATAAAGTAAACCATATGTTTGAAGATTCCTAGCTATTTAGCTAGGAATGTACAACCTAGCTATGTAGGTTGTCAAAAATCCACTAGATTCCCTTCATTTCAGTTTAGTAAAATATATAGTAAAATATTTTGGATGCTGGCAAGTTCATCGTAACCTTCACACTAAGAGACTCAAATCAACTGTTCTCAAAAGTGCTCCACGTCCTAGTAATATGCAAAATGACTGGAAATGCCAGGTTCCTCAGCAGTGAATACAGCTTTGGCCAAGCTGATACAGCACATGGGGAAACACTATTGCTTAATTGAACATTTATTTATTTATTTAAACCTTTATAGTTTAAATTGAACGCAACTGCTAAGACCAGGAGCTCAGACATGTCTGAATTTCAGAATATATTAAAAAAACCGATCCTCCTTCTCCAGATGGAGAAACTTTGTAAGTTTGCTTGGAAGTCTATGTATTAGACATTTCCAGGATGCTCAGCAAAGACACATAAAAGAGTTCAAGCATTGACAAGAATGAAAATTTTTAAGTGGTGTTTTTCCAGTGCTGCATAAGAAATAGAAACTTATTCAGTAACTTAAAATTAACTGTTGTGTTCCTATTTGTTACTGAGTATGTAAATAATAGTAAAAAAACAAAAATACCTTGAGTATTTTTAAAGACTATGTCATGCAAATCCACTGGCTTAATACTGGGAGACCATCCATTAATTGCATTTCATTTTTTTTATAAAATGGAAAGGAAAATAAAAGAATTGGCTTTCCAGTTCAGATATACTCAATTATGAAGGGATAGTGGTATCCAGAAGCTGTCATAGCATACTGTGTCATGTTGTTCCCTCCCAAGCAGGCTTTTCTTTACTGCTGCTTTACTTTGTATTCAGGATAGCCTTATTAATAATCAAATTGAGGAATGCACTGCAAGCCTTTAGATAAGCAGACAGAAGAGTCATAAATCTTGCCATTCATATGGGGACAAGCAGCCAAACCAATGCCTATCTCTGTCTAACAGCTTGAATAATGCAGGTGTTAGGATTTGGGGTTTTTTTAACAGAGTTTATAGACCTATGGTAGGCAGAAACATTAGTTCTCAGATGTAACCAGCAGCCCATCCTGGAAGAATAGCCTGAAATTCCACTACTGCCTCAAAAACAGAAAGAGAAAACTTAAAAGCAGTAAAAAAAACATGTATGGTATTTTTAACTTGCTTCAGTGGTCTCATACACGGCTTCTTAATTTACAGAGTTAATGATAAGGCAGTTTGTCTTTGCCCTATAATAGTGACACCAGGGAATATGGGATCACATATCTACAGCTCAATCTGAAGCCCATGAAGTTTTATAGGCTGTGTACAGTAGCTGATAGCTGTATAGCTGAGCACTTCCAGTTTTTACTGTCACAGTAACCACTTAGATAAAGCTCACTAGATTTTTTGGGGTGATCAACACCTGAGGAGTATTTCAGACATGCCAATCCAAGCCAGATAAGCCAGAGCAATTAAAAAATATTCTTTAAATACTGCATCTTTGAAGTGACATCTGGGATAATTCAAATTTTCTATTAATGTTGATATGAAAGAATTATTTTTAATGTACCTAAAATCCATTAGGATTTTATCAATTGACTCTATTAAAAAAAACCTTTATATGATCAAATTATTTTACCATAACAAATAGGAAAAAATCCATCATCGATGTAATACTGATGGAATAACTGTTTCTTCAAAAGCACAAATCATTGGAATAAAAGGATCGTAATATTTTACCAAAAAGGATATAATGTAGATGTTCTTACTATTTTCCCAAACAAAAAATTATCCTGAAATTGTTCAAATGAAAAAGTCTGCATTTTCAATCAAAAAACTGTAGTAGAATTGACATTTATTGTTTATAAGTCATCCTGTTTCCCCCAGTTTTCAAACAATTTTCTTAAACACAAAATACAGAGGGGGGAAAAAAAAGCCAACTTGCTACACATCTTGGCAAAAATTATCCCCCTCAAAAAAATTTTCCTACTCTGGAGTACCTACTTTCAAAAATAATAGGTTAACCCTCTGAATGATTCAATTTTCCATTTCCATTCCTCAACAGGGTCCCCTTTGAAGATCACCAGCTTGTGTGTTTTGTATTACCATCTCCATGTAACACCTGACAAAACCCAGCAGAAGGAACAAAACTGCTTAACCTCATGAATCATTAGATAACTAGAAGTTTCAGAATGAGTTATTAGGAAATCTCTCCTTCTCTTACATGTAGAGAACTTTTGAAATGGCAGCATACCATGAAATCTGAGCTAATATTACCTAATTAAAAAGACCTCATTCAAGCAAGCTTCAAAAGTATCCAAGCAGGACTCCAAACAAGCTAATATCAAATCTGGCCAATATCAAATCAAAGAATTTCTGCTTTGTTTCTGGTACAGTCACAGTCACCTGTTTGTTTCATGAGAAATTAATGCCATCTAATTACAACTACAGGCTATTTTGCAGTCTGTGACCTCTGAAAAATTAAACCCTTAAACATGTAACAGAAGGTGACAATACCTCAGATCATAGTCTATCAAATCAGTCATTATGAAGCTTGCAGACTACTTGAAATTACTTAGCCTAAAATAACTGGTTCTAATGATATTGCAAATGTATGAACTATATACACAGAATTAAAGCTTCCATGGTTTTTAAATGTGAAATCAGGGGACAAAAATTCAAAAACCATTCACACATAACATTTTTCACATTAACCAAGTTATGCAAACAGTAACATTAATCTTAATTTTAATTTTAACTGTGATTTCCTTGTTTGAAGATATAAAATTAAGTTTCTTTTTTTCTAATATCAGACACACTGGAGAGAGGTCTTGCACATACTAGCTTTTAATAGCTATACATTTTTTAACATTTTATCCATACTATCAACATGCACCAATCTGCACAAATTTACTGACAGTTATAAAGGTCTTTACTAATGCATTATAAAACTAGCATCAGTCACATGTGACATGAACACTATTTTTTTAATGATACAGCAACTCTTTAAATATAGCAATGAAAACCTCTTTCTTAAGTAACATTAAAAATGGGACTGAGAGCCTGGAGAAAAATTTATTTTAAAGCCCAGTAACATTTCTTCCCACTATTTTACTTTGAAAACATACAAATATATTTAAATTTACTACTAAATTTATATAAAGTTCCCTAGGAATTTTTTTTTTTCTTTTCCTCACCTCAGGTCAATACTTTGAATCTAAGATAATTATGCTGCCCAGATGTAATCCTCATGTGACAAGTTGCAATCTCTTTTTTTGATTGATTATTCCATGTTCAAAAAACGAACTCTCAGACAGGCTTCGTTCAATTAGCTATAAAATTTGGGAGAAAGGAGTAGCTGGTATCCATGATAAACAAAACAACTTTTCTAAAAAGTGTTTCAAGACAGAATGCAAGTAATTCTGTCAGGCATTATGCTATTAAAATATATGCTTTTATCTGAAATGCTGCAATTTCAAAATTGGCCATTTAGTAATTGCAGCCAATGACTGTGAGAGGAGGCACCACATGGAGAAGATAATAAGCCAAAAGCACATTATTGAGAGTTCAGAGGATGTATTACACTATAGACATTTACAGAGATGGGAATGATGGCTTTTTGGAAGTGTGAATGGACTACACTTCTCCAGTAGAGTTATAGCCAGAAGGCACTGAAGAGACTCGTCCCAAAAACCCGATATCACTGACATGGCACGCACAGTACTGCAAGGAGGAGGCACAGTAGGTGCTGAGCTACAGGGACTGATAGAGGCTGCTGGCTGAAGGCATTTTAGTCCTAATCAAGTGTGCTGTGCACTGTACTGATAATCCTCTTTCAGGTCCTGTTATGGATTTAAAAGCTATAGAGGTGGTTCAAAGAACTCCTTAAAGGTTGACAGCTTAGACTTTGTGCTTCCTACAAATACAGAACAAAATTACATCTTAGCCACTTATTTCTGTCTGGAACAGGATTTAAGAAATTGAATCACTCTCAAACAAGATGTTAAAAATGAATGAAAAATTTGCTTCTTTACAACGTTTTCCATAAAGTAATGTAGTTTATGGAATTATAGATTTCAAATACAGTAGTGTGAATCTGAACAATATCACGTTTTTATTACTTCTTTTCAAAATTATATTGAAAGCTTTCTGAATCTCACAACAGGAAAAAAAAGTTGAAAAGGATTACTTGACAAAGAAAATGCTGGTTATTTGACTTTGAAGCTGGTTTTATGTGGATACAGCACTGCGGAAAAAGATAGCACACTTCAGCAGAAACCTTTATCCATTCTGAGTGCACATATGGTTTGGAGGAAGGAAGCAGGATCTGGAATTTCAGGGGTTTGCTTTCATTGCTACTGATTTCCTGCACAATATTGGACAAGATGATTTTCTTAAAAATAAATATTTCATCCCAAAACATCTCAACATTGCAATGCAGGCACAATTATTGGAAAATCCAACATGTTTTGAAATGAGATATAATTTCTGTTAAAGGCATTAATGGAATCAGTGTATGAAGCCATGAACACAGGATCCTGCAAATAGCTCTATGTATAAAATGCATAGAGCTATTAGCTTCAGCATCTAACTTATACTTCAATTGATATTTTAGTGTATTTGCATGAAATTGACAACTTTTAGGTATGTTCAAATCCTAAAAAGAATTTGAATTATCCACTCATTTAAGACAAATAAAACTGTATATTTTCTGATTACACAATAAGGAACAGGCTAAATAATCAGTCAATGTTATGTTTATATTGTTAACATTAAAATCAAATATTAAAAGAGAAAGAGATTGGTTGGTCTTTCTTAAATGTAGGGAAATAATAAAGAACATTATGAGGAAGTAGTAACTGTGGATCTCATTTGAACAAAATTTTCCTTACCTTGTAAAATTGATGAGCAAGGTTTTAAAAGCTAAGTGCACATAAATGATAAGTATTCTCAAAGTTGTTTTAAATGTAACTGGATGGATTCTAACATCTTTAAGTCAGATGTGACAAATAAAACACATCAGAATATTTTCTTTCATCAACAAAAATATGCTTTGAAAATTAATTAATGAAATACAGCTTAAAAATATTACTAGGCTGATATATGCAGTATACTTATAAAATATTGCTTTTGATAGCACCTCTATGAATATTACTCCTTTCAGTCAGAATGTCAATAGAGCACAAGTAAGGATGACAGATAAAATAATATTACATGAACACATTCATCTACAGTGTTAGAATGTACTCTCCGTAAGATTTCTTCCCACTTTAAGGGATGTACATTAGCTTTCTCTGACATGCTAAGCAATGTATTACAGAATACACTTGATAATATCAATGTAATTATCACACTCACATAATAATTAGCCTCTCATGATCCACAGTAACAAAAGGAAACAAAGTAATAAATTAAGTCTGACTACAAAAATGGCCTCAGGAGATTTTGCTAAAGCATGCTTTTCCTTACTTTGGGTAACAAGTGTTTTGAACTGCCTTAAAACAACATGTTTTTTTCTTTCCCTTGTTTTTTATTTTTTTAGAGACAGTCATAATCCAGATAAAAAGCATCTCACTATTCATGAAGAAAACTTTTTTCTTCAAAACTTGTTTAAAGAAGATAATATGCAAACTTAAATGCCTGAACTTTACAGAAACAGTCTCACACTGGCCCTCATGAAAGTTTTACATCTGTTAATAGGCTACTTACTGGGCAGTTATCTTCTAACTTCCCTACTTATAGGTCTAAAGATAGACAAATCATAAACCATTTAATTTCATTCTAGAAAGAGTCATAAAATGTATTAGAACACTGATACAACCAGTTCTCTAACCTCATCAAAAGGACCATAGAAAAATGCTAATAATATTTCATTCAGGCTGGGATTTTTTTTTTCCATTATGCTGCATGCTATTTGTCTTCTTAAGTGTTAGTTTATGTCTGGAATCTCACTTGAGAAGTTAAACCATACACAGACAATGAAGGAAATTGTACCCAGGTTTTCACTTGCTTTTAAAATAAAAGTGACTCACTTACAAGAAATAAGTTAGCATTAAAAAAGTAAATGCATTTTCAACTTAACTCCTACAAGATTGTAGTATATGCTACTAATATGTCCATATGCAAAAGCTAGAGAAAAATGTGGGGAATTTTTGTTTTGGTTTGGGATTTTTTGTTTTGTGGGTTTGAAGGTTTTTTTCAATTTTGCCTTAATAAGGTAAACAAGAGTCAAGAAAGAATGTCAAATTTTACCATGATCCTTCAAGCAGAGCATAGAAAAACTTGCATATCTAATTTTTCAGAAGAAATTCACAGATACCATGGTTCAACAGTTACCAGAAATCACTTCAAAATTCCTAGAAAACTGAATATTTTTCAGGAGATTTTCCTGAAAAACTGAAGGTTTTCCAGGAACTAAAGACATTCAAGCAGGTAGAGACTATACTTCTTATTCTGCATTATAAAATGCTCATGCTTGGATCACTCAACATCTGAAGATGAAACACAAAAGGGCTTAAATTTCAAAGAAGTCAGAAGACAATTAGTAAAAGCTAAATGTGCAGCTTATGTGGAAGGAAAACTTCAAGAAAATATGCTGCTTGTAATTATGTGATTATTGGTTGTGGGTTTTTTTTAAGCAAACTTGTTAAAGCATTTGCCTATAAAGCAGAAAACAAAATCCATTATATGTCCTAACCAGCAGACAGCACACTTACATATAATGTAATTTTTAATTTTGACTGAAGAACGGCTATCATGTAGGAATTTTCAGTTTGCAAGATCCAAAAACAAGAGCAACCCTGAAATTATCTTATATTTCTATGTGCCTCTGCTAGTTATAAAAGAGGAGCCAGCCCACAATTTCTAGATTATTTGCTTCTTATCCAGTCAATTTCTTGTAGAAAATGCTGAAATGGAGAGAAATTCAGGGTGAGGACTCAGGTTTTCTTCCTGAATAATCAACAGTCCCAGCCTGTAGCTTCCAACTTGCTTTCTTACTTAATTCTTTGATTCCTGCCACAACACCAGTGCACCTCAACAGACTGGTGTCATATGGTCAGGTCTCCTTCTGCTTGCCCTTTCTGGTTAGGTAATTTCTAATGCATCTTCAGAATCAAATATCAGCATGTGCTAGTCAGAAGTACCTTCAGGGTCAAATCCCAGTTATTCAGATAATTTCAGTCACCCTGCTAAGACCAAGTAGGTAATTTAAAAGCAACACACCAAACGCTGCAGGATCAAGCAAATGCGAATCATAAAATACACAATTTTTTCAATAGGAAAAAAAAACCAAAACAAATTCTCACACTTAAGCCTATCTAAAACCTCAAAATAAATAAGGTCCATTTCCTCTTTCCAAAAATATCAAGAAAAAAAACTTTCTTAAAAGTAGTCACAAAAGCTTAGAATTGGAAGATGCCATAAAAATCCATTTCTTTCTTAAACTAAAGTTTAAGAATACTCTTTGCCATGACTTTGGCCATTAAAGAAAGCAATGAGAAGTTCATTTGCAGTCACAAAAGACTAAAATTTGAATCTTACAAATGGATAAACAAAAAAAACCAAAAAACCTGACCTAAGGCCTGCCAGATGCTGTGACCATCATTAAAGTAAACGAAACTTTAATAACTGGACCCCTGTGCAGATTCTTCTTAAGAAATTAAGTGTTTAAATGGTTATCATCAGCTTTAGGATGATTTTTTTTTATTTTAATGCTTAATATTTATATAATCCGGAGTTTGTAGATAATTGAGTGATTTAAGTTCAAAAATCGCATTTTCATATTCGTCTTATGTCACTGTTGTGACATGAAATAATAAGACTCACACAAGATGTTCTAGCATCAGAACAAGAACAGGAAGAGAGCACTTTATTTTTCTGACCTCAACATTTATAGAATTCCAAAAGTCACAGTGGATTGGAGGATAACATTGCCACCTCTCCAACCACACTGGTTAAACCAAGAGTCCATCAAAATTCTCCTCCTACACAGAAGAATGCAAAACAACCATTATTTACATCAAAGTGCATGAGAAACTCCATTACAAGAATGTAAACATCAGAAGGCTTAGAAAAACTCAAAAGAACAGGGTAACAGTCTTCCTTCTCTCAAGAATTCCATGCATACAATCCTTCAGTAACCTGAAGCAATTCTTATTATCTAATTAAATCAAGGGAAAAAGAAAAAGGACAAAAGACATCTCCAGATTATGTGTGTGTATATATATGCACATACATACATTGTGTAACAGATGCAGAGCACCAATATATTTCTATGAGTGGTATGAACTTTAAATATGAACAATCCCTTCTCTTTAGTACTTGTATAAAGTGAGAATGTTTTTTTTTTCCATTGTTTTTATATTTCAAGAAAATACTTTCCAATTTTTAGTTTGCTGCATCATGTTTCCCTAACTTAATAGTAATTCATTACTACTTCCTACTGCTGCCATATTACAATGCATTAACTGGAACTGTTTATTGTTTCCATTTTGCCCTTAAAGCCACTGAAACATAGATTTTCTTCAGTACTGCTTTAGGCATTTTTGCTTCTTTCCAAAGAATACCGCTTCTTCCCAATTGTAATACAGTTTTCTGACTGTATTACAATTGAACCATTTGAAATCATTGCTATAGAAATGTTGTGAAATATCAGGAAAATTTAGAATAATCTTCAAAGATTTAAAAGAAACCCAAACAATAACAAAAGAAAACCCTTGAAAATCAGACTGATGGATGAGTTTTAAATCTGAAACACTGTTAAAATTACTAATGTTTTACTTCAGTACTCAAATGTTCAGTTTCCAAAAATGTTTACGTTAGAGAGTTGTTTAGAAATTAAGTCTATTACTTTTCATCTTATCAACAATCTCATCAAAATCACTTTTGTCAACAGTACTAATACCCTGGTTAAAATATGGATTTCTACCACGACCGTAATGCACTAGATACTTAGAAGCAATTTTCAGAAGACCAGTGTGGGTTATTGAATGTTATTTAGAAAAATCTTCACTATTTCTCTCCCTGATGTATGAACTTGGGTTGCAAACAATGTGTATTCTTGTATTCTCTCAATGACTACCTTTTTTATTCTTCAGCAATGGAAGGAAAAATAAAGGGTGGGGGTGGGGGAGGGATGTACTCTGAATGCAGACTCAAGTGAGTAGTATGACCAAAAAAATAATAGTAGGTGCTGATGATAAATATGCCAAGAAGTAGGAAAGAGATGGATCTTCAGTACTATTGTAAAGTGTTAGTGTTGATAAAAAAAGAAAATTGAAAATAAGTCTCTTTTCAAAAGCAGAGATATTAAGTGCTTCTGCTGCTAAATTGAGCAGATTTAATTTTAGTTTTAAAAATATGTTGGTTCAGATTTCTTGAACTTGCCTATTTCATAAGTTACAGCAATAGTGAAGCTTACATACTTTTTAATTTGACCCAAGATAAATAAAATCTCAATATGACTAATGCAAACAAGCCTAGCAAAAGAAATTTAAACATAGCTCTCCAAAAAAATGAAGGAAATTTACTATATCAATTCCATAAATAAAAGAAATACAAATTTAATTATCTTCTAAATCTTAACATCAAATGCACAAATTTTGCCTCAAATTCATATTTCTAAAGTAATCTAATTAATGTGATAAATATCAATAAAAAGCATACCAATGTATATGAAATTTGAGTGCTTCAGAAACTAAGAATTTATGGCACACTCCTGTGAAGAACAGATTCCATTGGGCCTCTGAAGTAAAGAAGCAAAAATGTTTAATGAGGCACAAGAGGGTCTGTTTCAGGATGCTGCATATCACAGATACTGATTCATGTCTCCAGTGATAAACCAGCAGTGTTTAATTCATAGCCTGCAGTATTATTATTGGAGGGTCTGGGGGAAAGTGTCATACACAAGCAGAAGGTAAAAACATTTGATCTGAAGCACAGAGATACTGAGTACCTTACACTCCTCTCTAATTTGCAATAAATTTGACTGTCACTTGTATTTCTTAATAATTACCCAATTAATCTTTTCCATGAGAGGGACGGTGCTTATGTTCCTAATGACTGAAATGCAATGTGTAAATGATTCTTCCACAGCATATACTTTCACTCTGTTTCATCCATATGTGGAAATTCAGCACCAGAGGTATCCAGAGTTTGGGTTTAGATTGATCTTCAATTAGATGCAGACATTTTGCTTTATTAAGAGTCTAGATGCTAAGAAGTTATTAGCTAATATGATAATTATGTTCTAAAATGTTGTTCAGTAATTTGATAATTATGTCTTAATTACTGAATTAGAAACCTCTTGAGAAAAATGAAAAGTTGTTTTGGCAGAAAACAAGAGTTCTGCACCCTACCTTACCTGAACCCTGTATATGGATTAAATATTAACTCTTTTTTTCTACAAAGAAACTCTTCCTTTTATTCCCTCTTTTATATATTTTTCTAGTGCATGACTAAACAGATACGTCTTTAACCAGAATACCATAATCCATGACCAGAACGTTTGCTTTTCTTGGTTTTTTTTACAATGATATCCTTAAAAAAAAAATCTAAAATGCTTTAAACTACTTTGACCACTGTCAAGTTTTGTATTCTTAACAGAAGACCAGGCAGTACCACAAAACTACACAGAATGTTCTGAGTTGAAAGGACCCATGGTGATCATTGAGTCCAACTTTTAAGCAAATGGCCTATACAGTGATTTATACAGGAACCCACAACCTTGGCCAAATTAGTACCATGCTCCAACCAACTGAACTAATCTCACTGGCCATGTTTTTTTTCTGATATACATGATTCAAACAGAAATTATTTTTTTCATCTAGTGCAATCAGCGTCTGCCCATGCTAAGACACTTTTTTTTTTTCTTTCCCCAAACACCTCCACAGAGAACACATGTTTTTCAAAAGGAAAAAAAAATCCATGAATTATTTATATGATAAATAATAATGACATTTTTTATTAATCATAAATAAACAAATATGTTTTCAATTAATCTATGTCTTACAACTGGATTCACTAGTGCCTAACAAAAAATAGTATCTTCACTGATGATCACTCTAGTTTAGGCATATGAGCATATAGATTTGAATATGTAGCTGCCTTTTTCACAACTCTTTTCACAATTCTTACCTTCACAACCTCTATTTTCAGGTATTCAAGCAAGGAAGCGTACTTAGAAAGGAGGTAGAGCATTGACAGAATCAATCCAACTATTTCCTGACTATTTCCAACAGTCTAAATAACAGCAATTAAACAGGGGAGAAAGGGGAGAAATAACAGCAATTAAACAGGGGACAAAGAGAAACAATAAACTGAAAGCTAAACTCTGTAACAGTGTGTAAGGTGGAAGCTTTAGTTTCATGACAATATCTTACACATTGCACATAGTTTTAATCACCTCCACTGGGGAGGGCTTTTGGGTAGGGCAGGGAGGGATTGACTGAAGTTTCAGATTTAGACAGTTATGAGTAGAAGCCAATAGGTCAGAAGGCAATAGGTGTGCCAGGAGGACAAGTTCCCATTGCACCCATTTGATCCGGCAGTATAGCTGACATGAGCACAGTCAATACTTATGCTCACAAATGGGCTACCTGACTGTTGAAGCTAGCCCTCCTGGCCTCTGGCACAGAAAAGGAATGTATCTTTCCCAGGTCTCATGTCTTATCTACATGGGAGTCTCTGAAATGCAAATAGACCTCAATTTTAGTCAGCCCTTCCCAGCTTATCAGTTAGCCTGTTTTGTCTGCTGACTTCCTTGACTAAAAGTAGAGTTTGGGTACTTGGCACCCATGTGTCTCTGAACCTTGAATCAAATCCTGCTCATTTCAAAAGTTATGTAATAGATCTGTAAAAAGTAAAGAGGATGGCAGCAAATTGTATGATAAATTTCACATAATGAGTGAACAGGAAAGGGTAATTCAATCTGGTAAAGAGACAGCTTGAAGCAAGGTAGAATTCTGCAAAAACATATATGTCATGCAGATGGTGGGTACCATTTTCTTATTCACTGTTTCCTCACTCACAAGAACTAGAGGCCCTTACTTGATGCAAGTGTTAAAGTATTCAGTGCTAATTGTCACTTTTTTTGCAGAGGTATGAATTGGGAAAAACAAACAAGAAGGAGATTTCAGTGCTACAGACAGTGGATATAGGTTGCCATCACCTGAGATGGCTTTAAATCCAGTAGCATTACAAGATATATATGTCTTCTTTCTGGAGCTGGGGAATTTTTCTTCTTTCTGATGGTGTGAACTTGTGATATTTGCATGAGACAGCTTCATGTAATACAGGTGGTTTGTATGCTCAGAGAGGAGCTCTCTGAATCTGGTATTTAAATTTTCTCCATTTCATGTTTATTGTGAAAAGATGTATTTGCTCACTGGTTATATCATTTGTATAAAATATTTAGTATTTCTCAAGCACATCTGACAGATAAAGGTCTTAATAAATTTACCTTTAGTGCCACACAGTACAGCTGAAATGGTATTAAAACTAATGGAATAAAAAAGGTCAAAGAAAATTATATTTAATATTTTGGTGGCTAAAACACAGCTAAATTTTTACATTTCTAGGCCCCTAACATATCTCTTCGATATCAAAGAGCAACATGATTGACCTTCTTTGGGGTTTTTTTTCCATTTAGGTCTCTATATTACCATGAGTTTTGCTGTTTTGAAGCTTTCTTTTTCCCCCATTCTTTTAAAATACTGAAAAACTTTAAATCATTTTTATATTTGAACAAAGCAACAGATTATTGATGTTTAAAAAACACTTCATTACTAGTTTTTACTTACAGTGTAGCTTTTGGGTACACTTTTCAGACCAAAATCAATCAACTTTTGGAGTATTAAACTCTTGTGCAACAGTTGGTCATAAAAGGCAAGTAAAACCTCAGAGAAAATTATGAGCCAAGGGGTCAGTTATGTTGCACTGGTTTCATTGATTTTTTAAATTGTCTTTTATGTTTGGCTTGGTTTTTTATTCTTGGGCTCATCAGCCCAGCAATTCAAGTTTATTTGCAGTCATAGCTAAAATCTTAATGCTGAGCAATTTTGCAAAGAGGAATTTTAGGGAGACAAGATTCAGTTGCCTGAAAACAGGCATGTATTGCCTTTTCTGACTTCCTAAAACTGTCTTAGGATGCAAACTGTAGAGGCTGACAGATATGGCAAAGGACCCACTGGAGTTACAAGTGCTTTTGTAACTGGGGCTGGAGGAAATATATCTCATAACACCTACATTATGACAGCTGAATCCCATTCACTGAGATTGATTGAACTTCATCTACAATTAATTTTCTTTAGGATGGATGCCACTTCTGAATTTGTTATTGTAAGTAGCCTTTAAAATTTTCCTGAAAATTAGATTAATTATTAATTGTATGCCAAAAGTGCTATTCAAAAGAGGTCAGACTTCCCTCCTGCTCCTTCTTAAACACACATATCCAGCATTCCTAAATACTCTTGCATAATCCTCAATGACTTCCTGCAGGTGAAACTCATTAACAGTTTTTCATTTAGAGAAAAGTTAAAATCTTATTTCAGCAGCCCTGCTGAAGATGATAGACAAAACAGAGGC
This sequence comes from Urocynchramus pylzowi, assembly GCA_013397555.1. NCBI lineage: Eukaryota > Metazoa > Chordata > Aves > Passeriformes > Fringillidae > Urocynchramus > Urocynchramus pylzowi. Next base: position 13,860 of record VZRH01004498.1, on the reverse strand, counting down.
ATGCAAAGAGGTATTAGTCATTTTCAGCATCACCAACCTGCATCTACTTCAAAAAAAATAAAAAACCACATATACTTTGTCTGGATTTTTTGCTTTTCACACATTTCAGAGAACCAAGGCATTGATGTTTGGCAACGACTGCTCAAATAATTAACAGGAAACAGGTGACACAGAAATAGTGACTCACTAATACAGCTAAACAGAATTACTCCCTAAACTAGAAATAATTTTTCATTAAGCCAATACATACTCATTGATAAAAAATAAAATTAATCTTACACTTATGAAAATAATTTTCTGGCTTACCTTTTGAAGGTATGCTAAAAATATCTGTAAAGAATTTGCCCACTAAAGGTTTACAAGGGATTCAGAACACACAGGTTTAAAATTCATCCTACTGCTGGAGAGTCAGACTGTTGAAGTTAGTATGATAGTTCCCACTACAGTAAAATAGAAAGGCCCATGTAGAGACTGATTCAAAGTAATTAGGCTGGAAAACCCTTGGAATCTGCCTTTTTTCTTCCTCCTCATTACAGAGCTCAGATAGGATGAATCAAAGACTGTCCTTCTACCCTCTTACTTATTGGTTCTTCTCTGAGTGAATGTATCTAACGTGGGAGATAAATGCACATGAGCCAGTAACAATATGAGGCCCTACAGCAAGAGCTTCCTGAGCTGTTCTCTCACACATTCATAATTACTTTTGCATTTACACACCAATGTGCTTATCTCTTATTCTTTACCAGTTTCCCTTTATTACCACATTACTACTGAACAACAACATAAATATTTATTCTCTTATTACAGAATACTGTTTAAGTTTAATGTGGTTTATTTATCATTAACTGCATTTTGAAACAAACAGCCATCGTAAAACATCCTTGGTCTTTTATAGGGATTCTTTCTTATAGCTCTTTTTCCCTAAATAATCAAAAATTAAGTATTCTATGCAGTGATTTTCCCCATGAATAGTATGTTGCAAAATTTGCTCACAAATTATAGCTTCGCATACCCACTCAGTAGCAGGAATTTCTTTAGAAATGACACAAGCAGAAGCATATCACTCTACAGCAAAAGAAAAAATAAAACAAAACCACACAGGATTAAGCTGTCATATATATATAAAGATATCATATAAATTAGATTTAAATAACACTGTCTTAAATTATTAGCTTGTCATTGTTAGTGACCACTTTAGAGAAAAACAGGTTTTCTAGCCTTTCATATTGATTTATGTTAACCACTACCCTCAGTGTCTTTATAATTCAATTCAAATCTGTAATGAGTCAGACCTGTGGAAAGGCCTGTTCAGAATGAGCAGTGACAACTTAGTTGAAATGCTGCTCATGCCATGGAAACAATGAAGTGTGACACTTTGTCTTTTACATCTGGCACAGGTTTACTGGGAAAGAAGAGTAATTTATTCTGTTTTCCAGAAAGCAGCAATACAGATAGGAGAATTAAACATTTACTTTAGGGGAGTTCAAATTACTTTTTTGCCTTTTTCACAGGTGTATTAAGCTGTTTTCTAAATTTATTTGGTACCTTTAATATTCATTTATTTTTAGCTTTTTCTGTATTGAAGTCTATACATAGCCCCCTCTAAAAATATTAGATGACATTTAAGGTACTTCTTATAAACATTTTTCCTTCTGTTGAAGCCTGTCTCCAATATATCTTTTAGCTTGCCTGTGTTGAGGTATTTCTCCATGAATACAAGAAACCAGAAGCATATATAGAAAACAAGACAAATCTTTCAAAAATTTAAATGATCAGTGTTTTTCTGTCATTATAAATTGATTTAGATTAAATAGTTGTACATTGTTTCTTTTAAATATAGCTTAATATTAGCACAAAATTGTATAGACATTTTGCTTATGCTAATTTTTTAATAAATTAATATCCTTAGACCAAATTTTTATGTATTCACTTTCCAGAAAGATTTTAATCTTTGACTCAGATTTCCTCAAGCCTAATATGTTTTTTAATATGGTGCTGATTTCTACAGTAATGTAGAGCTCTAGAAGTTCAGATTATTCATTAATAAGGGGTAGTTTAAAGGATTAGCTTGCATTAGCTTGCATTCTAAATTTTTACACCTTAGATTAAAAGACTGTTTTCTAAACTTGCAAGAGCCTAAAGTCAGATCCTATCTTCTCATAGCTCCATGATATAACTTTTCACTAGACATGGGGGAATAGAGGTACATCTCTACTCAATTATTTCAAATCAGCAAGCTAATGAAGTGAAATAATTTAAGACCACATGTAGAATGTAGTATTGTGCATGTTAGAGAAAATAAATGCAGGCAGTATACTGCAAAAATAATTCATAAATGTATAACCAAACTACAGATTCAAATCAAACAAGGAATATGAATTCATCATCTGGTCACAAAAGCCTAAAATAAGTGCCTTCCTCCAGCCCTCATTTCTGCAGTCTGTTTCTGGATCCCTCAGAAGAAAAAAAAACATAACTTGATAATGTTGAATTTATGGATCCTCAGAAGCAAAAAATTAAAAATTTAAATAAATGTATTCTAAACATGTTTGAGACCAATTCTCTATTCTGAATGGCTCAGCTCAAGGTCTCATGATCCACAGCACAACTGCCTGTTGATGACTTTAGCTAACAACAGACAACTGTAATCAGGAAGGACTCTAATCAGACACACAGTTACACACGTGTTATCCCTTATGCATGCTATTGCAGGAAATAACTGCATCTAGCATTAGAGAAACCTTCAAATAATGTCTTTTAAAGTATTTCTCCACTATTCAGTTGCATATAAACAAAAATTGTCATTTGGGCTTCAAGTGATATTTTATTGTATACTTACTTTTGCAAAATTCAGATTTGACATCTGTAAGATTTAGTATTTTAAGCAAATTACGCTAAATTTTAAAAAAATAGTTTGGTCAAAATTACATCTCAGACTTTTACGTTTCCCCTTTTGCTGGAGTTATTTTACACTTATGTCAACTTACATCCTTTACAAAAGGCTTAACAAAATAGAAGTTTCAAACTGAAATTTCAAAATATTCATGTCTTCTTAAATTTGGTATATAGTAGTCTAACATTAGACCATTCTTTCCCACTATTTAATGCTGCCAACAAAAACTGGGAAACCCACAGATTTTTTAATTTTTCTAGCTGGAAATCAAAGCACCCAAAAGCTTAGAAGCAAAGCAACTGAACATGCTTGTTCAGTCATTTCCTGGGTTTGGCTGGGATGGAGTTAATTATCTTCATAATTTTTGATATTGGTATTAAATAATGATGATACTAAATAATCATCTTCCAACATTTTTCATATTGCTGAACAGAGTTTTCACAGTGTCAAGGCCTTCTTTGTTTCTCACTGCACCCCAGCAAGAAGGCTGGCATAGGGCAAGAGGCTGGGAGGGGACAAAGCCAGGACACCTCACCTGAATTGGCCAAAGCAGCATTCCAAAGCATCCAATATCACGCTCAGCAATACAGTGAGGGATGGAGTTCTTCCATAGATTTTGCATGGGAATTGGTCTACTGGTGGTGAGTAATTGCTTTTTAGTTTTTTTCTTTCTTACTTTTTCAGTTATTTTGTTTACTTTTGCCCTTCCAACTCTCTCTGTTTGAACAATCTTTCAAGGGCTTGGTTTGACATGCATGTATTTGTCCTTAAAATCAGCCACATAGGGTTTGATTGCAAAAGTGGAAGTGCTTCCAAGGTGGTAATTGCAAATTACAAGTATTTTCTTGGTTCTAAGTGCATAGCATCTATAAATGTTGTATTCCATTGATTCACAAATTAGATTATGCTGTATATTCCCTGTGGCTCTGTGTTAATTAAATGTACTATTGCATTTCAATTTTTATTATTATTGAGAAATAAATTGTCCTAATACCTACAGTGAAATGAAAAATGTACATGAATAATAGCCTAAACACTGAAAAAAATAAATAAATTTAAGGTTAGATTACCCAGTAAATAATATATCCAATTATCATTAGTGATGATCTTTTTTCCTTCATTTCCAACTAAGTGGTTCCATGGCACTGCCTTTATTTTTTGTAAGCAGTTTTTAAAATCTCTGTTTGCCATACATTGACATTCCCTTGCCAAAGTTGCCAATATTCACCAATATCGTTATTAACGTATCTGAAAATTATTTTAAGAACTGATCATTTGTTCAGTTCTAAACGTGTTTGAGAATAATCCTCCATTCTGAATGGTTCAGTTCAAAGGTCTCCAGGAGCAGGAATGTGATTTGGTAACGTAAATTTACAGTATAAAGCAATTTTTTTATGCAAGATGATTGTGATGATCTCTTACTGCTTTGGCCCACTGCTTCTGTATTAATAATGGGTTCCCTTTTTGGGTTGCCTATGTGTTATTTACAGCAGTGATATATTTAAAAATGCATCCTAAGGCATGTATCTGGTGAAGCTTTTTAAAAAACAGTAAGCATATTTCTCTGAATGTATCATAACAGAGTGCTCAGTATACAGTGTTTTTTAATTCCCCAGTGTAACAAGTTTCACATTCCAGACTCAGACAGCATAGAATCATATATTCACAGAACAGCTTGTGTTGAAAGAGCCCTTTAAAAGTCATCTAATCCAATACCTCTGCTATGGGCATGGACATCTTCAGCTACATCAGGTTGACCAGAGCTCCATCCAAACTTGAATGCCTTNGCATGGACATCTTCAGCTACATCAGGTTGACCAGAGCCCCATCCAAACTTGAATGCCTCCAGGGACAGGGCAACCATCACATCTCTGGTCAGCCTGTTCCAGCATTTTATCACCCTGAGGATTTATCACTGCAGCAGTTACAAGCTAAATGTAAACACATTGCTATACAAATATTGTCACTGTTGGAGACCCAGGATCAAAGAACAAGAGAACTAATTACTTAATAGAGGAAATTTTTTTTCTCTTTTATACACTAGGGAAAACTGAAGTGCCACAAGTCAGCTCGATACAAATATAAATTATAAAAACTACACTGTGGGATTTTCTGTCTGCAAAGGAGATTTTTTAATTGATGGCTGCATGGTCACTAAATATAGGAGTTTTTAAGTACTAAAAGAAAATACATGCCCTCAACCTAATCACAAGTCCTACTATAGTTCAATGAGGTTAAAAACAATAAAGAAAAGAAAGTAATCCTATTTGATTTCAATCTAAGTGAAAAAGTAGATGCAAGATCTTTCTTCTCAATGCAGCAGCTAAAGGAGATACTAATAATAATAGCTTCCTAATGGCTTCCAAGAAGCATTGATGGTTTTTTGTCACTTTCTCTTTCTAATAATGCTATCGAACAAGTTCTTCCTAGGAAAGTTTCCCTTCTCAAGGGTTCTGCTTTCTTTCTCAGCTAAATGCAAAATTTCCCTAGAAGGAACTATCACTGTAAGGTATAAGTCTGTAAACAGTGTCTTTCTCCTTACAGAAGTGGGTAGGAACTCCTAAATCAGAAAAGCTTTTCTACCAAGATCCACAGCCCTCATGACCTCCCAAATTTCAGATAGTATTCGTTCCTAATGTGTTATATTTGCCAAGCACTCTCCTCCCCCAGAGGGCTGAAAATGCTTCTGATGCAGTCTCCTGGTACCTGCTGTCTCCCTAGATGAAACAGAACATCATACTTCAACCTCCTGTAGGCCTTATTTCTGAAAAGTTAAAATTTATTCTTTACTTAAAATGCTTTTTTACAAATAAATATAAAAATAACAACAATTCATATTTATTTATATCTGGTTCTTACCGTTTAAATGAATAACACAATATTTTAAAATATTATTTTAAATAATATTTTAAAGGCAAGGTCGCTGTTCTTTAAGCAAAATAAAAATACAGTGGGTCTCTTTACTAATGCTTTTGTTACAGGGGGAATGATCCTAAAGTACAAAGAATCAGTGCCATTCAGTTGCACTAGTCCTAGGACAGAAGGAAAAAATATATTTCTATTTCTGAGGACACTGTTACTTCCCACAAACATCTGACTGCTAGAGTACATAAACTGACAAGACAAAAGCGACAAAAGCACCACTCATCTAGGGAATCAGACAGCAAACATAAAAAGCTATCCTGGGTCAGATTATAGGTCTGTCTAGCCCAATATATGTTGTCCCTGCAAATGTCCAATCATGATCATCCTGGAAAAAAAATATTCAAGGGGACACTCATGAGAATAATTCTATCCTTCTAATATAGTATATATGTTAAGGCCTTGACACAAACTGGAGGTCCAGTTTGCTAAAGAGGTTTCTTTGGGCAAATCCATGGAATAAAGGCCCATTGAATGCAGTCACTGTTTGAACACCCAGGAACTTCTAGTTCCTACAATGTTTCGAGGCAGGAATTTCCACTGAACCTGTTACCTGTTCAGGTCATTTGATGTATCATGGTTCTTGTATTGGAAGAAAGACTGAGCAGTCATTGTGTATTCACCTTTGTATTCACCTTTTCCACACTGCTCATTATGTTACAGTCCTATGTTATAAACCCATTCAGTTGTCTCTTTTTTCTAAGTTAAGAGAAGTGTCCTACTGAATTATTTCTGACATGGAAGCCATTGAGCATCTTTGATCATTCTTTTCTGAAGAGTGTTTCAAACAGCACCTTTAAGGTGCATTTACACTCCTATCAATGCTCTCACCATTTTAGCCCCTTCCACCTTTCATTTCTCCTCTATAATGAACAGAAATATTTTTCTGCTACTGCTTTGCTACCACCACAAATCTGCCATTCCAAATCCTATCAGTCTCAATGCATCAGATGATCACAAGTGCCTTCAAGCCCCTCATGACAAAGCATCACTGAATTGTTTTGCTTGGAAAAGACCTCCCAAGATCACTGAGTCCAGCCACAGACCTAGCATTGCCAAGTCCACCAACAAACCATGTCCCTTAGTTCCATATCTACACATCTTTTAAATACTTTCAGGGATGACGACCCAACTGCTTCCCTGGGCAGTTTGCTCCCTTTCTCTGAAGTAATTTTTTTCCTAATATCTAATATAAATTTCCCCTGGCACAACTTGAAGCCATTTCCTTTTGTCCTGTCACTTGTTACCTGGGAGAAGAGACCAACCCCCACTTAGCTACAATGTCTTTTCAGGTAGATGCAGAGGGAATGAGATCTCCTCCTAAGCATCCTTTCCTCCAGGCTATAAAACCCCAGCTCCCACAGCCACTGCTTACAAGACTCGTGCTCCAGAGCCTTCACCAACTTTATTGCCCTTCTTTGTGCACAATTTAGCACCTCTGTGTCAGATGCTAACAACAATAATAGAGGTTTCGTTGGCTGTAAATTTTACAGAAATCTTCCACCTATTTGCCCGCTGAAGAACAACCAGATTTCTAAGCTTACTGTTCTCTAGTTACATTCCAATCCAAGGTCAGAGAATCACAGATGTCATAGACATTAGTCACATGGGCTGCATGGTTTTAGGGCCTGTACCCTGTGATCATCCATTAGTTAATTTTCCTGACTGAAAACTCCACCTCCAGTTGTCAACCATTTTTTTTCTTTTTAAATACTGACAGCAGATGACTCCTTTTTCAGGAATAAGACAAACCCATTTTGTCCCTGACAACCCACAGATTTCTCCTTCAAAGGAGAAAAGAAGAAAAAATGCTGCAAAGTATCTCATTGCAGCTTTTTGTAGTTGTGATCATGAGCAATAATGTACTGGTTTATTGCTAATTAAACATTTCTATCTTTAGTATTTTCCTTTATTAAAATTCTTTTTATCATCCCCAGCATCACAGACTCAAAGTATTATTCTTTTGAACAGTTTTTGTCATATTTCCCTGTCACTTTGGGAGGGGGAGAATGTTTATACTCCCAAGCAGAAACCATGGTTCAAAAAAAGAAATTGCTGCTTGTAAAATTTTCTGAAGAAACAATCCTGTTGCCACCTCAGCTGCGCATGTAGGCTTGCTTTTTATTGACCTGGAATTATTGACATAGGTCAGTTTCCTATGCAATTTATGCAATGGCCTCACACTCAGCAGCGTGTATTAAGACATTAAGCTATGAGACTTGTAACTTTATTCTTTATGTAAGAGTTGGAGACTTATTTTGTGGCACTTGCTGTGCAATTTTAACTAGAAGTAATCACAGGGAGGTTTTTTTCGCAGTCCTGACATATAGTGACACTTAATCAGCATTGCAATGTTCATAAAAAATTGCACAAAACTAGTTGCAAGTAAAAGTGGTCCTGGAAGCTTTATTTTTAATTATATTTTCATTGCACTGGGATAGAACCACAGTGTCTGCTACAAATTTGTTTCATTGACTTTTGGGTAGGAGAGGGTGAACATCTGCATGAAAGATGCAGATGGTTGAATGTGTCTTAAAATTAACAAGAGGCTCCACGAGAGATAGAGCTGGCAAACTGTGATCTCTTGTTTTGCATTTTTGCAAACGTGGGGGTATTTAATAAAACAAGCATCCTATATTAATAAGATTTTCTCCATTCCTAAGAGAACACTAAACACAAAAAAGAAAATTTCATATATAAAAAAGATTTTTCAATATACAAAAGATGGAAAGCACACGACTGAATATGTGGAAGGCTCAAGACATCTATATGTGGAGTTGAAGCACTGCTATAGAGTTGATTTTAAATACATTTTGCAATAAGATTTTTTTTAATATCTCTTAACTCTTAACTCATAACTCTTAATCTCATAACTCTTTGTGTTAACATACAATTAATTTGCTTTAAATTCAGCAAAACATGACTGGAATAATAAGATATTTTTTTAATCCTACCAATGTAGTAGTGATAAAGTCTAACACTAGGTCTCAGGTCTGGCTTAAAAAGCCTCTCTATAGAATTTCTTAAATGCTATTATCCCCTAAATTTTACCCAAGAAATTATGGACTTCATTGTCTAGAACCTACGAGGAGCAGAATTATTAAATAAATGTAAATATCAATGTCACTTAAAAGACAGTTTACCTACAAGAAGGGTGTATCTCATTATTACAAGAGTGAAAATGGATTTCCAGCTTTGAAGATATGGTGCAGCAACTGTTGAATACAAATGGATTATTCTGCTCAGGAAGTCATTCAAAGAACTTACAAGAACATTTTGTTCTAAAGCCTGAAGCACTTGAATTTGAAAAAAAAAAAGTGTCAGTCATCTTGATCTTTGAACAAATAGTAATAATAATAATAATTTTTTTTTTTCTAACCAGTACAGTATCATCAAATATTTAAATTCTTTAAATAATATTAAGATCCATATACAAGGTAACAGAAATCACATGTATCTATTAGCATTTAAACCATAGCTGCTGAATGTAAATTTAAACTTTAGGGAATAGTCTATTATTATTTATTTATACAGCTAAAAAACCACATTGAAATCATAATTATCCCAAAGGTTACACATAGTCAAGATCAGTTAATTGTCCCTTAAATTTCATTTTATTACTCAAGTGCTTTTCAAGTCTTTAGGATTTCCTGCATAATATGACTGAATCTTTCTTATGAATTCATGAGTTGCTCTGCAGACTTTAATATCTGACTCATACTGATCTGTATGAAGAGTTTAATACTTTTTTTTTTTTTTTTTCTGTGCTGGAAAGAGAATGTTTTGCATGAGACAGAATAAAACCCTGCTATCCCAGAAATGGCACTGCTTATATAAATGCATGGCAGTTACAACCAACACGGAGACAAATAAGATGTGCCCCTATCTAGATTTAGGCATGATACCAAGATTAAAATTCTTAACACATTTTCTCATCCATTTACATTCTCCTTTAAAACATAACTTGAACTGTCACTGTCAGCAAGAATTTGACTAATTCTCTGCCAGAGTTCGAAGTGAAGTAATATTAGATCCTGATTTAACAGATAGTCAAAATCACCATTAGAACTAGTGGGCTCTGTTCAAAGCTGTCATTTTCTACAAAAATAAATGGGGTGGTGTTCTTGGTCAGTCTACTGAAGATAAACTTGCCTGAGATGCAGATTCCAACTTCTGTTTTATGCCAAAGGTTTGAGGTCCATATTTTTTCCCTTGCATGAGAACACCATCCTGGAAGATGATCTAGGCTGTCACTATGTACATGGGCAGCATCCTCCTCCTCACAGCAATAAGACCTCTACAGAAGAATGGAATAGACATGGCCAAAGAGGAGTAGGAGGAAGCACAGCTCTCCTAGTCTATTAGCTGAGTCATCTGAGAATAATGAGGGGAATCTGACTGCTGGTCCCTGTTCCCACAGCTCATGCAAGCTTGCCTCACTTGCTAAAGGAATGGTTTAGTACTGAATGTTAGGAGAATTTCAGACTGAATTCAATATTAGTCCCTCAAGTCCATCTGATACAGGAGGCCATATTGAAAAAGCAGCTCTGTAAAAGCTGATTTTCACAATTCTTTTGTGGTTCTTGCTCAACATGACATTTTTAATAAGTATTAACTGTGGCACTTAATACTTCTGATTATCATTTACTGGGCAAGGAAAGGTCATATGATCCTTGATAATGGCCTGTGAACTAGGTGCCTAAACCTGTCTTAGTGTTAGGTCTCCTTTCCCTTTCCTCACTTCACCTTTGTTCTGCATCACCCAAATATCTATCCAGAAGAGCAAAGAAGAAATGCACTCATGAATCTGAACACACTAACTTTGCTTTGTTAGCTCCTGTCTGCCACTACACTGATGACACTCAGTCCTATGGTCATGGAAACAAAGCAACCACAGCCAGCAAATCCATCCTGGTGAGCTGTATGAACACACTGTGACAAAAATATTGGGCCAACACTAGCTTAGGGAAGTTGACAGTTATTGTGCATTACTTCAGATTAAAGATTTCTTCATCTCCCATGACCAATCCCATTGTGATTGCAGTTTTCATGATGTAATAAATTTTCTTGGTGAACTTTAAAAAAAGAGATTGAGCATGGGCATGTTATGGCAGAGGTCTTGGAGGTTTATGCTCCAGATACTAGGAGGGACTCCTACAGGTATGAACAAAAACCACAAGTTTTTTAGTTCCAGGACTCTAAGGAGTGCAACTGTGAGCATTAGTAAAACTGATTTTTAGAGCTTAAGACAAAGAATCCAACATCTTATGTATCATAAATACATACAGGGTACAAATAAATAAAATCCAATAAGAACCAGGGAAAAGGAAAACAGCAGGCACTGCCAAAGCATTTTCTTCTCCTCATAACAATGCTGCATCATATCAACACTACATTTTAAAACAGCAAATTAGGTAAAGAAAGAGTGTTGTTTTTTACTAATCTTGTATCCTAGGGTGACTGGAATATCAGTCACATACTACAAAATGAGCTAGTACCTGTGTTTTCAGTCGCAATCTTTTCCACACTGATTAATACTGCAGTACCAAGCCTAAGTCAGCTTGAGTGCAACAGAGTTCTCTGTATCCCCTCTAACCCCAGGTCAAAGTGCCATGTGGAACAGATTTTGCCTCACTTAGTACTTTTGCTGAAGCTGGAACCAAGTCCATTTGACATCCTTTGGAGTATAAAAAACCAAAATATCAGAAGTTATTTCCAATTTTTAAAAGGCAGGAAGAAAAAATATTTTTTTAACCAGTATGAAAAGTCACAGATAAAATATTTAATTTAATTTAATATCTGGTTGCATTCATCTATACATATGGAAAATCCTAGGCTTAACCATCTACATCAGTTTGGTGGCTTAGCTGAAAGGGAAATTCAGGCAAGAGTTAAACAAAAGAATCACATGACTATGCAGAAATCATGGGGAAAAGACAAACACAATACTCAAATTCATCTTATTCATTGCAGACATAAGGATGTAATATAGGTGTAAAATTTGATTTTGCAATGCAAAACAGCAGGAAGATATTTCAGCTGCCTGGCTAGCAACCAACTTAAGACAATATTCAGAATTGCAAGAAAATCTATGGCAAAAGTGGAAATGAGAAAGCACTGCCATTAGTCACTGCCCCCATGATTTCATCAGTGTAGTGCTGTGATGAAGCAGCAAGGAGACCAGGCAGCAAAGCCCCTGCAGACAGAATATTATAATGTAAATTTTACAAAGTCAGTTTCTCACAGCTGATTAAGTAATCACACAATTTTTGTTTGCTTGATCATCTGTGAAAACAGAAGGCTTCAAGACAATACAAGAATGTTATGTTTCTGATGAGGCTGCTGTAAGTTTCTGCTGCTAGTCTGGCCAACTATAAGCCATTTTTCTGGAAAACATATTTTTATGTTTGCCTGCAACAGCCCAAAAATACAAGTCTGCCAGTGGAGAAAGTCACTTTAAAAACAAACAGTGGAAGATACCTTCATTAAAAAATTTGAACCAACCTCTGCCTGTTAACACACAAAGTTCTACACCTGCAAGTGTCATACATGGTGCCATGTCCCCAACTTGTATGTAATGTAAACTCCAAAGAAATTAAATCAATATGCATGTTTTACAGATGCTGAAGTTTCTTAAAAACAGAAACTAGAAAACAATTAAGAAAAAATTATTTCTTGTCTAGAAGGTTAAAAAAAAAATCAGACAGCTCAGATCTAGTGCTTTGGTTTGTGTCCAACAACAGTTTTACCTGTAAAAAAAAATTTCAAAAATATCCTGATATTTTCAGACATAAAAAACTATCCACTGTGGGGAAGGTCAATACTCAAATATTCATTTAATGTTAATGAACAACAGAAATACCAATCCCTATAGAAAAAGTATATATTTATTCAAAATTAATGTGTAATCATTTCATATTTTGCATTGCAGTGCTGAAATAAAACTATTTTGGTTTAAGTGCTATTAGCTTTTAGTGGAAAAGCATGTCAACTAAGGTAATGTTTGCTTCTTATTCTGAACAGCATATACTGTGTAAACAGTGAAAAACACTGTCTCCCTGGCAACAAGTAATTCATCTACATACCTAGTAGGAAATAAGTAACTGCTGATGAAGTCTTTGAGATGTGTGAAAAATTTACTCCACATGAAATGGCTATAGAGAAATCAATTTTTTATCAATATATTTACACTAAACTGTACTGAGTGGCTATGGCTGGTGGGGCTGCAGGACTGGCATCAGGGGGCAGAGAACAGGGAACAGAAAAAATTGGAAGAAACAATCCTGTCAACACAAATATAAGAGCAGCAGGGGACAGGATGTTCCAGGTGCAAAAGCAGAGATCACCCGGCAGCCCAGGGAGGACCACATGCCAAAGCAGGTGCATATTTCCTGAAATAACTGCAGCCAGTGGAGGACCCACATAGGAGCAGTTTGTGAAGGACAGTATCCTATGGGAAGGATCCACACTGGGGCAAGGGAACTGTGAGGAGAAAGGAGCAGGAGAGAGAAGCTGATAAGGAATACACTGGTCTACATTGAAATTAATGTCAAAGACAGATGGTTGTTTGTTTTTCTTAATTGCACATCTGGTTAATTGGTCAGTAGAAGAATTTATGTATGTGTAATATACAACTGAAAAGCTATTAATCAACCAACACAACATACTTTCATTTTCAATCACCTGCTACTTAATTGCTAACTGTAACCTTAATTGTTGACAATTACAACAAACACAGCTGAAGTTACAATTTAACATGGTGAAGAATGAAGAATGGCAGCATATGATCCATAATGTGTTAGTGAAACAAAAAAAAAAATATTATCTGGCAAAATATATCTAATCAAAGATATGAAGAAGAATAACTAAGAAGGAAGAGATAAATACATGAGGATAAGGGAAGGAAAAAGGAACAATGATCACTGGCAATGCAAATGATGTACAGGCTGCATCAGGGTAACAGACAAAATCAGTTCTCAAGTTCCATCTCTCTCCTTCAGCAGAAGGATTTATTTATTTTATATTATATTTATTTATTTATTTTA